>CABPRJ010001016.1:0-180200 GCA_902439185.1 Cinara cedri | reverse complement strand
CTAAGCCAAAAAAGCACCTATTTCCCATTAGAATCCTAGTGTCCATCTCCATCTTAAGGTGGAGATCTTCTTGTGACTATCTTGTGTTATTATAGATCCTAGGTATTTAAAATGTGACGCTCTCTTAAATTTATGGTTATCTATTTCCATAAACTCTCCTTGTTGGTATTTTCTACTTCTTCTTCCAATTATGACATTCTTCGTTTTTTTGTCATTGATCTTTAGACCACGTTTGCCTGCTACATTTATTAGTTTTCTACAATTCTGTTTTACAGTATCTAAATTATTTCCCAAAAAGGCTAAGCCATCAGCATATGCTAGCAAATCTATTGTCGTGTTACCCATCGCAACCCCGTCAATAGTATTTAGTCCTCTGACAATTTTTTCAAGCACTAGATTAAAGAGGACAGGAGAAAGAGCGTTTCCTTGTGTTAAGCTTGTAGATACTCTAACTGTTTCTGATACTGCATTCGCAATTTTAATTTTTATCAAAGTGTTTTCAAGACTAGCCTTAATCAAGTTTACTAGTTTTATTGGGAAGTTAAATTCTTTTAATATGTTGATTAAGGTAGATCTATGGATGGAATCATATGCTTTCTCAAAATCGATAAATAGAATGTATAATTCCTTGTTATATTCCCATGAATTTTGTGCAATTTGGCGAATACAGAAAATCTGATCTGTTGTAGTTCTGTTAGGTCTAAAACCCCCCTGGTATTGTCCCAGAACACCTTCTGATAAAGGTTTTATCCTATCGAGTATACAATACGCCAGAATCTTATAGGCAAGGCTTAGGGTCCTAAGAAAATTACCTTATGAAATTTGTGTATAAAAATAAATCAACACACATGATAACAAATTACTAATTTCATAGCTATGGCTCACTGAGCATGACTAGATTTCCCAGAAAACAATCCTTAACAGTTTAAAAAAATATAAAATACCAATTAATGATATTTATTTTTTACCAGCCATCAAATAATATGAATAATCATAAATCGTATAGTCTTATGAATTATGGAATAAATTATAGAAACGTTTTTCAAAATATAAAATACATACCTGCCATATAACATCAATCATAGATTGAGTGTAACAAATCTCAACAACAACTTTAGAATTTGGTTTTGTAGAAACTTTAGGTACATTGAATTGTTTATTTTTCTTAACCAATAATTTCCACATTCGATTTCTTTTTAGTCTATTAGATTTCAGTGTATGTATGGAACTTGTACCTAAAAATAATTTGCCTATTTATTTATAACTTAAAATTAAAAAAAAAAACATTTAAACATTAGATGTTAATTATACTTATTGTGCTTGTAGAAGGTTTAGGTTCAGATTTCTTTGACTGTAACATACATTTATCTTTATTTGATGGTTTTTCAATTTGTCTTATTTTTATAGATGAAATATTTTCATTTGACACATTTAGTGTACCTGTAAATAAGTGATTAAACATTTTATGATATATCACAAACTATACAAACAATGTAAAGTAAAATTTTAACAAAATAACAAAAGGATAATTCAGTTAATATAAATAATACAATGGAATTCAAAGAAATAAATTATCTTATTTTAAAGAATAAAATAATCAATTTTTATTTTTAAATTTTAATTAATAAATTATACTTTGAAAATGACAAGAACAAGTTTAAAGATGGACATAAATTGTTTGATGAGAGAGCTACTGCAATAAGTGAAAAGTTGGGAAGCATGTAGAGGCAAATTAATTTTTTATTGTATACGATCAACCATTGTTTACATACAACAATTCTGAGCGAAGTTTGGTTAAAAATATTTTAAAATGCTGTAATATATAAGATTTTCATCAAAATTTGTTATTAAAAATTTGCATGAAAAAAAAAATACTTCATTAGAAAACTTTTTCTTGGTTTACCACAAAGTAAAACTTATAATAAACTTCTTGATCAATTTTCAAGCAATTCTGTTTGGTCCAACAATTGTATCCATAGAGTACCTACCAAATAAATATTACGTAAAAAAACTTGAAAAATTTAAATTTCTAAATAGCTTAAAAGAGAATTGAATATTTTGAAAATTTTACCGCTTCTATAAAAGGCAAATATAAGGTTTCTGTCCAAATTTCAAATATCTATTTCTATCTCATTTTAAACTGAATTACAACAAGAAAATAATGAAAGCATTATTGTTGTACATTTTCCCGAGTTTTCCTAATTATATTGAATACTTAGAAAATCAAAAAGTAACATCTTAAATATATCACCCCAAGAAAATTGACTTTCGGAAAATGTCCTACACTTGGAAACGAAGACAAATTTTTGGTAGAATTTTCCAATTAACTAATAAATTATATATATATAAGTACCTTTTTCACATAATTAAACTGAATTTTCAACAGTCAATTTGCCAAAAAACATGATTTATTAATAGAAAATTATTAGACAAAGATATTGATAAATATCAAAATTATCAATACTATATTTAACTTTTAAATATATAATAGAATTTGATACCTAGAAGTTTGTTGTAGTTTGTTTCTTTTTTAATTAAACTAGGCATTAAATCAGGTGCAGTATTAAAAGTTTCAGTACATTTGTTACGCCACTGTTTCATTGTTATCAAATTATCAGTATCTTTAATTGTATACCAATGAGTGTCACCCACTTGAATTGAACAAGACTCAAATAAATCAATGGTTTTTAATCTGAAAATATAATAATTTTTTAAAAAAATAAAATAAAATAAATTTAACATATATATATACATTATTTTATTACAATAATGTACAGTAAAACCTTCTTAAACGGAAAACAACAACAGTTTTGCATAACTTATAATATGTATATTTTAATCTCCCTATAACGGAAACAAACTCTTTTATAATAGAAACATCAATTGTACCAAGCAGTGATTCTGTTACAAGGAGGTTTTACTGTATTATTTTACATACTTATAATAATTGTATATTAATAATAAAAGTTATATATAATAGACTATAGTATATAATGATTGTATTTATTTATAGACATAAAATATATTTCAAAATAGATGTTTTTTTTAGTAAATACGAAAACTAAAAAAATATGTATTTAAATAATTTGTCATTTTACAATACCAAATATGATAATATGTATTATTTTTAACAATTTTTTTAAAAGGTGACTTTGGGATTTACTATTGAATCTCTAATTAACCTTAGTATTTAGTATATTATTAGTAAACTAATTTAAGTGATACAAATATTAAATGCACATCTTTGTATTGTAATTTAAAAGTATTAAACAGAACTTTTTACACAATGTGTCAACAGCAAATTATGCATTACATGAGCTATTAAAAAAATAAATCCTCTACATTAATTACCTATTTTACCAATTGCTTATATAAGTGTTTCTTAAACTACATTCTGTGATAATAGTCTATCGGCTTCTTTGAATTAGAATATTATTAATTTTAATGTTGCATAAACTGAATGTGATTGCAAATAATAACTTTACAGAAAAAAGGAGAAATGGAAAAGTTGGGAAAGTAAAATATATAAATAAATATATTTTATTTACATTATATGTTTTGTAATGTCAACATTTTTAAAGATTTTTATCAACAAAAAAAAAAACTACACCAACTTTTCGACCACAGTTAATAAACTTAATAATCAAAAGATAACTCAATAAAAACTAAAAACAAGGAAATTTTGAATGTCTATAAATATCTGAAAAATTAAAATATAAGTATTTTGAAAAATGTCAAGTTTTTATGATCACTTTTAATTAAATTGCAACAAAAAAAAAATTTTAATAATGAAACTGTTATATTTATCAGCTTTGCTGTTTTTTCCTAAATTATTTTTCAAACTGCCAAAAGTCAAAAAATTACTTCACATTGGATCTACTAAATCCAAAATACAATAACAAAGGTAACTTGTCATTTTTTTATTGAAACTAAATTGTTGATAGAAAAATTGTTTAACAAAAAATAATATTTAGCATACACCATAGTAAAACCAATACATTTGGAATCTCTCCACTTAGAATCTAAACTCAATTATTCAGACAAAATGTGTTTAATTGTAGTTTAGAATTATTAATTCTGATTTTTGGGGTCTTCTTAATCTCAAACTCTAAGTAACAAAATGAAATTACTCCAAGAAGAAAATAAATATAATAGTGAATAAAAACTTACGCCTGGACCATTGTGTCTATGGATGCAAAACAAATGTTATACAGGTGAAGAAAAAAAATAAATTGGAAGCTATGAAAAAGTGGTATTAAAGACAGACAAATATAAAGAATGCACTGGATAGAAATAAAACCTAATGTAGAAGTGTTAGATATTATTAGAGGAAAACATGGTTTAATAGAAAAGATTAACAATTATTGATAGAAAATAATTGAATTAACAATGAAAAAAAAAAAAACCAGAATAATTGCATTCTAGAAGTTATGATCTAGGGAAAGAAAACATCAGGATCACCAAAATTTAAATCATTACAAGAAGTGTAAAACTTTTTTTTCAAAAAAATTGCTGGAATATATAATTTGGGAACTATTTTGAACTAATTTGAGAATCTATATAAAGTATACAATATTTGTATACATACGAGGTGATTTTTTCATCATGAACCAGCATTTTTCTCGAAGAATTTTAAGTAAATTTTATTTCTGTTTTCTTTTTTTAATTATTATGGAGTAAAAAAAGGGAAATAAATTGCATGATTACACTCTACCCTAGTCCTCTAATCTAAATTTTAAATGGTTATAACTCATAAATAGTAAATCTGATATAGTTTTATGCATATATACATTTTTAGAAAAATATTCTCTATTCAAATCAGTGTTTGAAGAGTTTTTATTTGAAAAACAAAAGTATACACTTATTTAAGGTATATGAAATAGGGGTTAAAAAATTAAAAATGGTTTTAAAATAAAACTAATTCCATAATTATTAAAAAAAAAACAGTTATCAAATTCACTCAAAATCCTCTAAGAAAATTGCTGGTTTATGATAAAAAAAATCACCTGTATGTAGAATTTATTATTTTCTAATCTCCCAGCTCTTTGGAATATAATAACATATAAATATATATTTCATACATTAACACAATATACCTACAATAATTCAATAGTATTTAATATTTACTTTTTCAAATTATCTCCAGTAATTATTCTTTCTGGCCAATTTTCTTCCCGTCCCTTTATTTTACTTGTTGTTTGACAGTACCACTCAACTTCAACAGATGATACAGCAATATCTTGTACATAAACTTTGACCCACTTAAAATTCAATATTAAATAAATATTTATGATCTTATACTTTTATTTTAAATAATAATATTACCTTGGAAACAAATTTATAGTTATACTTTTTTTTATAATTGTGCCACAAACAACTCATCAAGTTACTAATTCTAATAAATTTTGCATTTTCGAAAGAATCAAGACACATTTTTAATTTTTGCCCAGGATAAAATACATTGTCATCAATGGAAAAACTCTATGAGAAAATAAAATTATTAGTTTTAATACCTATCAATGTTATATAGAAAATATTAAATAATAATAAATACATTTTAAAACTATACAGATTTATTCCTTTTAAAATACTTTAAATAAAAATCGGCTTACATCACTTGTAGACAGACTTATAAAATCTTGTCTATATGGATCCTCCAATGTAAAAATAGATCCATCTTGCGAAGCAAATGTAACTTTACATTTCACATCATAAACTCCGCCAACCCATGATTCATAAAAAACTGAAGAATCAATGGCAAATGACTATAAATATAAACATGTATAATAATTAGATTTAGTTAATAAATATTAAAATTATTTATAATAAATTGTATACAACAAATAAATAAATAAATGTTTGAAGTTTTATCAAATATGAAGTTTGAAATCAAAAATTTTAAATTATAATAAAACTTTAAAAAAAAGTAAATTTAAAGTAAAAAAATAAATAAATACATACTTTTGTGTGAGTAAAGTTTCTAGAACTGATGTTTTCTATTATTTTGTTAGTATTCAGTATTTTAACTGTAGCGTAAATATTAATATTTTCACAGTATCCAAACTGACTAGGTTTACCTTCACTGACCTTTCGTACTACATCACCAGGCATCAATGATCGATCCATTAACACAACCTGTGAAAATTACAACAAATATACTTTTATTAGTTTTAAAAATATATATTTTAACTATTGCTGGAAGTTGGTACCTTATCATCTGGGATAATTTCTTCAGCTCCATTTGGATGCCAAATTACTTTGATTTCATTAAAGTTATTATAAACGCTTTTCATCAACTCATTTTCTGATCGCGATCTGTTTGTAGTTAAAACTAATCCATATTTGACTAGACCAGATTTTGGAGACACCATGGCTACTTCATCTTCATAAAAGAACTTTTCATCATCCTTTTCCATTATTTTGTTGTACGTAAATTATACTTAAATTAGAAGTGGTGTGGCAGTGATCAATAGTGGGTATATTCTCATTCACCAACACCTAAAATATGTAACTGTTTAACACAGTTATGTACAATACAATTTTAAACATGCGACGCAAATATTTAGAAATCCCAAATTGCCTATCTAAAAATGATTTTAATCTAAATTTAATGATTTATACAGAAATACTGATAAACGTTATATTTTTTTTTTTTTTGATGCTATGAATAATCATATGGTAACATTGGTTTGACATTCTTTACCAATCGTGTTGAACCACAGAATATATATACACATACACCTAAATATGGTTGAACCGCAAGGACATTGCGCAACAGTATTATAGCATTTTTGGCGGTGATTTTGAAAATAATATTAATCAAAAATTAATGTGTGTTTATGTACACAATTTTATAACTGTTTTTTTTTTGTATAAATGTACTATAAATCACGACTATAGATATGAATTTATTTATTTTGATCTATACCCATGCTTTAAATACCTGTATTATCTTTTATTTCTACAGATACAGATAATATATATATTATTATATATTATGATAGATTATTCTATTAACAAGGGTTACATAATAACTGTATAGAAGTCCATAATCTATAACTATTTATCATAATTAGATTTAGATTTTTGGGAAAACTTATTTATGTATTATTAAACAGAACTGTGACAAATTAAAGACGAGTCTTCATTTTAAGACGAATATAACACAAATTAAGATATATCATAATTCGGGTTGTAAAATATTATTGATTTAATCTATATTAGTACAAGCCATATAGTACAAACAAGTTTAATATATATATATATATATATATATATATATATATATATACACGATCATAGACTAGTCTAGATAAGGTTAATAATCGGCGATCTAGATGGAACATTCAGCATAAAAACACGTTCCAGTGAGTAGTTTCATTTCAAGGATAGAAACACATGATAAAATAAATGGAGTGTTTTAATTAGCTGTCCTCATAGTTTAAATTTGCTCTCTAACATCAAGGCATTATATCAGCCTACCTCTTTTGATTTGTTCAGACTGCTCACACATTTCAATCCTCTGGGTGAATGTTTTGTCTAGATATATAAATCTATGCGTACAATATATAGATAGATATTAAATTGATCTATTTTACAATATATTTGTTATTTAAATCTACTTAATTTTATTTAAAAATAGATAAATCTTAGAATACCCTGTAAAAAATTATAACGTGTAATTTAAAAAAAAGTTAGTCAAATAGTTTAGATAGGTACATAAATTAAAGTATTTACAGATAAATACTAATTTCAATATTAATGTTAAAAACTATATTAAACTTTATCAGTGGTTTGATGTGAGAAGGGCCAATATCAAATAAAACATGTATTGCAATAATTACAGACTTTATGTTGAGATTTCTGAAATAGGTACATTTAATTTTTTTATATTGACCCTTCTAGAATCTAGTACCAAGCCATATATTATATATTTGTCAAGATAGTTTATAAGTCCAGATAATTTACTAAACATTTTAAAATGACAAATTCAGTAAACAGAATTATACAAACCTTTATATTTTGTTGTTGTATAAAATATAATTCATTCAGAATGTAAATAATATGTGATGAAAAACAAAAAAATACTTAAATTAAAATTATTTAATATAAATTATTTTTAAATGTGTATCTTCATATTCAGTTGGCTAAAAGATTACATACAAATTATTTATTTAATTCAAATAGGAATAGGCAAATCATTAGCAACTAACAGTAAAACATTTTCAGTTGTGAACCTCCAGTTGTTGATATTTTTTGATACAATACACCATGCTTCACCATGATGAGGTTCTGCTGCAATACATCTCTTCTTAATATCCATTTGAGATTCTTCATTTCCATGTAAAACTTCAAATCTATAAAAATATGCCCATGCATCTCCGAAATCTGGATCAATTTTTACAGTTCTATTAAACCATTCACGACATTTTTGTAATTTTCTTTCACTCCAAAATAGTTTTGAAACAGCCAGAAGAACATTAACATCATGTTCACATTTTTTCAAAGCATCTACACTTTTAGTTTTTCGTTGTGGTCTTGCTTCTAAAAATATAGCTTCAGACCATAGTATTCCAGAATTTGGACATTCTTGCAAGGCTTTAGCCATCATTGTATTTGCTATGTCTCTCATAGAGGCACGAAATTCTATACGTATAGCTTCCAGCCATAATTCTGGATTATGTGGGTTTTTTAATCGTCCTTTTTCCAATACTGATCTTGCTTTTGTTAACATTTTCCGCCTTTCATCTAATCTGGCTAACCATATCCATAACGGAATAGAACTAGGACATTTTTTTAGAGCAGAATTATAAGTTTCATGAGCTTGATCTGCATCACCTTGTTGTTCTTCTATTTGTCCTTTCATTAACCATAATTTTGCATAATCTGGAAATTTTATTATTGCTTCTTCAAGGATTTGTAAAGCTGTATCTAAATTGTTTAAGCACCATTCGAGTTTAGCAGATTTCATCATTACTCTTGGAGTTGGTGCTGAAGCTCTAGCTTTAGATAATAGACGTCTTGCACGATCAAATTCTGAATTTTCGGACTCTAATTTAACAGCAGCAAGCCAAATTTCTTCTGAATTTGGGTTTGCTTGAAATGCTAAAGATAAAATACCACGAGCTGCCGGCACATCACCAGCTAACCACTTTGATTTGGCCCCCATCAACCATAATACTTCAGACTTGGGACAGTGTGCTACAGCTTTTTGTAACAAGGTTTCTAAAGATTCCCGAGTACCATGATTTTTTTCAAAATAGGCAGCTCTCAACCAAATAGATTTCTTACTTGGAAACGCAACTAATGAATGAGAGAAAATAGCACGTGCACATTCATAGGCTGACTGACTAGCACAAGAATCAGCATCTTCCATCCAAGTATGTTTACGATCTTCATCTTCAATTCCATAACCAATTATAGCTTTAATAAGAGCTTGACATGTTTTTACAGAACCACATTTTTCTGCTTCAATTGCTTCTTTTATCCATTGTTCTCGATTAATTTCAACACCATTAGCACTTAAAGAAGAAATAGCTCGGTCTATGATTTTTTCAACCATATTAATATTACCATTAGCTTCTTCTAATTTAGCAGCAGTAGTCCAAATTTGTCTATCAGTTGGAATATTTTCACGAGCTTTATTTAAAACTTTACGTGCATTTTCATAAGTTTCTAATCGAGCTAATGCTAGCCATAGATCAACGCTAGTAGGACAGCATTCAACAGCACGACTTAACAAAATTCGAGCATCTTCTGGATCTTCTAGCTCAATAGCAGCTTTCCATAATCTTACTGAATTTGGTATGTGTTCTAATGCTTTTCGATAAACTTTTCTTTTACCTTTAGTTTCAGATTCTAAGTCAGCAGCTTTAATCCAAATACGAACTGATGTTGGAATGTGCCTAACAGCTTGAGCGATAACAGCTTTAGCAGTCTCTGGTGGTTGTAAACGGGCAGCTTCAAGCCAAAGATCTTCTGATTTTGGATTGTCTTCACAACCTTTCATGATGACATTACGAGCAGCTTGTATTTTCCCGGTAACTTCTTCAAGACGAGCGGATGCTATCCAAGCTGGTGGGTGATTAGGGTTAGTTTCTCGAACAGACTTTAACAATAATCTAGCTTTTTTAATATCATTGATATCTCCACCATACGTTGGAATCATACTATGTAAATCAGTTAAGTAACCTTTAGGATCGACAACTGTTTGACCTTCAACAGAATCTGAAACTTGATTAAGTTTTACATTCATTAAAGTATTACGAGCTTGTCCCATTTTTCTTAAATCAAGATCCCCAGATGGAGTTAACATTCCAGGTGTAACAGTACCATGAGGATACTGACTCATAATGCCATTCGCTGAATCTATAGAAGAAGTTGATTCACCACCAAGATTTCTGGACAGTACAGTATCAGGCAGCGGTGTAAACTTCTCAGCTCTTGGATTCCTTTGTTTACGATTTCTAGCATCACCAACCTCTGGAATATTTCGCCATTCATCTTCACTAACCATAGTCAACCTAAAATATAAGACTTTTGTGCAACAACATTCAAATTATAATTGATTAAATAATATAATTACCCTCTTTTTAAGTCACTGAATTGTTGTTGAATTTTAGGTCGCTCCTGACGATATTTCTCTAATTCTTCTTTTAATCTCTTCTCTCTATACTCTTTACGTTTTTCATCCATACGTTTGTCAATTTCTTCATATATCATATCTGCTTCTTCATCGTCTTTATCATATGGGTCCTTACTGAATAATGAACCACCATAACCGCTAAATTCATCATAGTTTGAATCATTCAAATCCTCATCATCATCCTCTTCTTCGTCTTTTTTCTTTTTTTTTGTTGGTGGTGCATGCCGATCATCAGAAACATCATTGGCATCTCGCGCTGGTCCAATATCAGACCGGGTAGTAAAACCTGTAGCACCTCGACCAACACCAGCGACATACCCGAGTGGTGCAGGAATTCCGATGAAATGTTTTTTAACCTTACTCACTAATGCTGCTGGAGGGGCAGCCATTGTGATTAATTATTTTGCACTTAGTACATTAAATACAACCAGGTAACTTAAAAAATGAACTTATAATAACTAATTATCATTGTATGTTGTATCTAGACATTTTGTGAGTTATGAGTTGTTAATTATTACGTTTATGACACGAATAAAGACGATTCCTTGTTTACTGATTTATCGTTTATGTTATGCATTTATGAGATAGGGAACTCAAGGTTCTTTTATCAATTATTTAGGGATCGTCCTAAACTCTAAAATTGCCCAGTCTGGCCACAATTAATTATTTACTATACATTTTGATAACTCATTTTACACCGACTATTGACGTGGTACAAAGCTCAAGCTGAAATAATCTCATAAATAATAAATTATTATAATAATTTTAATTATCTATGATTAATCCACCTTGGTACACAGATTTTTATACCACAGAATACATTAAAGTTTTTTTTTTATAGTGTAATAGTATAGAGAGGCTATTCTGTCTGATGAAACGTAAAATGGTTTCTATTTTACAGGGTACATACTTTTAGAAAAAAAAATATTGTAAAATTTATAGGGTACATTGTTATTTATACTGAAATATGTTATCTGTAACAAAAATCATAATTCTTATGCAAGGTGTATTGATACACTTTGTTCCTATGTAATTGTATGTACAGACAACACATCGTACCAAATATTTTTTTCCCCACAAGTAAAATAGAAACCATTTGTTTATCAACTTGTACAGGACGGCCTCTCTATATTACTCTATGGCACTGCTGTTATTCGAAAATGATATGAACCGCTCTTAATTTCTTACACGGTTAAGATACATCTATTAAAATCTTAGATCATATACTATGGATAGAGTAGGCTACTCCAGGATAAACGCGTACTCCGAGTTGAAAACATCATTATTAACGAGTGCTAAGGGGACTGATATCTATTGCACGTATCAGAACATGTCGCATATTAATCGAATAATCATAATACCACCACGCAGTGATGGTAGATACGTCACGTCGTGATTACATGAATTCAACCTGTGATATAAATTTTGCGCATTTGACTCAACTCTCCCTAGTTATGTTTGCTTCAAATGTTTAGTCAATACTTCTATCCATAGTATATGATCTAAGGTTAAAATCAAGAATTCAGATATACTAGATATACTTATATCTTAATTCGTGGTTAAAATATATATCTGTTATCTGTTATGGTTTAAGATATATCGGTTTAAGGTAAATCTTAAATCGTGATTTCTCATAGACATATTAACTGTTATTTGCATATTAATTTGAATATGCTATGTGATTTTTCATATCCCACAGATATATAAAATAATATAAATACAAAAAAAAAAGAAAATAATAAACTGTTGGTGTAAAATCATAAATTATTGTACCCAGTGGTATATTGTTTAAAAGGGTATGCGCTTGTATATGACGTATATTCGGCAGAGCCCTACTTAAGAATTTTGTGGTCCGGGTAAAATTTTTTTACGGGGGCTTTAAATTATAAAGAAATTGTTGAAATCGTGAAAAATCTTATCAATTTTTGTTATGATATAGTTATCACAGCTCTATGGTATTATTCCCCGAAAACAGAATAAGTTAATAACTCGGACCATGGTTGCAGAGTACAGACAATATTCGTATATACATTCACAATATAATTATTATAATTCACAGACACTAACTATATTATAAGGTCTATGATTATAACCAACAATAGGTCTATATGTTGACGATAGCTACAATATCTCTAATCTTTTATCAATCTCAACATGTTTTCCGCATAAAAAAATTAACTTTTTTTTTTAAATTTTTGATTATTAATCACAAAATAAGTAAGTACATAAAAAGTACAGTAAATAAGTAAATACATGAAACAAATCAACAATACTCAGGAGGGGTGATTGCCTCTATCGCCCCCCTTGTATATATTCCTGATATTATGTACCTGACCTAACCTACTTAATTATATTATACAGAGAGCTAACTTCGGACGAAATTATGTACACTTAAAAGGGCGTCACAGTAAAAACATGGTTTCGTAGTTCCAAAAGTTCTCAGGTCTCATTGATCGTAGAAACATGATTTTAGTACCAAAATAAACGCAAGAACAAAAATTGGCTCCGAACAAGGCACAGTTCATGTTTCTACGATTAACGAGACCTGAGAACTTTTAGAACAACAAAACCATGTTTTTGAATATTTCGACAAATTTACAACCGTTATTGTTGCTGTTGTGACTACAGTGGCAGTATTCTAAAACCGTACACTTCCTCCACCCCGCACGCATAAGTATCTAATTTTTCATTTGCTAGATGTTTAGATTTGTTATGCATTTTTTTATAGTATAGTAGTATAGTCGTAATAATCTTATAGATATCTGTGGGTTTTGTTCACGATTATCTTAAATTGTTTCATGAGTTTTTTTTTTCGACATTTTGTCGGTTTTTTCGCGTGACTTTGTTGAGTGGTTATTTATTTGGTGGCTTTTTGTCGTTTTTGTATTTTTCTGATAATATAACCTGATTAATATTATATTCCATAGACATCAGTTTCAATAAACAATTTTTTTCCATGAATTTTAACCTCGAATTAAGAAGTTGGCCGTTATCGTTGTGAATTCATTTTTCTACTAAGCCATACTAATTCAGTGATATTGCGGGTTTTTCCTTCTTTAAAATTTCGATAACTGGTCATTTAAGTACTGTTGAGTTTATCGTTTTCCTTAGTCTGTACTTTGTTTCCTATAATTTATATTCTCAGAAGCTGCCAGTTTATTTGATTTGTATATTCGTGTTTTACCATAATAAATAAGCTATATTCAACTCGAAACAGATCTTTTTAACTAGGTAAGTAAAAAATTAGTTACTGTTGAGTGTTAGGGTACTTAACAGATGAATACAGAATAATGTGGTCGCTTTCTATAATTCTAAACATCAAACATGTGGTTTCAAATTTTAATTGTATAAACTTTATTTTTCTATTGTAATTGTTTTATTTAATATAGTACTTTATAAATTTGTTTAATTTTGGCGCAAAACTGTGTTGCCTATTTATATTCTGTTATTTATATTCAATAATCTTCAAGCATTTAAAGAATTTATTCAAATATTATTTAATTTTTAAAAATCCATTACCTATTTATAATAACCAATTTGTATTTGTGAGAAATAATTGCATTATATATAGGTATTTTTTACAGTGCTGATATTTTTCTGTTATCAAAAAATAGTTTGATAGGTGCATTAATATTTTTGTGTTTTACATATAAGAAATAATTATAAAAAAGTACTTAGGTAAAATAATTACATTAGTCAAGTATTTTGCATTTTCTTGTTAGATTATTTTATCTTCTTATTATTAGGTTGATAATAGTTTTATAGATTAATAAATATACACTAATAAATTATCCATTTACCTATGTATAATCATAAATATATATTTATAATAGTCATAATGTACCTGTTTTAATTATTGAATATTTAAATTTAAAAAGATCATTCTATATGTTACAGTTAGGTGAATTCAAAATCTGACCACCCTATACATGTGTACCTAATAAATACTTATTAAAGATTCTGAGTCAACATTAGTTTTTTATTTTTGAGGGTGGCATTGCAAATTATATTTGAAAAGTTCCATCCAATGCTTTTTCAATTAGATAATTGAACTATTGACGCTTGTAATTGATAAATGTTGAAAAGCTCATTTCAATATCTTAGAAACAGTGGCGCTGATCTATATTTCATGTTTTGAGGAAAAAATGCTGGTGTTAGACTCACCTACTTAAAAAAAAAAATGTTATTGTACCTACTACCCTCCACTAGGTACGTTTACAAAAAAATATTTCAGGAGGGAGGGAGTCTTTAAGGTTGTACACTTTCATACTCTTTTAACCAAAATTTTTACCTATTTTCAATTATAGGATAATATAGTTTTCATTAAAAATGTTAATATTTTATAACATTCATTTTAGATTCTAAGTGGAACGTGGAATGTATTGGTATTACAATGATACTTATTTTTTTTCTGTTGACATCTAGAATAGTTGTTATTTTACCAGCAATTTTGCTCCGATTTACAATGATAACAGTTTTTCTAAAAGGAAATCTGACAGGTTGTACTTTAGGGATGTATTCTTTTGATTTTACCAAGAGTTCCCCCCTCTTGTAAACGTGCTTGCCCTCCGCTTTAACATGAACCTCGTGACGTACATTATGACAGACATAATTCTGATGAACTAATGGAAACAAAACAATTTTTTATATATTTTCACTACCTACTATCAAGCATCAATGGGTACAAATTAACGACTATATTATAATAGTGCTATACTGTCTAGTAATCTGCCATACTATTATTGCCCATTATTTATACTTTCCATTATTGTTAAATTATCATAATATTAAAATGATCTCCCACCTACCCTCCTGACTCACCCATAAATACTTCTGGGGAATTTTCCGCAGTTGATACCCATGTTTGGCGCCACTGGTCAGAAATTATAAAAAATAAAACTAAATTAAGTAATCATTCAAGCAAGCATACTTCAAAATTTGAATTCTTTCTTCTAATGTGAATCTTAGCGGCAAAAAATAATTCATACCATTCCTAGTGAATAATGTTATATTTTCTTACATTATAAAACCGGTATTCAAACTATTTTTTTTTTGTAGAATCCATTAGTTGGTTTAAACATATCTATCTCAAGAATTTGGAATATTATTTTTTAACTATAATCCATAAAAAAAAATAAGTACAATTTACATAAATAATGAATTTCTTGTTAATTACATTATTATTACAACCAATGAATTATTGCAAATTTGCCAACACATTTTTCCTATTTTCCCTGAATTATATCAAGTTTAAATGATTACACATTTGTTGTAAACCTATTTTGACTAATTATGTTGATTGATGACATAGCGTTCACAATTTTGTGACACCATGGTTGTAATCTAAACACTACTTATGCTGAAATTAGGAATAAAAGTCCAGGGACTGTTTTACATACTAATATTAATTTTGCCTGTTACTGTTATTATAAAATAAGTTAGAATTTTAAAAAAAAAATTATAATTTAGAAAATATATCTAATATGTTTGTTTGAATGTTATTTAATATATTTTTTCTTGCCATACCGGGTGTTCTGTATCATTTATTATTATCAGAATGGAAAAAATTGATGTATTATTTCCATTTTAAACTATTTAAAAAACATTATTTTTATTATTTTTCATGCCATACTATCTATTGTGAAAACAAAACGGCTCACAACTATGAGCAACGTCTATTTGTAGAGTTGTATTATTACACTTTTCCAGTTGCGTTCTTGAAGGTGGTAATTTGATATTATTATTAGTTATTAATTATCAATATCATATTGATAGATAATAATTTCTATGTAGACAGCTCACAGCACCATATTAAATGTAAAGTATTTTATTTTGATTTAACTTGTTTACAAGCATAATATAAATAATATGTATATAAAATATAAAATTAATTATATTTTATTATTTACATTTGCGATGTATTTAGCATATTATTTTGACTTTATTTAAAAAAAAAAACTAATATTACTAAGTATTATGTAATAGTGCTTTAAAAGTGTATAAAAATAAACTTTTTGAGATGGTTATTTTTTAATTTATAAATTATACATAAATATTTTATTTAAAATTGAATACAAACAGTTAAAGTGGTAATTTTAGTGATTTGAAGTAGTATTTAATGGTAACTGTCTCATAACTTTAGATAAAACTATCCATAAAAAGCTAGTTAAAATACTTAACATAACTGCTGTCCATCCCATATTCACACTCCAACCTAGTGAATATAGTTTAGCAGTTAGTAGTTGTTCCCAAAAATGCATTGTTTGACACATATTTCCTCCCACATTGATCATTCCATCTATGAGTGCTAGTGTTCGGTTACAATTATATTGACTATACGTTTTCCTTGAATTATGTTTATTATGCATTATTCCCAATGTAAACAAACCAAAAGTAGCTAAAAAAAAATAGGCCATAATGTTTTAAACAATCATCCGCAATTTTCCTTTAACAACAATAATGAAAACTAAATTAATTCTAAACAATTAGAATTGCCATGTAATAATATTAAATATATGGTTTTTCTTATTGCATTTATCATACAAAATATTATTCTCAACTTTGATCAATTTTATATTTTAAAATGATATTTGTTAACAAAAACTAAATTTTAGATTAGACAAATTTAAATAATCTGTAAAAATAAAAGTCTTCATTAGATTTAGAAATATTCTATTATTAAATTACTTTTTATTCATTCAGATGTATCATTGGTTATGCTATTATTATAGATAAGTTAAATACGTTCACTGCTTCTGTAATATTTAACATATCCAACAGCAGGGGCACGTGACCCCCATGTCAATGGACTACGGTTTTTATTTATATATTTTATGTATTAATTTGATATATAATTTATAATTAATTTACTGAAAATATAAATAATGTGCCCCCTCTTTAAAAAAATGTTTGGATCCGCTGCTGAATCCCCATCACATTCTTATCAAACACGCCTAAAACAATCAGTAAATTGTAATATGCCAGTAATCCATAAGGAATTTTGTAGGAAAATGGTTATTTATATATTATGCTTATTATTAATTTAACTTTGTATAAAAGTAAGTCTCATTATAAAAAATATTTAAATAAAATTAATCTAAACCATATAACACTAGAATAACATTAAAAATTTAATTTCTCCTTTTTTTTTTAAATTTTATATATAATCTTTATAGATGATAATTCGATTTTTTTTTTTATGTAACAATAATATATTATTTATTTTTTTAATATAATGTTGTTTTTGAACTTATTGCACCCACCACAAGCTATTGCTTTTGGGGCAGCGTCATAATTTGTATTTATTTAAATTTCTTTATCTGCATGTAATTATATTTATTTATGACAATAAACTAAACTTATTATTACTAGGGATTAATAGTAATACACCAATTGTATCTTATTAGGTAATTCATATTATTTAAGTATATAATTATTTAATGGCTGTAATTATAATTACCTGCTAATAAATACATTACGGCAGTGATTAACATAGCACTAACTTGGTGACCAAAAATAGAAAATAGTCCAATTAATGATGCCGTTAAAGTGATTATTATACATACTAATCCACATGATATTGACACATTTTGCATTCCTTAAACATTTAATAGTTTAAAAATATATAGTTCAATTTCTTAATAAAATATTTCAATTTAATCAACTATTTATCTAAAATTAGAAACTGATAGGTAACAAGTATTCTTAGTAAATAATTATTTTATTCGTTTTAATTTACATTTGTGTTAAAAAAAAATACTAATTTTACACAAATAGGTAAAACTTGTTTAAATCATAATTGTGCCAATTTGATAGTTGGAAAATATTTTACTGTACCATGCATTAGTGGGGTCTATCTTAGAATTTGGGTCTGTAATTAAGAATCTGTCTTCGTTTAGTCAAATTGAAAATCTTGATAAGCTCTTAGAGACATTTTATACATATGTTTGGTTATAAAATGGGCTTTTTAAATATGCCTTCTTCAGGTATTGCTAACCGTATTGGCCTTGTACTATTAGCAGCTATTCGTTGAAAGTATGACATCGTGTTAGTGTACAAGTTAATAAACTGTATGATTGATTGTCTGGAGTTCTTATCTCAAATTTGTCTTAGGGTCCCTGCTTTTAACTCTAGAAATATTTTATGTTATTATATTCCCCCAGTATCCAAAATTACATTATAAACAGTCAGTTATACTGCTTGCCTAAGAATAAACCTGTCAATTTTGACTTAAATTTTGATTCTTCTTTTAAATTAAAATTTCTTGTATTTATGTAATTGTATCTTATCAGTTATCATATACAATTATTTTTTAAGCATTTTAATATCACTGTACTCTACCCCTTGCGGGTGTTAACAAATATTATTATTATTGTTATAATATTGATTCAGTAAAACACTTATATAATATAATATATTATATACTTATTTGAAATACTGTACATTCAATAATTTTGTGACTACATTTTACTTCACTATTCTATGCATTTTATGTATAACATTATTATGTAGGGAACTTTAAAAGTAAAATATATATTTATAACATAGTTATAGTATTTATGTTTTAACCTACTATAATGCCAGTCTGGTTTAAAATATTCTTCTTCTTGGGATTCTTCAGCTAAATAATTTATACATTTTGGTAGCACAGTTAATTTTTGATAAGTTTCTCTATACAGTTGCATTAATTGATCATCTAAAAAAATACAATTCACATACACACAAATATGTATATATTATACATGGACACCTAGGTTATTTTACCCAAAGGATCCTAACCCTAGAAAAATTCTAACAATTATTTAATTATCTTAGTTTATTTTTGTAAAAAACACCCTTCAAATAATCCACTGTAAGGTCTGTAGAATGATCTTCATCTATTTTAAAAAATTAGTGGAAAAATCTTTAAGGCGATAATTTAAATGTTAAAAATAATTTTTAACTTAAACAAAATTTAATATCTCTTAATGATTTTAAAGATTTGTCTAAACTCGGGTTTTACAAAATTACATTTTGAAATTTTAAATTATTTATATAATTGAGTATTAGTCTTCGACATTTTTTTATTTTAATTTTTTGTTAATTTCATTGTTCTAATTTTAAAATTATAATTCATATTACTTGTATTATACACATACTATAAAAAAAATTTTGATGAATAAAAATAATAAGAATTTTAATTATCCATTGGATTGAACACTATTTTGTCCAGCTCTTTGTTTCACATTATTATATACTACTATATTATTATAACCATCTGTTAAATACCTGTTAAGGAAATGCATAAAGTCCAGATTCCTCCGTACATTGGAGCTAATATTACTGTAGTGTCTCTTGTTTGGTATAGTAGTGCATGTATGTCATAAAAATTCATTGGATGGTATTGATTAGTTGTAGACAAAACTAATAAAGCATCTCCATTATTGATTGGCGCTGATTTCGCTGCAGCAATTGTAATTTTTAATGCAGTTCCATTTACTAGCCATTCTGTTTTTATGTTATTTAACCATTTAGATGATTTATTTTGTGTTCTTAGAACCGATAATGCCTAAACATTTAAATTTATTGGAAATGATATAAGTACGTGCTATAAGTATATACTAACATTTTAAATATTAGAAAACTTACCTCTTGAAAATCCCATTCTATAATTTCCCAATGATCAGTCCAGACCGACATACATAACATTAATGTTGTACACGATGAAAGTATTAGAGTGATTGTGAGTATAAGTGAAAGTGGTTGCATTGATGAGCATCCCCGAGGTTCATTTGTCCAATAATGAACCGTTACTGTATCCATGGTCGATATTTTAAAATTAATCTAGTTCAAAGAAATCGTATGAATTAATATTGCTTAAAATACAATTTAATTGCTTGCCATCATTTACAAGATATTACTAATACAATGGACCGTGGACATGTTATGAAATCGGACCATTTTACAAGGCATAAGAGTTTTTCCTGTAAAACTTGTTTTTGAGCAATATGCGGGCTCTTTAAATAATGACAACTCGCATTTAAATTTTTGTTAATGTGAATAAAAATAATTTTTCTGAAAAATGTAATGTTCATAAACTTCGATTAATATTGTTTATTAATTATAAGTTCAGATTAGCTTAGTAGGGAATGTGTATGGATAACTAAAAATAGTTATAAATGTTTATCTTTCTAAATTTTATTATTCTGCATTGAACACTTATATTGTTTTAAACAAAAATATATTCCAACCTGGGTTAAAAATATGGATTCCTATTTAAAAATCATAATATGTATAAATAAAATCCTTCAATGCTTCCATAATAATCATTAATTGCTAAATGAAAAAAATCGAAATCAAATTTAACTAAGAAATTGTTGGGATGATAGATATTTTATCAAATCGTTTTTTCCGATATATATAAAAATCGGTTCAATAGTTGGTATATTTCTGTAGGTATTAGATAGGTATTTATTTAATAGTATAACAATAATTTATAAATTGTATTTGATGATATTATTTACCATCTATGAGTAGGTAAAGACATATTTTGTTGATGGAAGCTGATGTTTAATGACGCAACATATTGTGCGAAAAATGTGAACATTTCATTTGCATTGCTGATAGTCTCCTATCAATGATAAAGTTCAATTTTATTCTCCACGTATTAGGGTCTTACCCTATTTCAATATTTATGTTATTAATAACCGCCTAATGCATTAAATCTTTGTAAATTATTATTATCAATTAAATATATATATATTTTTAAATTTAGATAAAATAACTAGGCATTAGGTATATTTATAAGAATACACCACGCTTGTGTAATTCCAAAATTATAATATATTTATTTATACAGATAAAATATGCATATTGACCTTGAAAATTAGCGTGGATCCCAATTTATTGGAACACGTAAGTAAATTTAACTCCTATCTATAATATAATACCTACATAATTCCGTTATATTTTATTTGTTTATAATTGTTAATTTTCAAGATTTAATGCATTTTTCATGATTAATATAACGTATAAAATAAATCAATATTTACCTACCTTTCCTATCTCTACTAACTATATATTATTGTGTGCTTACTTTTTTATTTCTAATAAAACTAATAAATAAGTACGTGTGTACTAAAATTAAGTATATATTTATAAATTTGACACCCACTTCGTGTGTTGTTTATAAATTATATTTATCGTTTGTTTTAATAATTATAGGGTATTAAAACAAAAAACCCATGATCAATAATATTTAAAAAATGTAACCTTAACTAACATTACGTTATTATTATTAAATAAATACCGTGTATGTATATTTTTAGTAGTTGGTAGGTACTAAGCAGTATTTAACTCAGTTAATTCCTTTAAATCGCACACGATTACTAAACAACTAAGCTATAGCTAGGTGCTGTGTAGACTATTAGACTCCAGTGTACATACAAGCACGTTTACCCCGATCTATAATATCTGGAACTGGGGTATAAAGGGCGCCAAGCTCTAATAAACCTAACGACACGGATTGCCAACTTAAATATAACTTTACAGTAAAACCGTATTTTCAGAAAACATTTTTCACTCATTACCTTTATTAAATCTATCTAAACTCTAAAGACCACGATCTAAGATAACCGTGTACCATATAAATTTTAAACTAGTACTAGGTAGATAAAATTATAATTAGTACCTATAAAAATGACTTATCCATTATTCTATTATCTATCAGTTGATACCCCTAGTTTGTATAACCAAATACCTAAAGATAAATCCCAAAAATCATTTAAAACATAAGAAGTAATTAGAAGTATTTTGGTAAAGTGGTATGACAATTTTTAATGTTAATTTATTATTTAAGTTCCAAACTTTTAAATATGATATCAAATTAAAAATAAATATGCTGTGCAAATATCCCAATGTCATCACTAGATTTTGAAACCCTAAGTTAAAGGAAAAAACTTTTTGTTATTCAATTTTAAAACTGATTAAATAATTTTTAGAAATTTCTTTATCTTAATATTTACTTTGGAGTGTGGTGCTTAAGACAATTTTCTGAGTTATCTGTCATTGATATTACAGCTTTGGCAAAGATAATCTGAGAAGGTTTAGTTCTCAACATTTAAAATTGAAAACATATAGGTATAACATAATTACTATTTTCTTAAATTTTAGTTATGTGTTCTATTATAACTTATTAATTCTATATACAAAAAATATAAAGTGAACTTAAAATCCTACTTTCTAAATTTGTATTAACATATTTTAATTTTTCAAATTTCAATATTATTACTCAAATAAATAATAAAATCATTAATTTATTTTCAGATAAAAATGCCTTCTGAAGTAATTCAAAAAGAAAACGATATTAGTGTAGATGCAAAAGAAAATATTGAACAATTTGATATAAAATCTATGAAAAATGAAAGTAATTCTCAAGAAATAAAAATAGAAGACGAAGTGCAGTTAAATGATAAATCAAAAGTTCCAGATGAATTATCTGAACAAGAAAATAAGGAAAATCAGGAACCTATTATTGACGATGTTGAAAAACAAAAAAAGCAAGCTGATGAACTTCTAATAGATGGTAAACGTAATTTTATAGTTAAAGATTTTCAAGCAGCTGCAACCGTTTTAAGTGAAGCTTGCAGTCTTTTTGGAACTGTTTATGGTGAAATGGCTGAAGAATGTGCAGAAGCTTATTTTATGTATGGATGCGCTCTTCTTGAACTTAGTAAAGTTGAAATAAATCCTATTGGACTTGAAGAAAAAAAAGATGAACATGAAAATGATTCTACTGAAGAAAAAAGTTTAACTGAAACCAACCAAATTAATGTTATTAACAAAGAGACTACATTTGATGGCACAAATGAAGTACAAGAAAAATCACCTGAAAAAGTATTAACTGAAATGGAAGAAAAACAAGTTGAATTAGAAGAAAAATTATCTGAAAAGGAAAAAAAATCAGATGAACTAGAAAATAAAGTGACTGAAAAGGAAGAAAACCCAGGTAACGTAGAAGATGAATTAACTAATAAAGTAGAAACAAATTTAAATGAAGAAGAAATGTCTGCTGACGAAGAAATGTCTGTTGACGAAGAAGAGAAACCAGATGAAGAAGTTGAAGATGATGTAAATGATTTACAACTCGCTTGGGAAATGCTTGATTTGGCCAAAGTTATTTATAAGAACAAAGATACGGAAGAATCAAAACTGAAACTTGCTGAAGTTTTAATGAAGTGTGGAGAAGTTAGCATTGAAGATGAAAAATTTGAAACAGCCTTTGAAGATATGACAGAATCATTACAGATTAGAAGGTGAGTACAACTTTTCAAATTTGTTTAAAATGCCTAATAATGTATTATTCAATGTAATTTGTATAGGTTGCTATTACCAGAGGATAGTCGTATTATAGCAGAAACTTTATTTCAATTGGGTTTAGCACAGGAGTTGGGTGGAAGTAGCGAACGAGCTATTGAATTATTAACTGAAGCAACAGCTGTTTTGAATCAAAGAATTAAAACTTTAGAAGAATTGACTGATAAAAATAATGAAACCATAGAAGAAATGGCTGAAGTTAAAGCTGTTATTCCTGAAATACAGGAAAAAATTGTAGATATCAAAGAACGTAAAAGAGCTATGATGGACGCATTGCTGACTGCTGTAAGTGCTAATAGTGCAGTAAAAACAAATGGCAGTGGGTCATCAACTACTACACTGGCAACTAATATCAGTCATTTGGTGCGCAAAAGACCAAAACAAGATGAAACTGATGGAACACCAAAAAAAGTTCCTAAACTTGAAGAATCTACAACCCCCGAACAATAATTTGTTGCTACTACATTAATTTATTATTATATTCCTCATACAAATTATACATTTTTTTTATGTTCAAAATTAAGGTAATAATTTAAGTGTGTTATTTTTATAATTTTTCTTTTATTTAAATTTAAGTTCCATTACATGAAAATACAATTAAGACTGCAAATTTTTTTTACATATTATTTACTTTTTGAAAATTATAAATCTGATAGCTGCACTTATCTTTAAATAATAAACATGTTATAATTTTACCAACAGTGGGTCAACTTGAGTTTGATATTGGCCCAAAAATTATCTTGATTTAATATTATAAGTTCTGTTTCAAATACATGCATATCATTCATTACCATTAATTTAATAACATTACCTTTTTTACTTAAATATTCTTGACTCAAAGTTGTTTTGGTCACTTCAATATTTGCCAGTAATCTTTTAATATAATTTTTTTATTCGTTTTTTCTTGCATTATTTCTTTGAGAGCTGAAAGTTTTTGATTCTCAGATTTATAACAGGTTATTTTTATTAACGTGCTATTTGAATCTACAATATTTTAATTGTTGCACTAAATGGGTTTTTTTAAAAAATTTAAAGATAATTACTATATATTTCTCTAACAAATTCTTTAGAAATATATCTAATATTTTCTCAGAATATTCCTATTCACTGTAATTGGATCACGGGCTATATATGTAATTACCATCTACAACAAATTTACTTGGAAAAAAAATTTTAGTTACCTATATACTAAAATGAATAGTAAATAGCATTTATTATAATGAATATAAATGTATGGTACGTTCATCATTAGGTTGGGCCATTTAAATCACGGACTAAGAATTATTTTCTCATAGACATTCGTTACCAGTCTATTCTTTCATGATTTAATTATAATATAATTCATATTAATAATTAATTAATTCAAATTTGTGAATCCTTTATGAATCCTGTGAATATTAATAATAGATTGCTCAACAATGAAAAATAAAATTTAAGATAAATTACTTTTTACTTGGATAATATTTGTTTCTTTGTAGAGCAAAGAAGCTTATAGTTTTACTAAGAAATTTATTATTTTTTTTTTTTTCTACACAACTTCTACCGGAAGACTTGCTCAGATTGAAGTGTAACACCTTTTATGAAAGGAAATCAGTGTTGGGAGTCCGTTTTTTGATTTTCTCAGGAGTTTTCTCTTCAAATATAAAAAACCAAAATAACTGAGAAAAAACGGGGAAATATTAGAAATGTAAGTAGTAGTTAAAATTTATTCCTGCCCTCTTTTTTTCTATGCACAACTTTTCTACCAGCAATTTTGCCCAAGCTTATAAAGATTACAATGTTCTAAATGAAAATTTCACTAAGAAGGTGTTTTAAAGAGGCAATTTTTTGATTTTCTTGGGAGTTTTCTCATAAAATTTGAAAAACTTAGGAAAACTAGGAAAATCAGTACCTATAGCATTAAACAAATATTATTAAAGAAAATATATAAAACCTATTTAATTATTTTACAATAAAATTTAATATTGTTGACAAAGCATCATTATCAACTGAACGCTACTCAGAATCATTTTTCATAATCATTGGTTTATTGTTGCTTACAGATATACATTATATTTCCCCTCGTCTACCTTCCAACTTCTAACCTACAACAGTGGCCCACCCAATTGCGAAAATGAAGAAAAAGAAAAAAAAAGGTTGAATTCAGATTATTTCCATCTTTTATAGTTAAAAACATAAGTAACTCCTGTCTTAAATTGTGATAAAATGTATATATAACCAATTTTGAATACTCTACATCTTTACACGCATACACACATTTTTAAATTATTAATAACAATGACTCCCGTCCCCATTATCATAAGACATCTTTTTAACAACACAAATTATTTACATATATATATATATATTTTTTAAAAAAAATTTAAGATGTCTCATTATGGATCATGAACTATTTATTTGTAGAATTTGATTAAGGATCTTTCTCGACAAATTTCTTATACAATATTACTTATTTTTTTTTTGTTTATTTCTGACAATAAAATAGTATTAAAGAATTATTTTGTATATTCTATTTATTGCATATCATAACAAATATCCTTATAACCGAGTAACATGATGATAGCATAATGCCGAAACCAGCATTACAGTATATACCTATTTTGTTTATAGCCGAAACTAAGTAGTTACGTAACAATACACTTTCACACTTTTAAGTCCAAGTTTAAAACTGATAAAAGCAAATATTAATTATCACGGTGTATACTCAAATACCTGTTTTCTCTAATCATTTAAGAAATCTAGTTAATGTTGTCCATTGAGTTGCATTCCATGTGTAGGGTATAATATATTCTTAATAAAATTAATTGTTTGCTTTTGTTTACTTTTTTAGTAACAAACTGTCAACAGAAACTGAGATACTTTAGAAAATGCATAACTAAATCCCAAGACAATTTGTAGTATTCTTTCTTAAACACTATCAAGTAAAATAATTTGTTTCTATTGTACTTGATTGTATAACTATACCTTTCAAAGTCATCTCACCACCTTTATTTGATTTAAAAATTTCCATTGAAATAATATTTATTTGACTGACAACAGATGTTAACTAAAATAAAAACACAATAAAATTTACTTAACTTTTCATGTATAATTTTCAATAGACTAAATTTTATTTACTTAAAGAATAACACAACAGTAAAATTGACCACTACTGTTTAAAACTTACTGAAGTAATAAATATACATTTGAACTTTACCAATTTGTAAGTTATTTTCAAGTTTAACCCTGATTTATAGTTGAGATATGTTATAAAACCATTTATTTTCTTTATCTATGTATAGAATTATCAGTTAATACCTAGTAAATGGAAACCTTTTATATTTTATTCATTGATGATTAATAATCATAATAATTGTAAATTAGTAATTTAAAGATTTTAAATTTTTGTTCTTTTTTTCCATTAGGTAATACTTAAGTCTTTGGATTATGAAAAAAGTATTAATAAATTGAGTTTTAAACCAATAGTGTTCTAAAAACTACTTATTTAAAATATAATCTTTAGTAAAGTATTTGAAATAATCTTCAAATAAAAAAAAAATGTAATTTACCTATTTAAAAATTAATTATTTTAATCAAAAATTTGATTACTGTATTTTATAAACATGAGTTTTTAATAATGTTGATCAGTCATGTTATTTTTTTTTTTAATTTTAGTTGCATCACAAACACTGAATAGTCTACAGATGAACTGCTAAGATGTGGAATATTGTACATAAAAAAAAACCAATTTAATTTAGCCATAAATAGAAAAATCGACATTTAATGGTCCATAAATGATAAATATATAATATAATTGCTATAACGTTGAAGCCCTATCAAGATTAATATTATTTATAGATACAGTATTTTTATTTAACAAGAATTACAAATAGAAACAAATTTAGAATCAAAGAAATATAAATATTCAATAGTAAAAAAGTGTCAAGAGGCAATATTCAAATACTACTGAAATAAAAGTAATTAAAAGAATATTTTAATACTTTTATTCAA
Organism: Cinara cedri; assembly: GCA_902439185.1. NCBI lineage: Eukaryota > Metazoa > Arthropoda > Insecta > Hemiptera > Aphididae > Cinara > Cinara cedri. The sequence goes on along the minus strand of CABPRJ010001016.1, from coordinate 152,212 downwards.
ATACTTTACAACACTACCATTTTATATATCGGTTGATTTTAACATAGACTCAAGGTTTGAGATTTCAAGTATCCGTTTTATATCGGTAAAAAGTGGTATTTGTTCATCCCTAATTGTAAGACATTTGAAATCATTTGCATCATGACACTGTTGCACATTTGTCAAAATCATCTAAATTTATGTAATCTCTTTGATTTGATCCAAAGCTAAATATTTAGCTATGAATAATAATAAGTTATTTAGCGATGTTTTGAACTTATTTGCTATGTATTTGGTGGTGCTTAGTTCTGCAAGACCCTTACCTAACCCATTGTTAACTTCACTTCACTAGAAACAATGGTTTTATTGAAAACCAAGTAATATAAACTAGTATAGTAATAATTATTATTAATAACGGTTTTACAAATTAAAGGTTACTTCGTATTTCTGACTTTTGTAAATTACAGTTTAGATTTAAAATATTTAGATCAAGGGATATCGATAATATCTTGGTTCATTATACAGAATTTTCAGACTTCAGTATAGTAGTCTGTAAGAATTTTAGCCTTTTAGGTAATAAATTTCATAATATTATTTTAATTTTTAATTACGCACTAATAAAGGATAATAAACAAGCAACATCTGTCATGTAACAAGCACGATTTAAATTAAAAATTTTAAGTACGATATTTTAAATCCTACCATGTTAAGAGTAAAATAGTTACCAACCACTAACTAAGTTATCACTCCTAAAAAAAACAACCACTGATTGATAACATGGATCTAACGTAGTGACGTCATCTGCAAAGCTGTAATGTTACTTAATTTACAAACACCGATCAGTATACTAATGTTTGCCAATTACAATAAATTCAAATTTTAAAAAGTTAATAAGTAATAAAGAATTAATGGTACACAAAGGAGTTCCTACGGACCACTCTTATTTTAATATTATCATTTCGGTTTATAGGTTGGTCGTTGATTCATCAATCAACTATTAACTATTTTGCATATATTTAAAAATGTCAATATTAACTTGGTTTTTTATATTTTTGAGAATTATGGTAATTACCTTATCATTGACGCCGAATTCCAGAAACAAACAGGTAAATTATACAAGTTCCAAAATAATTACTATTATATGTATTATTTACGTATATCCATTATAATAATGATGTATTCTATTTATAATTATTTAACTGATCACTTTTTGTTTTTACATATATTTAGGTGTATACAAAAAATATTTATTATATATTATAATATATCTTTTTATCTACTAACCATTTTTCTATTAAATATAATCGTAGATTTTGAAATTTCACAACAACTTTATATAAGTAAAAATACATTAAGAAAATATTTAGAAAAGACAATTATTTGTTTGTTAAAGTATATATAATGTTAAATAGGGCTATATTTAATATTAAGTAATTTTTATATTGAATATTTTTAAAATTAAAATGATAAATGATAAAATTTAAATAATTATGTTAGAACATTATAGTTATTATTAACAAGTTTATATAAAGTCAAGAATTGATATATTTGGTATAATTTAATTTACTCAGAAAAGACTTTAATCCTCGAAAACTTGGCCCCTTACAATATATTATACATATACTATACAGCACAGATGTATGATATCACTATTACAGCATAATATGTATTAAACTGCATCATGTACATGATGATACAATGATACAATTTTTTATTGTGTTTACTCTAATGGCTGTTAGATATATATTTTACTAGAGCAACAGTTGATTAATTGAATGTTTAATAATACAATTGTATAAGGAAAATATAATAGTTCTTTACTCTTTTCACTAGTTCTTTTTCCATATTTTAAATTTTCTTCTGCAATAATTTATTTAAATATTGTATAATTACATAATATTTTTATAGACTTTCTATAAAATAAAATTATTGTTATGTCATAAAACTGCAACATTAAATCAGGATGTTATTCTCAAATACATATTAATAACTTGATTGGATGACACACTTTCTAAAATTATATATTTAATATACTTCAAAAAGTTTATATAATATATTAAATGCACAAATATGTATGAATATATTTATTAATTAATAGGTAATTATTAATAACATTTTCATTAGATAAAGAAAATTTAAATATCCACACTAGAATATCTAGATACCTATAAAAACGTTACCTGAGTAAATTTTAATTATATTTAAAACCTATTTGTACATATCAAATATAAAAGTTGTTTGTGTTTTTTTATTTACAGTGTTTTTATTTACCCACTAGTTCAGTAAAAATGTGTGTATTCAAGTGTTTTACAGCAAATGTTAATTAAAATGTATGAATCATTTAAGTTATTATACTCACACTTCAATAACAAAATGTATACATAATATTTTATTATTGTAATGCATCTATGCAGTTTTAAAAAATAATGGATATTATAATTTATAGTTTTATAATCATACCTCTAGGAAGGAGTTGGAACCTGTGGCTCCTGAACATGCAATCTGTAACTCTTTGGAAAATGCATCAATATCTAGACATTCTAGATTTAGAGCTAGACCCATAAGGCCATAAAATATAGATTAAAATTTGATTATAATTTTTTTTACACTACAGACTACTCTCCAGATTTGAATAATTTATGCACAAAAATTCAGTGTCAAAAATCCCATTTTTTAGACAGATTGGTTTTTTTTTTATTTTTGTGTCTTAATGAGACTAATTAAATAATGTAGCATATTTGTATAAACAATTATAATAATAATTTAATAATATATTAATGAAATAAAAATTTTCTAAATTTAAGACCCATTATTATGTTTTTAATACCTATCAATTCCCAATGAAATTGCTTAGTAAAATATATTAGTTGTTTTTTGTACTATGGTATGTTTTTTGTTTTTTATCTTAATTTCATTGGGACTTTGAAAATCATGGTGTTGCAGTTGTTTTTTTAAAGTGGTTCATTTGTACTAAAAGGTTTCCAACCTCTGTCCTAGAGAATACCGATATGGTAACTAAGTGATAATTGATTTTTAAATTTATTACACTTTAGAAATTTTAATTATTTTCGTTTCACATTTATTTTATGCCTGATATTTCTAAACTTATTCTTAAACACTTAAACTTATTTCAAATTGCCATACCTATTGATACCTATATAAATAAATAAACATTATTAAAATATTTTCAGATATATGATATTTAATTTTAAATATCAATTTGCCATTTTTAGTTCAATTTCAAATAAAAGAAATTATTTAGTATTTATCAAAATATAGAATGTTTAATTAATAATCATTTTTTTTTTTTTTTAGAGCATTACTATTTCACAAGATACAATATACAAATTATGTCACATGGGAATTGAACAAAAATTTAAACCAATTCTAGATGAAATGTTAATAGAAAGAGTAGTTGGAACAAAAAATCATGAATTTATAAAAACAGTAAAAATAAAATATAATAAAATAACAGTTATTCAAAATATAAATTGTATTGTGTAGAATCTAACAGTTTTAATTTAAAAAAATTAGTATATTGCAGAAGAAATGAAAAGAAATGGATGGACAGTGGAACTTGATAAATTCAAAGCACTAACACCAAATGGAATATTAAATATGACTAATATTGTAGCTACTTTAAACCCCATGGCTGATCGATATATGGTTATTGCTTGCCATTATGATTCCAAATTAATGGATTTCTATTTTGTGGGAGCCACTGATTCGGCAGTTCCCTGTGCAATGATGATATACATGGCAGAATCATTGAACCAACGACTTGAAGCTTTCAAGAATACCGTAATTATATATTTTTTTAAATTGTATGTTAAATAAATCATTAGTATATTAAACTATTATAAAAATCTTTTAATTTTAAGTGTCTGATTTTTATATTTCGTATTTTCAAATTTTTGATGTAATAATTAAGTATCTATTTTTTATAGCAAATTAAAAAATAATGTAGTGAAACCTCCCATAACGGACACCTTCAAATAGTGGACTTTTTTCAGGATTGGTGATATTTTCAGGATTGGTGATATTTTCATTATTCATATTTCTAAGAAAACCTTCAAATACAGTACACTCTAAAAACAGAAACTTTTTAACCCTTATCACTCATGTGTTAGATTTTTTTTAACAATATATTACTTTATATAGTTTCATCAAAATATGAACTCCAAATAAGTTTTATATAAATTAATCTTATCAATGATAATAGTATTAAACATTGGTGCTGGTTTGTCATGGCGAATGAAAATTTTATAGCTCTGCCACTCAGGTTTATTGTCGCCCTACCATCCATATAACAATAAATACATCAAATAAAATATAAAATAATTTAACAGAAAATACGTACCATTACTGTTATGTGCATGCTTACATAGGTGTTTATCATAAATAATCAATAATATAATAAACCTATATAGAAAATAATTAGTTTATTTATTGATATTTATTAATCTAATAATTTGACGATATACTGATGTAATATTAAAAAAAATTAAAATTAAAAAATGGAATAATAATAAATATAAAATAATGATATAAAGTTAAAAAATGTTTATGCTTTCCATGATTCCCATGATTTCCTATACATCAATATATCATCAAATTATTAGATTAATAAATATCAATAAATAAACTCATTATTTTCTACATCGGTTTATTATATTATTGATTATTTGTGATAAACATCTATGGTAAGCATTTAATAACAATAGTACATATTTTCTATTAAATTATTTTATATTTAAACAATGTATTTATTGTTATATGGATAACGGAGCTATACGATAGTGGTACTAAAAGTTTATTTTTTGATTTTCCCAATTTTCCAAACACATGAGAAAATATATGAAATGTATCGTGTCTTTTTTTTTCTGTGGACAACTTTTCTACCAGGAATTTTGTTTGAGATTTACAATGATAGCACCTCTTCTAAAAGGAATTGAAAAGATAATTTTTTGATTTTCCAAAGGTTTTTATGGGTTTTCAATGTAAAAAAACAGGAAAATTGTATGAAATTAAATTTTTAAATCATAAATATTACTGCCAATCAAAACATGTATAACCAAACTCTGCTTAAAAACGTTTTTCGTTAGCAATGATTAATCTTTGAGTACAGATATGCGTTCAATTTTCCATCTACCTTCCCATCTTCTCACCTACAACAGTGGCCACCCATTGTGTTAAGTATGTCTATTTAGATTAGACTCTCTGTGAAGCGAGAAAGTAATTAGTTTTACAATGATATTTTTTTTTTCCTGTGGACAACTTTTCTACCAGCAATTTTGATATGATTTAGAAGGATAGCACTTTTTCTAAAAAGAAATTTGACTGGGGAGGTATTTTCGGGAAGTATTTTATTTTTTTGATTTTCCCAAGAATTTTTCCAATGAATGATAAAAAACATGGGAAAATTGATATAGTATTCAACAAATGTTATTAAAGAAAATACAATGCATAATATAATTATGTTACTATAATATGACATATATATATAGAGTCATTTATCTCTGAGGATTTTAATTGAATTTGATTTCTGTTTATTCTAATCATTATGGAATTGTTTAAACTTTATTTTAAAACCATTTTGAATTTCTTACCCATGTTCCATGTACCTTGGATAAGTACATACTTTTGATTTTCCAATAGGAATTTCCCCTTTTGAATACAGATTTGAATAGAAAATATTTTTCTAGAAATTTTGATAAGTATAACACTAATATCAGATGTAAAGTTAAAATTTTAGACTGGAAGAGTAGGGAAGGTTAATAAATTGCCTATTTATAAAAAACCCTGTATTATTGACAAAGTAACACTTTCAACCGAACTCCCTTCAGAATCGTTTTGTCATTATTAGTAGTTTGGTTTTTTTTTTTTTTTTTTTAATTAGGGCGTTACATTATTTATAGGTTAAATAAATTATTGAATAAAAGTACTTAAAGTATTTAAAAATTTAATGATTTTTAGATATTTTCTCATTTTTACATAACTTAAAAAAAGAATTAATAGGTATTCTTGTAATTTTAATAATAAAAATAATTAATGATATTTAGTCATCAATGTATAAGTTTGTTTCTTTTTTTTTATAGTTTGTCAGTCAATTAGGTTGCTGATCTATTTGATTATTAATTTGTATTTATTAAAATATAAATATTGTATTTAAAATGTGTAATTAATTTTAATATACAGATTGTATACTTACAATAAAATATAGTTATTTTTTTCAATAAAAATTGATTGAATTTAGGTGCCTAATTAAAATTGTATTTAAATTTATTTAGCCTTTAAGCTTGATGATGATATTTTTTGATGGCGAAGAAGCATTTGTGGAATGGTCTGAATCTGATTCTCTTTATGGTTCAAGACATTTAGCTTCAAAAATGGAAAGAACTACATTTGTACACAAAGGACGTGAAATTAATCAACTGTATAGAATTGTAAGTTCTTTATTGTTCTTATAAATATAAATGCTTATTTTAGTTTTTTGTTATAGGAGTTTTTAATGTTACTAGATTTATTGGGTACAAAAAATCCAAATTTTTATAATTATTTCCTAGAAACTACTGATCTCTATAAATCATTAATTTCATCTGAAATAACCTTGAACAAGACTGGTTGTTTGAATGAGTATACTAGTGCCTATTTCCGCCCAATGTCTTCATTTTTGAGAATTGATGATGATCATGTACCATTTCTTCAAAAAGGTAAACACTAAATATTCATACTACTTTTAAGCAATACTATTATTTTATTTTTGTATATACATACAGGAATTGAAATAGTTCATATGATTCCACATCCATTTCCAAAATGTTGGCACAAAGCGAGTGATAACAAAGATGCATTGCACATGCCAACAATACTGAATTTAATAAAGATCATTCAAGTGTTTATAGTTAGTTATTTAGAAACACAGTAAAGTTGGTGTTTATTTTTTTATGAATCTCATTTAATAGTTGAATAGAAAATTTATTCTTTCTAAAATTATGAGTGGAACGAGGAAAATATTGGTTATTTATGATTGATGTTTTTTTTTTTACTGTTTCTATGATTTCCAGATTTGTTTCAATCATTATTAACAGAGATTTTCTTTGATATTGTTTTTTATCTAATTGGTGCAATGGGCAGGTCACAGTAAGATCATTTCTTTTAGTAATTTTAATAAATAGAGAATAACCAACAAAAAATGGGAAAATGTGTAGATTTAATTTTTTTTTTTCTGTAATTTGGTAGAAAATAATTAAAAATATCTAAATTTTCGCAGAATAATTTGTATTAATATATTATAGATATTGTATAATTTGTTAAAATAAACAATTGTAAAATGTGTTGTAGTTGAATATTAATACAATTTTACTTATTTTAATTTTGCAATATTTTCAATGTATTTTTGTTTTTTACTAAACACATCTACTTTAAATATTCTCATCTAGTTAATTGTTTAAAATTAAAATATTCTATTTTAAAACTACTTTTGGTTTTATAGCTTATTCTATATAATATCTTTAGTTGTTTTCACAGATATAATTTTTAACTAATTGCTGCTTATTAATATTTTAAATTCAAGCTACTTATCCATATACAATTTAATATCATTGTATATCTTTATAATAAAATTATTAAATACATTTTTGAATCAATTTACTGAGATAACTGACATAACAGAGCAACTCCTCTCATTATCCAATGTTCTGGTTTTTTCATTGTAGGTATCCATACAGTGACAACAAAATTTGTGGAATGCCCCGTAGTAGATAATGTACCTTTTCTTTGAGTAGTTTTGTACATCGGACACAAATAAACTTTGTCTAATTTAAAATTTTCTTTTTCTATTGGTATTATATGGATGGTGGGCATTTTGTCGTACAGATGCTTTGGTTTAGACTCTTGGAGACTTGATTTTTTATTACTCCACCTAGCACCATCCAAAAATAATCCATAGACATAAACTCCATTTTCTGGAGCTGAATTTATTTTGACTTTTTTATCCATTATCTAGTTAAATTATTTTATTAAATATTAAACAAATGCATATAACTGTTATCCATATAAATACAAATTTATGAAACAAAACCATACATTTTAAGCATAATAATATATGAAAACAAATTTGATTTAAAAGATCTTCTTCTCCATTGCTTTTATCGCATAGAAGTTTATTCTCCACATCTCCCTTTTTATCGCCACCTCATTTATATCACATCTTATATATTCCCTAATAATCTCTTAATATTTTGAATGTTCTCTTGAAACATTCTAAACAATTTCAAATAATTTTATCTAAATTCAATAAATTATTTATATTAATACTTATATTTGATTTTGTTTCATATCAAACATGTCTCTTTAAAAGTTCACCTTATAATCAAAAGTCAGCAAGTGTATAGGTATTTTAAACTTTCTTGCAAAATTTTGTTGAAGTCCAGTTAAAAATGCTTGGGTAAAATAAAAACCAGAAATCCAAAATAAAGTAGGAGTACCTTGAATATACCATTTCTAAATAAAATGTAAAAATGTTTAATAATGGTGTCATTTATTATAATTTATCTAATTATATATCATACTTGCCTGAAAAAATGCTAGTCGCTGAATAAGGTCTTTTATGTAACTTCCCAGTGGTTTAAGTGATGGATATGAACTATTAGCCCAAATCATTGGAATTTTACCAATTAGAATACTGCTATATACTTCTTCTAGTTCATTAGTCATTAAAATTAATCCTAGATATAAAATGATAAAGTGATATTATTATAACTAAGAGTTTTAGGTTTTTTATTACATAAATATTTTATTTTTGTTAACTATTATTTTCTTGTAATTATAAGTTATAACGTTGTTCATAACAATTTAAATTTTTTTAGGAAATTAAAAATTTATATTTTTTATACCATATATTTTATTTAGTAACTATAGTTATCTATGATATAACACTATTGTTTTTATTTTATGAATTGTAAGTACTTATGTATACAATAATAATTACTAATTTAAAAATTTAAAGTGTGTTTTATTTAGTAATGATTAATGATTAATAGCATTCTGTAATAGTGTTAAATAAATGACATACCTAAACTAAGATAATTTTTGTAAATCATACACTTTTTGTTTTGTATTTTTATATATATGAATATTTTTGACTTCTTATACCAGCAGTACATTTGGACAAGACTTAGGCGAGACGAAGAAGTGCAAGTGCACGCAGTACACTTTCAGTTTACTTCGTTTTACAAGCACTGGCATTTTTATGTTCTCATCTCGACTGGCCTTGTATCCTTTGACTCTGGCACCAAAAACGGCCTCCGGATCGAGTGCCAGTGAGATGATACAAGCGCATCTAGTTCACTCTCGCGCTCAGCTGCTCTCTCAGTGTCTTGCAGAATGTGTACTGCCGACATAAGAGTACTGATTTTCCAATTTTATAAACCAGATTTAATAATAAGACTTGTCTACTAATCTGTCTGATAGTGACCTTGGGGGAAGGAATACGACCATTTTTATTAATAAACATGACTTAACGATAATAAGGATAACTCATCAAATGTGAATTCAATTCCATTTCCTTTTTAATTGGTAAACAACATTTTACACAGATAAATATAATTTGCATCACTACATCATAAGTTCTGCACCACTATGGGTGAACTTGGCAACCACCCACCATGCTCATCAAATACGTTACATCATATACATATCCCAGGTCTGTTTTTTTCCAAAAAACTTTTCCATATCAACCTAATGACCCATATGTAATTGTAACCCACTAAGTAATTATGTGTACTATTTAGTTGGCATACTACATAATCTGTAGATGTAATTTATAGTGCATTACAGTTTTAAGAATTATGATTTCCTTCTTTTAAATCAAGTCTGATTTTGAGCTGCTCTGGTATTGGTATAACTATGCATATATTTATAAAAGTAATATAAGTATTTACCTTTAACAGCTCTCTGTAAATTAATTAGAGTAAGTTTAATGATTGTCAGTAGTTTATTAAAGCGATCCATTTCCTGCACCAGAATTGTATTCATTGATTGGTTATAAGTCATAGGATATTTTTTGAGCGCAAGTGCAGTGTCAAAATGTTTTGGTAATTGATTGAGTACATCTGTAGTAAATGCTAGAATCATATTTTGAGATAATATTGTTTCTGGGCTCTCACTAGTTGAATCCTTAAAGGTCAAATTTGATAAATATAAAATAATTATTATCCTCATAATAGTAAAGTTACATTTACACACATGCTTTAAAATTTTTAACTAATTGATAATACATTTTTTGTACTTAGTACTTAAGTATAACATGTACATATTTTACTTACATAATTAAATTCATGTTCATTAAATAAATCCTGAGATATAGCAGCATAATATTAAAATCATTATATCAATTAGGAAGGTGCCATCATCATAATTCATTGGTAACAAACTTTTAACAGTATTTATTTACTTTTTAAATTATTAATCTTTTAGGTATATACTACTTTAGTAGTTAATCAACAAGATTACTGAACATACTAAAATTCTAATAACAGATATTATTTTTACTTACGACTCGATCCTATTAAGTCATTTAAATTTAGTAAAATAAACATAATTAATTACACATGTATAAGTTACCAATATACTTAAATTTACTTGTATGCTAAGAGCAGAATTCAGAAGTAATTCACTTTCATGTCGCTCTTTAATAAGATCAGCGTTTTTGTGTAGACCAAATATATGATGTTTTGTAATCAATGGTAATCCTTGAATATACTGGATGAATTGTTCGTAGTCTTTTAAATCAGGACAATAATAAATTCCTAGGATAATAAGAGCACACTACAGTATATAAGTTGGTCATTTTATATTATTTATTTGATATGTATTAAGTACCAGATTTATCAAATTTAAAATTCTTTTTTTTAATAATCTGTTTGTTGTAGAATTTTTGAAACCATGTATTCAAACAACAGCGATCCCAATCGTCTGTTATACGTCCACCATAATTACATTCTCCAATTAGATAACGCAAGGCATCAAACTGAACATTTGAATATTCATTTAGAAAATGCTGTAATTGTACAATGCTGATTCTAAGGTCTGTTTCATTGAACTCATACACATGATTCCATCCAATTGAACCATAATTGTGGCGCTCTTGAATCAAAGCATGAAAGAAGCATAGACTGAAAATCAATTTCTTAAAATGTTCACTTTGTTTACAACTCTCAAAAAATTCTGCATTCACAATCGGCTCACTAGTAAATAATCTGAAAGAATACATATCAAATAACACAAATCATATATCTAGGTACCTACTGCAAAATTTAAAATATTTTATAATACTTGTATATATTAGCCTTAAGTCCTTTCGGAGGTTCATTAGTTATTTTAATACTATTTTGAAGTAAAGTCACAGGAAAATAGTTTACTGGGTAAGAAGTTAACCAAAGTCTAAACTCAGAATTTGTATTTTCTATTGAGAGGTTTTCACATATCTAAATATATACAAAATATATGATATCAAAATATATTTAAAAAAGATGTTCTAGGATAATGGAGACGAGTGCAGCCACTGTTATAAATAGGAAGTTAGGAAGGTAGGATACAGACGGGAATATAACATATATTTATAAGCAACATAAACCAATGCTTATGAAAAACCGATTCTGAGTGGAGTTCAGTTGATAGTGATGCTTTGTTAAAAATCTATATGGCATATTATGGTAAAATAATTAAATAGGTATCAAATATATTTTTTACCAAAATATTGTACCGATTTCATGCGTTTTTCTCGGTATTCCTGTTTTTTCCCGGTTTTTCACATTTGTTTGGAAAACTCTTGGGAGTTTTGAATAATGACTTTTCTTAAGTACTTTCCCAGTCAGATTTCCTATCACTAAAAGTGCTATCACAAAAGCAAAATTGTTGGTAGAAAAGTTGTATACAGAAAAAAAAAAAAGGCCATATTATTTTACTAATACCCACATTTCATACATTTTCCGTTTTTCCGACATTTTATTCCGGATATTATGAAAACCGCTTGAAAAATTAAAAAAAATGACTTCCCTAAAGTAAATAAAAATTTTTTTCAAAAAAAAACTACACTTAATATATCGAAGCAAAATTTCTGGTAGAAAAGTTTACACAACAAATCGAGGGGTATTTTGCGATTAAAATAGTCTAAGTGAATGATGGCTTGAGACTCTAGGTACACCCAAAATGCATTTGCTTTTTCCTTGTTAGGGTAATAGGGGGAAAAGAATTCGGAAAATTATGGCACAGTAAAACAGAAAAACGTTTTTCTCGGTTTTCCCATGTTTTTTTCCTGGTTCTTTCATTTGATGAGAAAACTTTAGAAAATCGAAAAATTACCTCCCTAAAATATCACTCCAAGAAAATAAACATTTTTGTAAAACCAATACATTCTTTGGTACACTCAGAATCTAAAAGTTTTAAATATGTCGAATTCAATGTTACTATTGATATTACCGTTTTATTAATATATTTACTAACAATAAAACTTAAATTATTGAAATCAGTTATTATATTTTACAAGAATAAGTAGGTATCTATAAGGAAAAAATTCTTCAAATCAATTTTTATCAAATAAAATAATTACCTTTTCTAATTCGGACATCCAACCTTTATCTAAATGACAATTTTGCAGCAATACCCAATTCCCTGTGTGTGTCCCTTCTTCAATTACTCTAGAAGCTATTTGACCTTGACCTTGACCTAATGATAATACTGTGAAACGAGAACTAAAGCCCTTGAAGTATAAAGAAAATACATTTTGGAAAAATGAAATTATTTTTTAAGGATTATTTAATACTTAAAACTAAGAGTTCTTAAATAAATTAAATATTTTTACCATTTTGCCAGCAAACTCAAATAACATTGTAGTCGGATCAACACCTGGAGTTAATATTAATAATAAAGGGGAAGCACAACTTGAATTTTCAAATGATGCAGCTAAATCAAATGGTGGAGATTCAATAAATTTACTTCCCAAAATAGATTCATCTTCAAATAAGAATAGACATAATAGAAAGTATAAAAATACTTTATGCCTATTTATTTTTCTTAATGCATACTTACTTGCTATAAAATATTGAACGGCAGAAAAAATTTTATCGTGTCTGATGATTCGTAAAATAAGACATTTTTGAAAATAATTTAAATCTGTATTCCAAGGTTCCGGGAAATTACTTAAATTTAGTAGAGGTGAATCGTAAACTTGTTTCCATTTGACTTCATTGTTCTCAAAATCAGATTTTATTCCCTTTAATTATAAACTATTATTAAATACAATTATTTTTCTGAAAACAGGTAATGGTTTAATTTCTATTTTAATTTTAATTGTCATTTAACTATTCAACTACAATTTTGTGGTGTGTACAGAGCGAGTCGGTTGAGCGTGGCCTAGACATGACATTTTTAAGATGAATAGGAAACATTTATGTATACATAATGCATAATGTATAATAATATGTTTGTGGAAATCATGGAAATTGTATTAGTTATCGTGGTAGTGATTAGTATCAAAATTAAAAACATATTTGTAGGTATCCGTCTATACCAACTTTAATTAAAAAGAACATTGTGTACAATAACCATAAACTATAGTTATTAACATTAATGTCATGTTCAATTACTTGCTTGGAGTGTCGAGCAAAAGCAGTCAAATCTGTACTTGATAACTATGATGTAGCAGTGTTCCAGAAATTAGTGTAAAAGGCATGAGACTAAAGCAACAATTTAAAAGTTTCGATTTTATTTTTAGGTTGTATTTATTGAATCACATACGACTTCTTTATTACAGTCACCAAACATGGATATTTTATTAGCAATAAACAGTATATAGTTTTTAGTACCAAACTTGATGACTATGAAGAATAATAACGAAGAGTACAAAAATATTTATCGTCAATCAATATAACTATGTAATAAAAATAATATATCATTACTAGAACAGAATTGCTATGCTACCTGGAAAACCAGACAATATCAAGTAATTTTAAAGTAGTCGGGGAAATAAAAAAAAACTGCCAGAAGAAATATGTGTATAGTATAGTATTATATTTTATTAATTAAGCAATTAGCTTAATAAAAGCTTTACTTTATCGTTTTACAGTATAAAATAGAGTAAAGCTACAGGAAGAAACCGGTATGTCAATCCCAGATAATCAATATTTTAGTAGGTTCTATTGAATAATTTTTTAACTAACAATATTGTAACTAGAAAATAATTTAGGGGGAGGGGATTATAAAATAAAAATTTGTGTTGTTCCAATTTTGTTGACTAAAATAATTATTTTCCCACGACAAAATTAACACAAATAATTTTTAAGAGGGGATTAAACCCCTATGATCACCCCTCAGGTACGGCCTTGTTAACTAATAAAATTATTAATTGTGTTATTATTTTGTTTACTTTCATGTGTTTGTATCATAAAATTGTTTAGCTTAAGAGTTTAAAATTAAATTTTAAACCTAATATTTTAATTAATATTTTAAAGTAATTAAAGTGATATACAGGGTGATCAATCTAATTATCGTAAGGGTATCGTAAAATACTCGTTATCTCGGAAAGTATTTACTTTTTCAGGAATTTGTTTTCTAGAATATTTAAGAAACAAGCTGCTCTACAATTTTCTATTTGTATAATTTTTGGCACCCTTATTTTTGGGGGTAAAACCACTTCCGATTTTTGATTTTTAAATGGCAATCTATATCAAAAATTCCATAAATAGACGAAATATTAATTAAAATAAATGTTGGTATTAATATTTTTGATTTCCGTCAATTTGTTGACGAAGTTTAAGTGTGGGTTGAGAGAGAATGGTAGTGCATTATTAACACGTCGCACGCCATACAATCTTACAAATACCACTACTCTCCCAGATTATCGTGAATTACTTGAACTAGGTAACTTTAATTTTTTGAACGGAACACCAGAATCAATGCATCATGCTTTTTGAATGACAAAAGAAATGTATTGTTTAAAGATATACCTACATTTTTCGTAAAGAGTTTAATTTAAATAAAAGAGAATACCAGTCAACAATCGATGACCGATGTTTGTATTTTTATTGATCGTATACATTGTGTTAAAACGTGGTCCAATAATGCTTCAAAAGCTAATTTTGCTACCCATAAGAAATTTTTAATTTTTAATCAGTATTTACGATTATAGAAAAATAAACGAAAAATTATCAGAAGTAATATTAAACAAATTTGCCATTCTTTTGTCATCTTTGGTATTTAACGACTGAAACAATTGCATTAGCATTTTTTGACGACCGCAGTAAATTTAACGACATAAAAAATAAAAAGGCTCAAACATTAAGTAGAATTGAAAATACGATTATTAATGAAAATGAAGATAATGGTACAGTGGAAAAATTTTAAAAGTTAAAAAACTGTGAAGTACCAAATATTTTAGGTCAAGATATAGAAGAATCTATTTCGTTTAAAACCCAAATTTGTTTTAAATGACTTAATATCAATTTCTGTTGTATTGGTTCACCACCTTCTTCTGGCCAAAACAATATAGACTACAAAGAATGATATGAAATAGTTCGCAATTTAAAAGCCGTAAATGGCACTGTGGAACGAGCTATTAAATTGAAAAATTGGAAGATTTTAATCGAACAGACTCAAAAAATTAATTTCAAAAACAATATACTCTACAAGTTGTTACACAGTACCGGAATATATATTTAACTAGCATTAAAAGCACTATTATGAAAAAGGCACTATGTATTGTATTTCTGAAAATTGAATTAATAAAAACCTCAGTGGCGTAATTAGAAGAGAGATGGAAGGCATTTATCTCCTCTCCCCCGTATCATCAAAGAACCTCTATTGGGTCGGGTATGGGCTAGTTTTGGGCCACAAGTTTGCAAACATAATTCATGATTTATGTTGCATACAGCCACTGTGAGCTACAGTTTTTATTTTTAATTTTTATTTGTGATAATTGTATATAATATTTTTTTTATTGTATTTTTTGTTAACGTAGGTTGCACTTTAGATGAAATTGCCGGGTTCTCATAAGAGTCCATGTAAATTTTTGGATAGTGTCTATTCTTAATTAATTTATTCTATAAGTATACTGATGGCTATGGTGACATGGTTATATTTTATATATACATGTATACTCCATATATATATATATATATGTATAGGCATACAAATAGAGCATAAATTAAGGTAAAATAATTCACCTTAAATTAAATAAATTTTCATATAATAACTAATAGGTAATCTATTTAAGTATTCCTCTACATTTATATTTATTATTTAATCATTGTTGTCCCTCGAAAAAATAGGTTATTCATGCCTATAATAATAAGTATAAAATGATGTAATAAGGATATTTGTATTGAGATAAAATGTAATTGTGACGGATGAATTTGCGAGCGGATTTTTTCAATTTTATTATGGGCCAGTCAAATCTTTTGCTCCCTTCCTTCAAAAACTGAAATGTTATCACTGCATTACCTATATAATATTAGGAATACCTAAATCTTTAAGTTTAATATATATTGTATAATGTTTATTATATAAACTGATCATAACGATGTATTAACCAAAAAATGAAAGAAAGAAGAACGATGTTTTAAAGAAAACCTATTTTTGAATTTTGAGAGTTTTGGAGCACGGGTTTAACCAATTGACTTGAAATTATGTATACGATATTTTTATGCATATTGGAACTAATTTGGAGGGATAGACCGAACAAATTTCAATATTGGAATAATAAGAACTACACCTAATCCTAATATATATATACATATAGACAAATATTAGGTACTTTATTATTAGGACACGTATGTCGAAATCAAAAAATAGTAAAATTGAATGAAATATTGCATTAAAAAATACGCTTAAAAAATTAAAAATTGTATCGAAAAAAACACGAAAATTACTGAATGACTGAAGAACAGATTGTAAACGTTTCACAAATTATTTTTATGTAAATATAATCTTATCTATACGCATTGTGTAAACGACGAATATGATAATCGCAGTATGACGATTTTAAAAATAATTAAATTTCCGTTTCCACGGTATACATAAAATAATGTTAACGGAAAATATTCAAAAAGTTATTGAAACAATATACCAATCATGTACATCAATAGGTACATCATGTAATTTAGGCTCAAAGCAATTTAATAATTTTATTCCATGGAATTTTTATAAAACCGTTTAACAAGTATAAGAAAAATAAAATTACGTGAAAAAATTAAAAAATAGTTAAAATTGTTTTACATAAATGAGGTAGTCAACAAAATTGGAAAAATTGCAAAATATTGCTTTTAAAATTTTTAGAGTTTTAGATTTTTTTTTTTTTTTTTTCAAAAAATGTGTACACACAAAGCAGTTAAAACTTACCTACTTAGCAATGAATTGGAGAAATAGAATAAAAGTTGCAAATGCAATGTGCCCTAATTATTATATACTAGACATACATGCTAACTAAAGTAAAATATACTAGGTACTTTAAATTTTGTTAGGTTTTCAAGTCTGCAAAGTTCATCCCAACTTTTATCTTGTAACCAACTAATGTTATTTTTTATTGTATTAGTATTATGTAAACTATTTCCACCTGTCAAAAAAAATAGCCACTCTTCTGGACTGATTTCTTTAGATTGCATGACAACTATGATTAATGAAAACAGTAACTTATCCTACAACAATCAATAGAGTTATTTAAATACACATCAATTTTAAAATTATAAATAATTAATAATAACTTTTTCAAGTAAACTTCTGCAAATATTGACATACAAGGAATAAGTAAAGTACTTATTAAGTGCTTCTGTACGTTCCTCAATTTTATCACGTTTGGGACTATTTTCTACAGCTTTCACAAATAAATTTACAAACCATGTTAATGAATATTGATACATTGGATTAATGTTGGTCAATGAATCAATTATAGAAAATAGTTTAGCGCAATAAATAGCAACACTCCGATATTGATGTCTAGTTTTGTCAATAGTTTGTTCAGTAATCTTAGCTTCAGTTTGTTTAACATTACTTTCATTGGCCAGCATTATGGATGAACTTAATATGTTTACTGCTTCTTCATCTTCTAAAATATTACCCTCAGAAGAACTTAAAACTTGCAAAATGTTATCTTCAATATCTTTTAAAGATCTGCATATAAAATATTTACTATGTAATTAAATTACCTATATATGGATAATTAAAATTCTCATATTGGTTACCTAGCATTTTCAGCTCCTTGTAGTATTAGCTGATTTTTTTCTGTTTCTAAATCTAATCGATCTTTAGTAACAACAACATTTAATAGTTGATTTTCAAACCCATCTGGAGTTAACACAAAGTTTAAAATAACTACTTTAACTGCTATATCAGGCAAATAATGAGGATTTTTAAGTTTGGTAGTAATATAAAGCCTAAATTTTAATGAAATTAAATTACCCTCATTATTATGATTTATAATAAAATAAGTACATTAGTTTTATATTATCACCTGAACCGATTATTGTATTCAATTATTGTATCTCCTAACTTTAAACAATATGTACCTCCACTTATAAATATTTGATTTAATAACAAGGGATCCAACAGTGGGTCTAATTCTTCGTAAATGTTTTCTAACAATACCTGGAATAAATGATTTATACAACCTACATAAGTCATTTATAAAATAATTGTCGTTATATTATGATGGTATATTTCATTACTGGTTGTCCATTAGAAATAGCATGTTCCAATACTTTTATATAATTAGGTGTAGTGAAACGTATAATACTTAATGAGTTATCCATCTCCATATTTTTTATCCATTTATTCGCTTGGTTTTGGGGATCAATCATAAGAGCTGATCGCCTAGCATTTCTACAGTAAAAACATTATATTAATGATTTTATTTTATATAATATAAAATAAATATATTATATTTTACTTATAATTTATTCTTATAATAAAACAACTTACACTACGATAATTCCATTATCCGTTGAAAAAGAATCAGTGGGTAATCCAGCTATATTCCATGCTCTGATATCTATGGAGTTTCCTAATACTGTACTTAGTTGAAAATGTTTAGTACAAATTAAGTCATTATTAATAATATCTTGAATCCAAAGTTTTATTTGTTTATTTCGAAAATCCATAGTAAACGGACCCAAATATGCAATTATACCAGAACTCAATAATATATCTCCTAAAAACAAGTTTTGTTGTAATACTTTCCGACAAAAATGGTTGTATTAGTATTTAATACTATCTTGTGAACCTGTAAGATTTAAATACAACTTTCCAAGGTGTATTGTCATGTGTTCCCAACGTTGTTTTTCAACACATAATCCTCCAATCAAATCTTCAGCTCGCTGAAGTTTCGTTTGAACAGCATTAGATTCATCCTGAAATGCTTTCATTTTACGTTCACTTTCTTCAAGATCGTCTTGAACAGCATTCATTGTTTTTTCAACTTCAACTAATTGTTCACGCTTTTCATTTAGTGTAACCATAGCTTTATTATATATTGTCTCAGCTTCAACAAGTGCTAATTTTTTTGGTCCAATTTCTTTTGCTACCACATCATAACTTGATATAGCGATTACCCATTTACATAAACCTTGGGCAACTATTGAAGCATTTTTTATTTTTTCTGGATCGAATTCAGGATTAGATAAATATTTTTCATTTATAACTTTCATTATTTTTGGCGAGATATTATCCTTATCAAAACTTATTAAGTGCTCTAAAAATTTTATATCGTTAAGTATTTTTTTTGACACTGGCCAATAGTCTTCTGTAGTTTTCCCAGTAACTGAATCCAAGATTTTTTCTGGTTTTGCATCTTTTATAACACAAACAGCTTCCATGACTAATTTTACAGGTTTTGGGGGATTTTTCATAGATTTTAAATTAGTTATATCATTAGGTGTTAATGTATTTAATGCCGCTAAAGCAGCATTTAATGCAGGTCTTGCTGCTTCCATATGAAAATCACACTCATATTTAATTTTTTGTGATTCCTCTGCCGTTTCATGTACTTTTTCTTCATCTTTTTTAATAAGTTGCTTTATTTTAGAAATTTCTTGATTTTTTTTTTCAACTTGCTGCATTATATTTTTAACTTCTCCTGTAGCTACCATGATTTTTGGTTGCAAATCTTTTAATTCCTCTTGCATAATTAATATATCATCAGTAGCAGTTTGTAATTTTTCCAAGCCTACTTCATAACGACGTTTTGCCATAAGTATTTCCCTATTGAAATAATATCATTGTTAATATATTAAATCTAAAATTAATTTAGTTAATTAATTTACTGTCTTTTTTTGTCCAATAAATCTTTAAAAGTAGACATTAGTTCTAAATAAGACACTGATGTAACATAAGTTTTACGCTGTAGTCTAATTTCGAATTCAATAGATAAAACCTGAATTGACATATGAAACTTTTGACACATTTTAACGCAAACTTTACGCTCAGGTTCAGTTAAATCAATTGCATCCAAAAAGTGAGTTGCAACAGCCAACAATGCATCTGCTGGCCAATTCTGAAGACAAATATATTAATGTAACAATCACAATTTATACTAGTATTATAATTCATTGAAATTAAATTCATTAAATGAAATAAAATGCAACTAACAGGAAATCTAAAAGCGACTTTCTGTTCTTTCTAAATTATCTACCTATAGTTTTGTAATATTAATCATATTTCTATTATTATACTAAGTGAAATACTTGTGTTAATACAATTTGAATCAATTATACCTAATACTTCAAATGTTTTGTTTCAAAAACAAAAAAATACACTACGTCACTATCTATATTAAAAGTTCATAGTATAGGAATAATATATCTTTACCTGAAACCAATCAATTGTACAACCTTGAACTAACGATCGAAATTGTCTTATTCTTGTTCGAAAATTATTTTCTATTGGACTGAATGTTAGTATAATATGGAGTTGTTCCTTTATAATTTGAATAAAATAGTTAAAAATAGCTATCATGCTACCATCAGTCTATTTAACATATAGTAAAAATAATTTTATATTTTTTTTTTAAATAAACAAAAAATATAAACAATTTGGAAATTAAGAACCTGTGGTTCAATATGTTATCTACCGCTGTGACAATATATACCGCAGCTATTCTATTTTTGATTCCATATGCTTTTTACCGAAAAAAAATGTTTGTTTGGCAAAGTTAAAAACAATATTGTTTTCAGAGGGTTTTTAAAATATGTAAATATAGGTACACGTTTTGCTAGGTATCAGTACTTAGTTGATGGTTTTAATTATGCTAGTGGGTTGTTTTTGCTTAATAGCTGTTAGTGAGATACTAGCTCGTGAAATGGTTACCAGTCTTAACCAATATTTTGTCATCATTTTTGCACTGGAAAGACTACTTAGAACTATTAACAAGGCCGAACAATTTAACATGTCATTGTTAAATCAAATGTTGAGTAATATCCCTAACCTCAGGTTAAAATAAAAGAAAACCTCTTGGAACATAGAAAAGGCATCATCAAACTTTGAAATCATAAAATATAATGCCATGAAAATTGGACAACAGATACCTATTATAAATATTAGTTTTATGCTCAACCTAAAAAAGGGTGTACAAGGTATGTATTTACCATTGGGTGTATGGTTCAGATCTAGTACAATTATTGATTTTTGCAAAATAAACGCCGTATACGAACCAGTGGCGCCGAATACGTACTTAAAGTGGTATGTTTGGATTGGGCAAATTGAGTGTGGGTACTGGAGTTATATAAGTTTGAAAAACTGGCACTTATTGGTAGCCAGTAGGTATCAAATAGTAAATACCTAACTTAATATGAACATGATAATACTTTGACCATTAAAGGTCAATAAGTAAATAGTAATTGTAGACACAAAGATATATTAAATATATTATGCAAATAAATAAAACTATGACTACCTATAATAGATACAATTAGTAATTACATTAACTTCATAAAAAGTGTAATGTATGAAAATTAGGACTGTGTATTTATTTCAACGTGTTTTTGTCGTTGCCCATTGTGCCAAAGTATCGCAGAAATTTTAACTTTGGAATAATTGAAAATAATTTTTTTCTAGGTAGGGGTGGGTAAGAGGTTAAAATATGTGTTTGCATCACCTACTAAAAACTAATTCGGTGCCACTGATATGGACAATTTTTTGGTCCACGTTATAGTTTTTTATACAGACTTTGTCTCTGGGTTAATACCTATATGTATAGGTATTCATTAATTTAAGGCATCAATAAATTTTACTAACAAGATAACATAATAACAGAATAATTTTTTTTAATACTAATACATAAAAGACAATTCATTTTTAAAATGTTCACGTATATCATTTTTTTGAAAAATAAAAAAATAAAATACGATAATATAATATAGTTTCCTATCACAAATAATAGTGAAAATTGCCAATGATAATAAGATTATACCTGATTTCCAATTTGATTTTAAAGCTAGGCACTCAACAATCCATCAGCTGCACAGAGTCATTGATTATATTTCTTCGGCGCTCGAAAACAAATCGTATCTGGGAGTGCCCACCTTTATTTATGACACCAATTCTAACCTCTTCTCAAACGAAATACCTTGCCTTAATATTTAACAAACGTTTCACTTACGCACCATGCTCAAAGTTCTAAATTAGCGTCTTGCCGTCTTCACTCATTCATACTCTTACTTCACTCTAAACTCTCTCTTAAAACAAAACGCATGATATACATTGTACTGAGTGATCCATTTAAGACCATTGACGAGATATTCCACTTTTAAATTTGAGTTGGAGGAGAGTAGTGGTGCATTATTAACACACGGGGCATAATTAAAAGTGGAATATTTCGTCAACTGATTGACGGAAGTCAAAAATGACAACACTAAAATTGATTTTAACTAATACTCCATCTATGTATGGAATTTTTAATATAGGTTGCCATTTAAAAATCAAAAGTAGGAAGTGGTTTTACCCCCAAAAATGAGGGCGACAAAAAATAGTATAGATATAAAATTGTAGCTTATTTTTTAAATATTCTAGAAAACTAATTCCGGAAAAGGTTAATACTTTCCGAGATAATGAGCATATCTACTTTAATGGATCACATGATACTTCTGAAACCCACGTGGTACTATGGTATTTAACTGTGGGGCTCGACAAAACCTTCTAATACAAAAACTGTTCAAGTCTTCCAATCAATGTGCCTGAGACAAATTACGTCAGTCCCTTGGTATATCGTAAACGCTTCTTTACATCACGACCTATGCGTTCCGACATAAAGCAAACTATATATAGTGCTCAACTCAAACCTACAAAAAAAACTCATAACAAATTCTTCACCTAGCCTATCATCAACAGTCTCGCTTCCCAACAAATTTTTGACCCAGATGTCTGAAATGGAATTTGTGTAGAGAACTGCTTTTTCCATTGTAAAACAAATTTAAAAAAAACAACAAATGCACTTTTTTCGTGTGATGAGTGAGCCACTCTTATAATTGAGAAGATAGAGGAGAAATTTCTTGTACATCTGTACGCAAAAATTAACGCGATTCTGAGCTGAGTTCGGTTAAATATGGTTTGAAAGGCCGTAATATTTACGACTTAAAAATAATAAATTTCGTAAATTTTCCCATTTATTAGGAAAACTACTTGGAAAATCTAAAAATTTTCTTTCAAAAAAGATGTTACATTTAATACATTGAAACAAGATTTCTGGTATTAATTTTGTATACAATATAAAAAAAATACATATGACATCCCTTGCTACACTCCGAATCTAAAATATATATGTATGTATATAATACTAAATATCTTTTGTTAATACTATTTTGTATTACCTATTGAATTTAAAATTTTAAAAATACGTGTTATATATGGTAGATAACTTGCTGAACCGAAAAAGTGGTGGTAGATAACATATTGAAGGACACCCAATTTGAAAAAAAATTGAATTTGAAGGTATATTATAATATTATATAGTATGTTATACTTGTAAAGATTTGTCACGCTGTTTATCTATTATACGAATTTTATCACACAATTCTATCTTTTCATCAATAGCATATAAATTTGGTACTTCCCCTGAATTTAATAAATTATTTATGTCTTCTATCATTCTTTCATTTTTAATCTGTACATTAAAAAAAATAAAGTGTTGGTATCTAAATTACAAAATTTTAATATTTGTTATTCATATTTCTACTTCAGAGTCGTCAAATAAAAATACAACATGCTGGTCGAGAGATGTTACTGCACGGCTAAGTATACATTTTAAATCTTCATGCCATTCATTTATTCCATACAGTCGAGTCATTGTTACCTAAATTAATTGAAAATTGAAAAAAATAAAAATAGAACATTTTATCAAATATACCTGAAATAAGTCATATTCTGATATGTGAGCAGCCAGTCTTGCTAATGATTCTCGTCCTGATCCAACCAAACCAATTAGTAAAGCATGTCCTCGAGGTTGCTTAAGAATTCGACAAATTCTTGAAAGATGTTCAATAGCAAATTTAAATAAAACTAAGTGCATTGGTTTTTTGCTCATGTTATTAAATTCATTTAAATATCCTTCAACAATCAATCGAAGATTATTTAAATTAAGTACTTCCATATAATTTCTTGTGTCCGCTTTAGGATTGGAAAAATCACAATAAATTAACTGTCGTAACTCATTTTGACCAATCTATTAATGGGTAGTGTTTTATTTTAAGATCTTATATATTATAATAAATTATAAAAAAAATTACAGTTTCACATTGCCCGCTAGTTAAATGAATCAATATGTCATTCAAGTTCTCATTTAGAAACTCTTTACATACTAAATGAAGGTTACCTAAAAACCATGTCCGATCAGAGTCATTCACTAACCGATCATAGTATACCCTAAGAACTTCGTGAATCCATAGTCTTTTCATAGCAATAGCATCTTCAATAGTTTCAGGTACAGAAAACATTACTCCCTTAAAATAATATTTATACTAAATACTTATTTTTTAAATTTTTGAAACCATTTTTTATTATTTATTTATTGATACTTAACTTATAAAAATGTTGTACCTGTATAACTTTTGAAAAATCTCTTAAATTGAATAAATAATGTGATTTAATAGGCGTCGGAAGAAGATAACTTAAACTCCGTTTATGAAGTTCCATTGTTGAGTTAACTAATTGATGCATGCATGAATCAAATTCTCTGCTAAAACCTCTACATAAATATTACACATATCACAAACATTTTTTTTTTTATGTAAAATAGATATTATTCATTCAAACCTTGTATCTAAATGCCATAATAATATTTTACTAAATATTGATACCATTGTTGTTTCATCAAACTCATTGATAATTACAATATTAAAATGACGACTAAATCTAGGTGAAACTGAATTTCCTACTGATGGTGGACCCATAGCACAAAGTAATAACACATCTTGGATAGACATTGTCACAAGATCTTTAGAATCATACCATGGAAAATTATCTAAGAATTGCCGTAAAAGTTCGATAGGAGGTTGAGCACCATAATACTCTTTTTGAGGCATGCTAATATCATCGATAAAAATAATACATTTTGTACCAACAGGTGGACCAAATATCCCACGTCTTCTTTTGATAAGTTTATTCATAATTATATCTTGTGTTAAATTAGCTGAAGTATGCGCAGAAAAGTTCATAAATGATGATTGATTTATAGTTTTATCGATTTTTGTGAACAAATAATTCTGAAATTAAATACATTATTTCTTATTTTTATATATCTATGTAAATATATAATTTATAAATTATATATATTTTTACCAAAGTATAAATTGATTTTCCTGTTCCAGTTTTTCCCACTGCCATCATTGGTTTATTATGAGTAATCAGCTTAGACATAAGTACCTGATGTCTTATTAGATCAACTGTTGGCACTATAATTTCATTAAAAGGTATACCTTGAGGTATTGTCGGTGCTTCTGTCACATAATCTGACCACAATTTCCATTCTCCTTTACCCTGTCCCTCTATAATATACCTGTAATCGAATACTGAATATTCTATTGGTGGCGAATTTGTATAAGGCTTTTTTGGTGAAGAACACATTTCAATTGGTAATTTAAAAGTTTGAACAACTTTTTTGGGGAATTTTTTTTCTAATAATGCACGAAATAAAATGTTGAATTTTACTCGACTATCTGCATCAAGAGTAGCCCCTGTTGACCAAATACAAGAAAAGAAAAAAATACCCTAAAAAATACATATATTTTAATAGAATCAAACTACACATTTTTTTATTCCAATTTCAAATTACTTCAAGTTGACTTCGAAAATCAGATTGTGAAATAGTTTTCATGTAATCTTGGTTACTATATGGATCCATAAATGTATCACAAATATTTGTTAATGATCTAATGAGATTAGAGTTACTGGAAGTAAAAATTTCCTAAAACAAAAATCATAGTATAAAGACAGTTTATAATTAGGTGGGTACCCATCTATTTGATAAGTATTACTGTAATATTGCATTGTCTTAAAAAGTATAATATTAGGTGACTAAATCTCAAAATAAGTGATTGTAACATTTGTTTGTAATGAGAAGTTATATATATTGATAGATTTTTAATCCAGGATTGTACTAAACATTCCCAACCTAATGAAACTGGTTCCATATGAATTATTCCACATCTAGATACCTTTAAACAAATTATATCATCATAAATGTTATTTGAAATAGTTAGGTAACAAATAATAATAATTGAAAAAATGTTTACTGTTGCTGGAGAAGCAACATCTAAATCCATTGTTTCGAATATCAAATTAGTTGTGTTAGCAAGTTGAATTATTTCTCCAGATGTCAAACAAAGTTTTTTATTATCATCAAGTACTGTATTCATACTTTCAATCCATATGGCATCAATAGGTCCATCAAATAAAATCCATTTTCTATTCAAATTTTCAGACAAAGCAAATTGTCTGAATCCCAGGGCTAAAATACCATCATACCATTCATGTGTCACCATATCAAATTTACCGTATAATTGATCCAAAGTTATTGACTTTGGATTTATAACTATAATTTCTACTTTATGTTCGTCCATTAATTTCTAAATAAAAAAAAAAAAAAAAATTATAAAAAGAAATGTAATAGTTAAACTAAAAATATTTTTGAATGGCAATTATTAAAATTAAAATTAAATAAAATTTTATTTTAACCATAAATAAAGTTTTTGATAGGTTTCATTTAGCAAAGTCACTTTATTGTAGGTACCATGATGTCACACATATATTATTGAAAAAGCATCACTTCACTCTCACATTCAACTGAACTCCGCTTAGAAGCGGATATGTTTTTTCATATGTTATTATGTCTTATTATAGTAAAATTTAAAGTTTAAACATTGTGCGTTTCCATGACAACAATAATTGTTTAAAAATGATTAAAATAATAAAAACGGTTATAAATACATTTGCAGTAACATTTTGGATGGTGGTATTTATCTGGTTGTGGTGGGTAAATGGAAACTTAAATCAGTGATTCAAGGTAAAAATACATCGAGCTATCACTGGCGGGGAGGAATATAGAAATATGCAAAATGGTATAAAAGAAGTTATTTTTTATAATTTTTGAAAATTAATTATTTTAAGATTTGTTAAAATTGTTATCATATAGAAATTTATAAAAGTTAGCCCTAGATAGCCTAGGACCTACAAAAAAAATTTTGATAACTTATTTTCTTTCTTATTAGCTAAGTGTCAAAACTAACAACTTATTGATAATCTTTTTTTTGCTTATTAGTGCCTAAGGACTACGATAGTGTTAATCCGGGCTTAATATCAAAAAAAATAATAATTTATTAATTGTCTAGTATATGGCATTATTAAAAAGAAATCGAGATAAAAATATTTTAATTGAAAATGGTTACATTTATTTATTTGATAAATTGAGTAACAAAATATACATTTTTGGCGTATAAGGGGGAACTCCTGTATTAGGTATGGCATACCTAACATTAATATTGAGCTCGTGTTGATAATTATGTTTATTTAATGAAATATATTCAAGCTTATATAGAATATTAAATTATAAAATTATATTTTTTTGAAAATAAGGGTGATTAGAATTATGTGGTATTATAGCATCAGTTTGTGTAGGTTTCTTATAAATACTTAAATCAAATTTATTGTTTATTGTATGAAATTAATTTTTTAAATTATTTTAAAATTCAACAACTCGATTGTTAATACGTATTGGAGTTTGGCGATAAATTATTGATATTAACTAATTCACTTAAACGCAATATTTGTTTAAATCCTTTCTTATTGCCCATTTAGATTATTAGAGGAACCTCTTTTCCAAATTTTAAGTTCATTGGTTGTATAGTTTTTAAGATATGGAGATCATTGAGTGAGTGGTTTTTGGCTTTTTTATATATATATAGATAGGTAGATAGTAAAAAATTAATGAATCTCTAAACCTACCTTTTCTTCAATTATTGATAATGCATTCGCAAGTGTTTTATATGCTGATGTTTTACCGCTGGATGGCAATCCAACTATCATAAAACCATGTCTAACCATCATAATTTCATAAATTTGTTGAATTTTTTCCAAAAAGTAAGGTGTACATTGAAGATTTAATTTTTTACACGATTCTTCAATACTTGTATTCAAAATAGAATAATTGGATTGTGGTAACACAATCCCAGGAAATAAATCAAACATTAAACCCTGAAAATAGTAAGTAGATGTGCACAATTTTATTAAATTCTTTATAATTAACTATAATTGTTTTTTAATTTTTACTTCAAATAATGGTATATCATGTTCAAGAAATTTCGGGAAATTTACGTCTTTAATAGACCTCAAAACAATATTGTTTTCATCTTCTTCTGGATACTTTAATTTTAATTTACCAGCCACAGTTAAAACAGTTTTCACAGCTCTCATTCCTATGATTATGTATTTATAAATAAAGTAAAAATAAAAAGTAATACATTTATTAACCTATAACTAACCAAAGTCATAATGATTCTGCGATGAGAGTTGTTCAGAACATAGTTTATAACATGTCACTAATTTTACAGATAATGACTGTGCTAATTTAAAACCTTGGGAGAATAAAACTATTTCAGAAATAATTGTATAGTCTGGAACCATCATTGCTAATGGACGAAACAATGCCTAGGTATAACACATACAATACTTTAAATTGAATGATAATTTTTTTTAATAATACAAATGTCATCATGGTATATTTTACATAAGTTTATATTTATAAAGATTTTGTCTCACTGTATTTAATGTATTTTTATATCTCTAATAATATTTAATTATTTTTTCAATTACATTTTATGTGAGGACACATATAAAGAGAAAATTAAAATTTTTATTTTCACTCCCTAATCATTAAAATAAATAACTTTATTAGTTAAATTTTTAAAATTTTCAAAATAGTCATTTTGTAAAAGATATTATTCTAAAAATCTACTACCGACTATAGATTCATATCCAATCAATACTTTCGTAATAGCCGTTTTACATTTTCAATTTCTAACACAATAAATCATTTGTAATAGGTAGCTACTATACTATTAATTATAGAATAGTCTATTCTATAATTAGTGCTACTATATTACGCAAAGACACAATAAAACCCACCTATTGAAAAAAATAATTAGTTTTATCAATTTTATTACAAAAGTGATTCCCTATCACATAATGTGGTAGTATATTGAACGCAATTTTTCATGGTTTATTACCATTGATTTTTTAATATAAAAGCAATGCTATTATTCATTGGATATGAATTATGCATATATGTTAAATTAAAATTGTTTGTAGAATATTTATTACAAATAGACTATTTTGAAAATGTTTGCAAAGTGAACGGATAAAAAGTAATATTTTTCTAGTGATTAAGGGGTGATAAACAAAAATTAATTTGTACTAAATATCCCCCCCCCCCTAAAAGACAATTAAATTGAAAAAAAATTGAGTATCAACAGAGATATAACCAATTGTAGGACATAGTAAGACATTCTATATGTTCTTTAAACTAGGTACTTTTAAGTTATCAGGTAATTCTGAACGTCCAGCATATCCAGGATTCATAGTAATAAATACAGCACAAGTCTTATCTAACGTTAAAGAAGAACCTTCAAAATGCACTTTAGTTAGTCTTGCTTGTATACTTCGTTGAATGGTTAATATTTGTTGAGCAACAACTGATA
This sequence comes from Cinara cedri, assembly GCA_902439185.1. NCBI lineage: Eukaryota > Metazoa > Arthropoda > Insecta > Hemiptera > Aphididae > Cinara > Cinara cedri. The sequence goes on along the minus strand of CABPRJ010001016.1, from coordinate 122,003 downwards.
ATACCTCTAAACTAATACGATTGAATTCATCAAAACATGCCCAGGCACCACAACATAATAAACCCTTGTAATAAAAAAAATCATTATAAAAAATTATTTATTTTCTACTTCTGTATCATTACTTTAAACAGTTTTCCCAAACCAATGTAATCCATGCTATTAGAACAATTGAATACGATACATTTTTTAGAAACAGCTTTTGCTAAGTCCTTAATTGTTTCTGTTTTACCAGTACCAGCTGGTCCTTCTGTTGCACCACCCAGATTTAGTTGTAAAGCACAAAATAAAGTACGATAACAACGGTCAGTAAGAGGCGTAATTACAAGTCTTGGTGAATTGCCAAGATATTCATAACCATATCTTAAAGAAGCATTTATCATAATTGCATCTAAATTTTCTTCCTATAAAAATATTATTGGTTAGTAATTTTATATTTAATCAACTAATATACCATAGTCATTACTCTCCAATAATATCGCAACTGACAAAGCCAATTAAAGTCGTTAATTTTACGAACTTCTTTTCTTGTCATATCTTCAACAGCATCTTTAGCATGTACATCCAGTAAAATTAAAACCCCTGTAAAAAAAAAATTTAATATTATGTAAATAATTCAGTCAAGTTTTCTATTTTCATTTTAATCTAACCTAAAGTTAACCGGATCTGATGAGGTAAAATGCCTTGAATTAAATTAACAATTTTGTCTATTTGATAATTACATTTATTTAAATATCGAGGTAAACCTCGAGGATAATTTAAAATAGCTTTTGTAACTTCAGCTGTCCAATGTGTACAAGAAACAGCCAGAATAGCTTGTCCAGGCCATTGAATAACCCATTCTTGTCTTTCATAATTGGTATAAGCAATTAACGATTTTTTTATTATCTCACGTATTGTCAATTTCATGGATATTTCTAAATCTACAAGCCATTTCTCCACTTGTCCTCTAGCTTTCATTGTATCCACAATTACTGATAAATCTACAATTTCTTCTTCATTAGACATCATACAAACCACATCTAAATTTTCAGTAAATTTTAATTTAGAAATTCCTTCAAAACACTTTTTCAAATGGGGCTGTACTCTCGTAGGATCTTTAGTTTCTGATAAAATTTCAAGTAGTTCATTATTAGACAAAAAAAAAAATCTTGAAAAATACAGTCGTTTCTTTTCTAGATAATCATTAAGGCCTTTTTGAATCAATTCCAATAAATTATTACTTTTCTTTAATTTTTCTAAAAGTTTATCAATATTGATAGCTAATATAACTTTTTTTATTTTTTGTGCTTCTTTAATCATATCTCGCCAAACCTAAAATATTAAAATTCAAGAAATACATAAGACATTGAAGTTTAAAAAAAATACTTTATCAACAGCATTAAATCTTCTTGATTCTTCAGGCATTTGAGTTTGTATATCTGGAGAAGAAAATATAGGTTCTAAATACATCCAAGTGATTTGTACTTTAATCCAGTAATCTAATATATCATTCAATAGTTGTAATTTCCCTTCCCAATTTCTAGTTACAACAATTATATAATAATAATTACTACGTAGAACAAGTACATTAAATTTGTATATTATACTTAGTAATTACGAGTGTTTACCTAATATTTTCTTCAAATGGTTTTATAAATGGTGAATTTTTCATTGTTGTAGTTTTTAATATATGGTCATCAAGCAACAGTTGTACATCATCTATACCTGACAATATGTGAGTACCAGAATCTCTAAAGGTATGAAATATCATAATACTATGGTATTATCTAATAATATAACATTAAATTTGAATCATTGTTAACCTATATGGTAAAAGACTGAAGTATAAATCTTTCCATTCTTCTTCCATTGAATGTAATTTTTTTTCTAAAGCGGTTTCTTTTGATGCACCATCACTAACTATTTCAAATTTCGATACAAATTCATCCAAATTATAATCCATAATTTTTGCTAATGTAAGATTTTGATTAGGGTGCAAAGGAAAACCAATTATTTCAGATATTCTTTCCCAGTGTCGATCTTTTAAACCTAGATTTCCCAAAGTTAAAACTACTGAAATATGTTCTTTAAATGCTTCAACAGACTGCTTCACCTTATGAAATATAATTGTTTAATTTTAAATTAATATAGTTTATTTTCTTAAAAATACTTGAAATTATATTAATTTACTGCTATAGCAATCGCTAAAGGAGCTGGACAATCCACAAAAGTACGCTCCAATTTTACAATGTTACGATAATAAATATTAACATCTTGTTCGATCTGTACTGGATCATAGGTACCGATTTTAGCATTCATCCACTTTTCATAGTTTTCCAAAAACTCGGAACAATTATCATAAAGTTTTTTATATGGAGCCAAAGCTTCAGCAACCTTAATTAAACAATTTTATCAAAACACCTATTTTACAATTAATAATAAAGCAACTTTACTGTTTTTCTTAAAGGGTATGAACTCTCTTTCCATCCAAAATGTTTTTCCTCTTCATTAAATCCATCTATGGTATCTAAAGCACTTGATAACTTATTATCCAGACTTTGTGCTTTATTCAAATATAAAGATAACAAATCTACATCTCCAAATTGTTTGAATGCAGCAACTTGATCTCGATAATTTTCTAATTCGATTTTAAATTTGTTAATACGATTTAGTAATAAATCTTGTAATTGTTTTGTTTTCTGTTCAATCATTTTTGTATTTTCTGCAAATACATAGTTAATAAGTTCTACCCATTGAAAAGTTTTTCCATTTTGTTTCAATTCTACGCCAGTCAGCAGAGTGTAATCTGATAAAAACAATTCATATGACAGCACCACTTTGACTCTTTCTTCCATTTCAGGTATAACATCATTTTTGACTTCTTCTATGTATATTTTTAAATTCACTAGTTCTCTAGTATTGACTGGCGGAGTAAGAGCTATTGTTTGTATAGTCCCATATTCTTCATTTAGTCTAAAACAATTTAAAAACATTTAAAAATAAAAGTAACTATGATTTACTCAAACGAAAATTAATCACTTTTTTCCTATTGCTAAATAAGTGTTAGTCATTCGACTGATAATCATATTTTTTAATTTGTCTGCTTGCTTGCATAATGTCGTTATCGTATCACTCCGACGTACTTCAAAAATTCCAATAACTATTTCTGGACTTATATTTACTGGTATATCTAAAGCAATTTTATGATAATTAACCACATATCCCTTATACTCATCAATAGAATGTTCTGTGGATAAAAAGTGTTCAATTTCATCTTGAGCTTGTCCATTAACTAAATAAAGTTGCTCATCCAAATCATGTACAACTAATTCAGGCAATACCCAATAATCATCCAAAACAAAACCTAGTTTTTTACGATAATTACTAACTATAGTGTCATCTATATCGACCTATAATAAAAAATTGAATTATTTATTTTATTAAGAATTATAACTAGGTAGGTACATATCTACCTCTATATCTATATCTACATAAATTTGTAAAATACGTATAAATGATTACCTTTAAAATTTTTCCAGTATAAGGATATTCCTTGTATAATCTATGTTCGAGACGTTCCAAATTTAAAACCATGTCCTTTATTTGATCATAAATAGACATATTAAAATCGCGAATTCTTTTGAAATTTGGATAAAATTGTAATGTCGAGTTTCTATAAATTAAGTCTGTTACAAACCCAGGATTTGTCTAAATTAAATATTATCAAAATTGTAGATAAACAAAGAATTATATACAAACAAATGAAAAATATATATGTATATTTTTTTTTTTTACTTTTGGGTTACACATAATTTGTGTAAATTGTTCCATTATTTTATAAACATACTCTTGGTATTTAACTTTCATAATATATGCCACACAATTATAAAATGATATTTGTTTTTTTGTGTTATCTTTTTTGGGAATGAAACGACTGAATTTAGACTAAAACAAAAACATTTATAAAATAGGTATTTGGGATGTTAAATACAATAAAATGAATAACTAAATGTTTAAAATTCTTATTCTAATTTTAGTTAACAGCATAATAAATTACTACTATAAGTGAGTACTATATTATTGTTACTAAAATATTAGTACTAATGTGTAGGGTATAATTATTACTTGTTGAAATAGTTGTATGACACTCTCAAACCATTTAATCCGCATTGAAATACTACCATCAGCAATATATTTTTGTATGTGACCCATATACTCTGGTAATGCATATTTTTTTGTACCTCTGCCTGCCATTTCAGCATAGTCAAATATTTTGGTAGGCCTGTCAATACAATGATTATAATAAACAGGTACCTACTAAAATAAGACCTAAAAATTTCTCGGTGAACTAAATTATTAATAGTATACCTATAATTAATAATTATATTTATTCAAATAATAAATTATTTAATAAAACGGGCCAAGACCCAATGCACATAGTGGTTATAACTTTACTATAACTATTATACAATTAATGTAATATTATATATGTAAATAACAAAATAATAATAATTAAATAAAGGTACTTAAAACGCTCAGAATCTATTGGTTTCACTATAGTGTATATTTTTGAATTTTATTTTTTTTTTGCTGGAAACTCCTCTAACAGAAATCTAAATTAATATTTACGGCAACTTAATGTCCCAGTTTAATTATTTGAATATGTTCAACTTATGTTTTCTACCGGAAATATTACTCCAATCGAAATATTAGGTACTCTAATCAAAAATGACAAGAGTTTTTTTTTATTTAATTTTTAATCTAGTTGGTGAACAATAGTCATTTTTTGATTTTCTTTGTACTTTTTATAATTGAGCAAAACCGAAAAAAATTCCGAAAGTACAAGAAAATATACGAAAATAATTATTTTATTATTTTCAATTTTGTTTAATGTATTTTAGTTTAGTATATTCACAAAGACTAGAAATTTTGCTAGAAAGCTTAAATTTGGTTTTTTTAGACATAGTCAAATTTTCAAATATTAATTGATCTCTATTTAGCTAATTATAGACATTTTAATTTTGCGAGTTTTCTACGTAATTTTTATTCGGTAGGTACTAAGTGGATAAAATAACAGAAATGTTTTAAATTTAACAGTAGGTACTTTATACATCATACTTTTTGATAAAAAAAAAATTCTAACTTAATGTAGTATTTTTTTTTTTATTTTTTTTTTTTATAAAGAATTTTAATAACAAATTTTGATGAAAATTGTTTGAGTAAGAAATTATGTGGAATAAATTTAGCTATCGCGGTCCATGTAAATTTTTCAATTTTTTTTGTTTTAATCATACGTATAACTATTAACGATTTAAGTACAATGGTGAAGTCATAATTGAGCAGACTAAAAACTAAGTCAGTCCAATACCATAGTTTCAATATCATAACTTTTTGAAGTTCTAATATTATACGGATGTTATATGTGTTAGCTATATTAAATATAAAATTTTAAAGATTAATTCAAACAATTAGTAGAAACATATCAAGATATAATTGAAGAATGTAAAAATTCAAATTTAAATGATCATATATTAAACGAAGATTTAGATTTGTGGTACATTAAATATTTAAATTTAACATCTTCCGAACTCAAGAACAAAAATGCTGTTGAAGTAAACTTCCAAACTAGTCCAGATGTTTCTCTAGTAATATCTGATTTTCTTCAAATATTCATAATAATTCCAGTGTCTACTGTCATGGGAGAACTATTGTTTTCAACACTCCGTCGTTTGAAAACATATTTTAAACATTTTTCAGGACAAATACGTTTAAATGGTTTAGCCTTACTGAAATATATTTATCGCGATATAAACGTGGATATCAACGATGTTATAGATGAACTTATTAAAACATCAAAACAAAAAATGAATATACATTAATAATTTTAAAAAAAGATAAATATTTCAATTTTTATATAATTAGCGATGTAAAATACTAATAAAATGTTTAATGCATGATTATAATACACACAAAATTCAAAAAAATTGTATTTGTTATATTTTTTCAACCCCCTCAGCCTCCAAAACAAAAATTGTGGATACACCACTGTTGTCAACAATATATATATATATCATATTATAATATAATAATTACGTATACATTATATATTTTCTTTGATAATATTTTCCCCTTTATCCCATTTATTGGGAAAACTCTTGGAAGAATCAAAAAATTACCTCGTTTAAATACCTCCCCAGTCAAATTTACTTTTAGAAAAAGTGCTATCATTATAAATTGGAACAAAATTTATGGTAGAAAAGTTGTTCACAGAAATACAAACATCGTTGTAAAACCAATACAACTCACTCAACAAAATTGCTCCGCTCAGAGTCTAAACAAATAAAAAATGTAACGTTGTAAACATACTCAAAATCTCTGTGCCAGAGTTTAATCATTTCAGCTATTAAAGGATTGGCTTGGTGTAAGTTATTTCGGAGAAATGAGGTTGCCCGCACCATTGATTTTTTCCATAGTAAACTATTTTGTCGAAGTTCTTTTCGAAATGAAGTATCTAAAAACGGTAATAGATTATGCTTTGAGTTTACATCGTGCAACGAATATGCCACAACAGCCTCTTTCATTGCCTTCAAATAACATTCCTATAAGACAGAAAAAATATTATAAGTCTAAGTTAAAAGTTTAAGATGCTTTATTACTTAAAGAATATTGTGTATACATAGAAGTAATGGTCATGATCAAGTTAACCAATGCTAAAAATACTAAAAAATAAATAAATAATTTTTAGTATCTACTGTCTAACTATAATAACTACATTGAATACACAAAATTAATAATTATATCTACAATTTGCCATTTTAATTAATTCATCAAACTTACATTAAGTATTTCATTTTTAAATTCCAGTAAAAATGGTGATTTTTGGAACTCCTTGGACAGTCGACTAACTATACCATCTACTATTCTCGGATCAATGGGAGTTAAATATTTAGTATCAGCTTCAGCGCCTTGAGTAATAAAAAAGTAGTATTTCAAAAATGTATTCTTATTCGCTTCCACATTATCTTCTGGATCTAAGTATTTAGAGTATGCATCCACTAAATTTGATCGAAATATTTCATGATTTTCTCGAGCTTCCTTTGCTTCTTTCTGTAAAATTTATAAAATTAATAAATTATTTTAACTAATAACAGGAGAATAATAATCTAAATGTATAATATCTAGCCAATTGTACCTTGGCTCGTATTCTAGTTTAATAATTTTATTTGTTTTATATAAAATTATATTATTTTGTAAAACTCCATAGGACCATATCTTTATTATGCAAATGAATTATATTTGTATTATTACATTGATTATTAGAAGTTACGAAATAGCAACAGTGACAGTCGATTGCGGTTTATTCTAAAAAAGACAGATATACTTCACATGTGAGGGGACCACTGTTGTAGGTGAGAAGTTGGGAAGGTAGTTAAGGGAAAATTTAATGTATATCTGTACGCAACGATTAACCATTGCTAATAAAAAACAATTCTGAGTAGATTTGCTTCGTCAACAATATATATGTTTTATTATGGTAAAATAATTCCATATGCATTTTATATTTTCTTTAATATTGTGCTTATTTTCTCGTTTTTTCCGATGTATTGGGAAAACTCACTAGGAAATCAAAAAATGACCTTCCCAATCAGATTTCTTTTTAAAAAAAGTACTTTCATTATAGATCGAAGCAAAATTACTGGTAGAAAATTTATTTGCAGAAAAAAAAAACTTCATTGTAAAACTAATAGTTACATTCCTCGTTTCACTCAGAACCTTAAAACTAAAATTGAGTTTTATATTTTCGGCTATCATTGAATTTTTGCCGGATTATTTATTTTTCTTTTGTTGATTTTTTTTAGTATACAATATTTAATCTAAATCACCCTGTATATCATAATCGAAAATAGGCGGAGGCTTAATGGAACTAATTAGTGACTAATAATTGTTATCTATTGAGAAAATTTACATTTGGTAAAGCTTTTAATCTTAAAATATAAGTAAGTATATTACAATTAGAAATATTTTGTGAAAAAATTAAAGAACTTGCATTGTGCGTTATCTACACATACTTCGATTGCGTGTACGTTATCTATGTCTGGAATAATGGCTAAATAGTGTAAAAAGACGCCCTAGGATAATGGGGCTGTATGCAGCTACTGTTATAGATAATTGAATGTATAATTGTAAGTAACGATAAACTATTGCTAACAAAAAGTCGATTCTGAGAGGATTTTTCTCATTTAATGAGAAAATTCTTGAGAAAAGATAACGTCGTATACCCTCCACTATAGCCCTGCGCGTATGCACATAACATGAATTGAAATTGAATTATAGATTATAAAGTATAGGATATTTAAAATTATTAACTAATAACTAAACAATAAAGTAGATATAAAATAACTATGAACTACATGGTTAGTTCCTAGTACCTACTTAATGTAGCTTATAGTAAATTGACTGGGCTACTTTAATAAATTTTGTTTTTTAGTAGGTATATGTTATAAATATAATATTTAGGCAAGTATATAGAATGTAATAGAACTATTTGACATTATCACATGTATAACTAAAATGTAAAAATATCAAATAGTCCCGTTACACCCTGCATACGAGTTACCATTTTTTTTGATTTCTCATTAAATCCATGATAGATATTTATCCGCTTTTTTGATTTATTTGTTTCATTTGTATGCTTCGAAAAGTTATAATGTTCTTTATCTGTTGGTCTTATTTTTTTTGACATTATGAAATATTTTAGTAGCTACCAAATTATTCCATTTTATAAACACAATTTCTAAATTCGTTTATATTATCACATCTACATTATAATTTGTCAAAATAATAGTATCACTAGAAAAAATAAATCACTTATATACACATTTTTATATAAAATAAATAAACATTTAACAGAGTGTTATTTGAATTTATAGATATTACCTACCATAAACACATATATAGTAGACACATTAAACATACTCATTATATAGGTACTTATTCATAATATTAACATCGTATCGACCAAACAAATATTATGGAGACTACTGGTAAATGATGAATGTAACCATTAGTTACTAACGTACCGATTAGTTTATTTACATAAGTCAAATATTATCAAAATTGCATTTGCCTACTAAATTGCATAAAGTTATCCGATTCATCGTACAGTGTCCTAGAAAATATCAACATGCACGTCAGTATTGGCTATTTGGCTCACCAAGATATCTGGAATTTCCCGATGGGCCCTTCTTATAAATTCCCTTATATACGTTTATATAAATCGTTTTCGGTTTTTCATACTCTTATTTCTACAAAATACCTTTTTTAGCTTTATGATTTCTTAGGTACCTACTCAAATGATAAATATTACTATCACATGGGTTAAAGAGACAAAAATGGATCTAAGGGGGCCTGCAAAAGAAGGAGCAAAAGGGGCCTACGAAAAGAAGGCAGCCGGGTTGTAGCTCTAGGGCCCAGGCCCTTCCAAAGCAACCAAGTCCTATATTTTACACAATTTATATTTTAATACAAAAGTGATTTGTAGTTTACAAATTCATAATTTTACCTTAAAAAATTAATACATGCGATAAAATATTTAATATTTATGTATTTAAGTGCATATTATGATTGATTATAGTTTATTTGGGTATGTTATAAGCTTACAAGTTACATGCAAAAGAAGTTATTCTATGTTAATGTACATACAAACACGTTTAAGGAACCGTTCAACTAACGACTATGATGTTAATACATATTAATAAAGACATATTAGACAATATTCAAACAGAAAACATCATTAGTTGCAAACCAGACTTCAATCTTAAGGAAAGCTCTGTTAATTTAATTAAACATTTTTTATATTGCAACTTTAAATAATCAAATATATAATGTATTTATATATTAAGTAGCTATAATAAAAATACTACTACTTCATTGCAATTTACTTTCATTTTTTTTTTTTTTTTATTATTAGTTTGACTACCTACAAATAGTTTTTCTTTTTAATAAATTATTATAATTTGAAAGACCCTATTATTCACTTCACTGATTTCCCAGGCCCTTTATAAAGGCTAGTTCGACTTTATAGAAACTCTAAAATTAGAAATAAGTATTTAGGACTTGTTAAAAAATTGGAAAGCCCTGAATTTGTTAAAGATTTGGCCATCATGTGTGATGTCCTTAAAGAAATATCAAACTTGTAAACTGATTTATAAAGTTGACATATTACACTGATGCAGGTTGAAAAGTCTGTGAAGAAAGCTATTAGTCATAAGTTCATTCAAAACTAATCATGGTAGCTATGGCTGAAGCAATTACATAGTAAAAGAAAATAAATTTGAGTGTTGAACTTACTAATAATAAAAAATTGGTTTCTATAAATAATGAGCAATTTCTTAAAAGCATTCAAAATAATTCACAATCAATACTTCATGACAAAGATACTGAAAATATAAGGATTTTAGAAAGCATTTTAGTGTTAGAAAAAACAACTTGGCCAGAACATATAGATCTTCGATATGGAGAAGACAAAATATAATTTGTGTAAGAAAGATTTATATTAAATAAGGATAAAGCAATTAATGGCATGAGAAAAATTATTTTTCACCAAAATAATGATTCAAAAAATGAGATGCCTGAGTTCTACAATTTTCTTAAAATATTTCCATGTTCAACAGCTGAATATGAACAGTATTAACTGTAAATAATATTGCTGATTTGATGTTTATAAATATAAATGGACCTCGAATAAGTATTTGGAATCCGGAAGCTATGTAAAAAGCTAGCTGGTAAAATAATTTAATAGGTCTAAAAAAGTAAAAAATAATATATATATAATTGACAGAGTTTGTGAAGTCTATATTTTTTTAAATTTGTTATCTTTTTTTGTAATTAATGTTTCATGTTGTTGCTCATTACATTGTTGGTGTAAGTTTATCATTTTACAAATTCCAATCTGATAGTAAAAAGAATAATTAAGTTAAATATGATATGTAGTCATTTTTAATACTTAGGAAATATTAAATAAAGTTATTATAATAGGTACACAAATAAAAAAGTCCAAACAGGGTAAGAAAAACAATGATTCTTGTAAACTTAGGAAATTTATGAATGTACTAGGTAGGTAAGAGCTCAGGAAAGTATTTTTGGGAGCGAAGCGACAGGATTTTTAAATGGTTAAATCTAATTAATTTTATGCTTGTAAAATCACAATGTTTGATGCTTAAATTCTTAAACTAGAGTATACCATATATTTTATTACAAAAACACCAATGTTTATAGGTTTCATAAAATTATTTAAAAATATATTTTCATTGTTTTTAGTCAAAGATATCATTGTTGTAAAATTAATTATTTGTATAGATTCAATAAACATATAAATACATGGATGTTTAATTTGGACAATAATATTGTCAACATATTATGTTGTAGTTTATTGTTCAATGATTCTGATATGTTGTTAGTTATCCTATTAATAAATGTAGAAACCAAATTTCCCTTGTACCGTAAATTGTCCGTGTATAAAATTATGATGGGAGCCGATTGTCCACATAAGACGTTTTTTCGCGGGGACCAATTGGATTTTAAAACAAAAATAATACACCCAACATTCTGGTTAACTTGAATATTATTCAAACCTGTTAATGTCTTCATTATCTTTCAAATCTCTTATATTCTCGAGATAACTATGAAATTGTTCTATAGATGTGGTTTGTAAAAGAATTCACAATCTTTTGTAAACAAGTGCTTTTTTCAGGTCCACCACTAATTTTACATACATTTTGTTGCCCGTTTTTATCCACATTACAAGTATCTACCTACACAATAGTCTGTGTTCAACAGGTCCTATAACAGCAACCCACGCAGGAGCCATTCATAACTTATGACTCATAAATATGTTACAATTAATAACGCCTATCTTATGCTTAATATTACCTATTAAAATATGATTAAAAAATAACCTCGTTAGATCAATTTGACCGGGATTTATCTGGATGACTTGATCTAAATTCATCTACAGTTGTTACAATAGTATACAACTGAATATCATATGCATTTGTGCCATGAGTACCATCTATAGAAATTTTATTGTGGCCAAATTGTTTAAATTATTCTTTTTGAATGATTGTAATATCTTAATTGTCCAAGACACCTTAGTCCTTGTTCTCCAATGACCAATCTAATCATTCTCATTTTGACCTTTGTAGTGTAAAAGGAACATTGTTTTTAAATCTCTAAACCATAACTTTATACTAATAATTGTATCATTTTTGTATTTTTTTTGTAGCGTAGCTGATATTGAAGTCTCGTAGAATATTATGCAGATCTTTATGATCCAAAAGGACAGATTGTTTAAACGTATCATCAGTCACAACTGAATCTATATGTGAAAAGTAACTACTTCGCTCAATTTTGCTGAAAAAACAAAATTATATATTAAATAATAAAATTAAAAATAATTAAATTAGTCCATAATTTCTACAGGTACCATCAATTTTTGTTCTTGTTTCTTCATCAAGTCTAATCCTTACAATTTCAAGCTCATGGCCATAATGATTTTCCCAAAACTTAACATGACCTGTTCCTTTGTGTTTTAAATATTATGTAACTTTCATCATTGAAGGGCAAGTTCCATCTATTTTATTACTTCCAACAAATTTTGTTTCTTTTGCTTTCTCCATTTTCTCTTTTACTCCTGTGATTATATGATCGAGATCAATAATAATATTGTCTTCTTCATCCATCATGTAATTTAGACATTGCTCTATCAATAAAAATCATTGAAAGACTTGTTTGTTCTTCTCTTTTCCATGTCTCAAATTCTATGATAAAATATTTAATATTTGTTATTTCTAAATAATAAATAAATAAATACCATTATCATAAGTATTTATATGTTATATCACACTTATTACCTGGTATGCTTAAAAATTCCATTTCTTTCATTTTTTCATCAAATGTATGTATTTAAGATAAGTGAATATTGAATTTAGCATTGGAATACACAGGTTTTTTACATTCACTATTAGGATAAATTATTCTAGTTTCATTCTGTTCTTCATTGGTTTGATGAAACTTTTAGATGTGTGTATCTAATGTATTTATAGTTTTAAAGTATTTGTTTCAAATATTCCACTGAAAATCAGTGAACACTGATTCGATGTTATGAATAATTCATAAATGTGTTTAGATTTTCTTTTTTGTATAAACTTTTTGTCGCATATTGAACATATTATTTCAGATTTCATTGTAATTATTAAAATAGAATATCAAATATAAATAGAAAACACCAAAGAATTATCAAGAAAATAATTATCTCAATAAATAACAGTCAAAAAATGTTTTGGGGAAAGTGAATTGTTGTATTTATAAACTCTATGGGGTTTTGATAAACGTTCTACAAATAAATGTAAAAATGTTCTGGGGATTTCATTGAATTGTATCATATAATAGTTCAGTATCCAAATTATATGGATGTAATAAATGATATGTTTTTGATTACTGACAATTTGTTTGAATCAAATTTTGTTTCAAAGATTATTTTAATTTCGTTTTGTCATACTTATATAAACAGCATAAATGTATAATTCAATACCTATAATAATACATAAATATCATTGTTAGCGTAAAAAGTGTGATAGTGACGACATAAGCAATTTAAATTAAATTTGTATGGATATAATAGTACTTAAAAACTAAAAAAATAAATGGTTTTTGTGTATAAACAAGTCATATTATTTTCTACTAAAATGAATAAATTGTGTAAATAGTTAAAACTTGTTTTTGTTACATAATATTTCAAAACCACTGAACTCTACACAGATGTATAGACTTCAGTGTTTAAAACTATATAATATTGTTAAATTTATATTAGAATTCAAGTAAATTTGATAGAATTTAGCTTAAATTAATTTAATTAATTAAATAATATAATCTTAAAATGTTTTTATATTATTTTTTAAATATTTTTACTACAAATAACGGTGAACAATGAATAATTAAAAAAAAATACAAATCCACATTTTATTTTATGTCTGTGATTAGCCTGTAAAATATACACTAAATGTTCAAATCACGGTCGATATATTATATCTATAGCCATGCTGTATATTTAGCCATAAACATAGATAATAAAGAATGGATAAGCCATAGTTGGAATGAAAACAGATAAACTGCCCTATTCCTATAGAGCAGATATATCTGACTCACAAAGCTGCCTTTTACCACAATGGTTACTGTGGTTAATTGTTTGGTTAATAATTTGTATGATGTGATAAGTGTCATAACTCATTAGCAACATGTTCCTCAAGTGATCACATACAATTTCTAAAAACTTTTAATCGCTCTCAAGCATATTATTTTCAATTAATTAATGTTATTCAATCACAAAATTAATTCAAAAAATATTATCACATTATGTTTGCAAAAAATACAGGTTCCCACTAGAATTTCTAAAGTTGTAACTTTCCTCCCTAAAAGACTAAAAAAAATAATTTATAAATCATTTTAGATGTATATAAATAAAAAAGCTTTTATACTATACATTATTCTCTAATTTAAATATGTATATAATAAAATGGCTAGTATAAAATTTTTGAATCATCCTGTATAATATTATTAAATTATTATTGAACATTAAATAGTTATTACAATAAATTATGTGTAATTAAATGTTTTGTTTTAATGATTCTTTTTAATCAGGAAATATTTTTGTAATTACTTAAAATTTATAACACTTAATGGGTATCAAATTATAGTCTTCGATCAACTGTTTTAGAAAATTCTAACATACATTTAAATCACATGATATATTTTTACTTTTAAAGGAAGATTTCAAAACATAATAATAATTAATCTATGTAATTAATATATTTGCTAGAGAATATTTTATGAACACTGCCAACAAAAACTAAACTTAAAACTAATTGTTTTTAAATGAACATGTATTAATGTGTTTCTATAATCAAATATCAGAGTATTTACCATTAATTGTTTATTAAAAACTGAAAACACAAAAAATATTATAACACTATGTTCATTTTTATAACCAATCATACAAAATGTATGTAGACCAACACATTTCTAGTATTTGGGAGCTGGACTGACTGGAGGTTCTGAAATTGTTGTATAAAACTGAAACAAACAAAACAATAAGTTAAATCACTAGTTTGGAAAGACAATATAGTTAGTTAGCAAGCTTTGCTTAATTGGATAGTAATAATTAAACTTTTTATATTATATTATAGTTTCATTTCCATAAACTGTGATAATTGGAGGGGATAAAAATACTACCATGGTACCTATATCTGTTGTAAGAAGCAATAAATGGGATTGCGTGAAATCGACAGCTGGTGTAAAATTCTGTCAAACAATGTAAAGAGTTACATCTCGATAGGGTGATCTCATCTCGATTGTGTGTGGAGACAACAGGTGAGAGGAGGTACCATGGTGCATGATATAACTCTGATAGGAGAAAAACTTGAATACGTTAACAATAGACTTAAGGAACGCAGAGTATCATTTGAAGGAAATGAAATAAACTAAAGATATATAGCAGTAAAACAAGAGTATGAATTTGGATGAATAAGATAAGAGAGCTAACAACAATAAGTGATAATAAACAAGGTAAAAAGTTTTAAGTACCCAAGACTTTTAAAAAAAAAGAATAGTGGTTTTCATGAGGATGTGAAACTTAAGTTTAAGTGTAATTGGAAGAATAAAATGGAGAAAAGTGTCAGATGCTTTATGTGACTAGAAAATTCCAATGAGATTTAAAGTTACGTTTTACAAAAATATAGTAAGACTGATTATGTTGTATGGTTCGGAGTGTTGAATCAGTAGACAGAAAAATAAAATATAAAATAAATATAGCAGGAATTAAAATGAAAACAAACATAAAAGAAAAGAAGTGGTAAGATTCACAAAAAAAGAGGTGGTTGGATACGATTGAGAATAATATATATTTATAATTATAAAATGATTAATTAGGCATAATATATTTTCTTTAATAATATTTGTTTAATATTGTACCAATTTTCCTGTTTTTCCCAGTTTTACACGTTTACTAGGATAATTGAAAAATGATCTCTTTTAGAGTACTTTCCAGTAAGATTTCCTTTCAGAAAAAATACTATCATAATAAATTGAAGCAAAATTGCTGCTAGTAAAGTTGTTCACAGGAAAAAAGAGGCCGAAATATTTTTTAACTAATACCTATATTTTGTACATTTTCCAGTTTTTTTTCGTTTTTTTTGGGGGGGGGAAGAGGTTCACATTTGATGAGAAAACTACTGGGAAAATCAAAAAAATACCATAAAAGATCACCCCGAGAAAATTTCAGAAAAGAGTTCACATCATAAACATTGGAGTAAGCTTTCTGGTAGAAAGTATTCACATAAAAAAAAATTAATATTTTTATAAAATAAAAACATTATTCACTTCACTCAGAATCTATAATACTCTACAATTAATTTTAAATTTTAAAAAAACGTTTTTTATTAGGTATATAAATTTACTATATACAACAGCGCAAACAATGCAGTATGACAACAATATAACTAGATAAATAGCTTATAATTTTCTTCTGGCATCATATTAATCTAGTAAAATATTGGTAAATCTATACCTAATAAATTATAAAAATAGAAATATGAATTATTTTTCTTTAAGAAGGAAATCAAAATAAATTGTATTTAATTTTCCGATAATACTATCGAGTTTTTAAAAAGATGAAAAAGTGCCTTAAAAACCTAAAAATGGATTTTAAATTTCAAAAAATACTCTAAAAATGCAAAATAAAAGTTTCATATTTCTAATGATTCTATATTTAATGAAACAAATTTTGTGCTTAGAAAGCATTCATTTAGAACATTCAGAAAAAAATGCAAATTGCATTATAATTCACACCCACTTAACTAAGTCAAAATTGGTAATAATCGAAATACATAAAAATTAAAGTTATTACAAACTATAATTATGTATTAACATACTTTATATTGTTTTTGTTTATATTCTTCCCACGGTTCTTGATTTTTCTTCGGATGCCATGTTACTTCTGGATTTTTCATTGCTAGTCGAGTTAAATAGAAAGCAGCGCCCGACATACCAATACCCAAGACAACAAATAGTGGGATTAACTAAAACCATTATAAGTTAGATAAGTCATTAACTTTTACATTTTTTACTTGACCTTCATAAAATATTTAAAACTTTATAGATTAAAAATACTTTTATTATACTTACGGACTTGTGCTTTTTCAAGCTCTCTATAGACAATCCAGGCATAACCATTTTTAATTTATTGTTATTACTTTGAAATATCAAAACAATATTAAATGAGGGATAATTAAAAAGAAACCACGGCAAAATAAACTTGTATCTTGGTTTTACAAGAAAGATACGCGTAGAAAAATTAAAACATCAAGGGCTGGGAGTTTTAGATAACAGATGACATTTCAGTGTTGCCAAATAGTGTAATACAACTAGTACTATACAACAACATTTATGACAATTGTACACATATAGACCTATTATAACCCAGGTTAATACCACGGTCTTAGATTAATACCGTGACAAAATTAATTATTAAGCTGCTTAACATGATTACAGATATACCCATGGAATCGTGGATATATCTTAAACTTTGTTACACAGTTGTCAGTGTATATAGATATATACATTAGTGCATACAGTGTACTTTTGGTACAAAAAATTAACGGGCTTTTAGGTGATGTTGAAGCCATAGCTGTGGCATATGCACTGTATAGACATAACTAATTAAAAAAAAAACATTCGTGGCGACTGGGATATACTTTTTGTGCATATATATACGTATTGTGTATTGAATGTTTAAACTGTGTGTATGTTTATAAATATCCATATTAATGCCATGATTGTTTATTTTTTCTTCTTATTTTAGATTCCGAGCGTAGCGAGGTAGCTAATGATTTTACTAAAATTTTTATTTTTTCTAGTCTGTGGACACGTTTTTTCTCAGTAAAATTGCATCGATTTTTACGTGTAGCAACTTTTCTGAAAGCTCAAGTTATTTTGATTTGCGACACCATTTTTTAAATAAAAGCACTTGAGCAGGAAAACAAACAATTTCACGATTTCGTTCTTTTATAAAAATACGGATGACATTTTCTACCAGAGAAAAATGATTTAATCAAAAAATCACAAGATACCTTTTTTGTTTTCTTTCTAACGGTATTATTACCAAAATGTTTGAGTCATTTTGAGCTTTCAAGGAAATTTAATTTTTGGGCTTTTTTTTGGCTGTAATTCAATTATAAATACGCGTAGAGACTTGAAACTTAGTAATAATACTTATATTGGACTTACCAAGACGTGGTAAAATTTCCAAAATCATCAAATGATTTTTTTTTGTAATAAGCGTTTTGAAATCAAATTTAAACGAAAATCGCAAAAAAATAACGCTACTTTAAATTTTGTATTACCTAACTGCGCTCGGAATAGTCTTGTCAAACAATAGTTTATCGATGTTTACAGGTAAAAATTAAATAACTTTATGTATCCCATCTTCCCCAATACCAACCTACAACAGTAACCGCACTCATCCCCTATAACAGCTTTTTTTTTAGTTTTTGTTCCGTTCCTCGCTCGACAGGAATGAGTGCACGCACGTATTTACCGTACTTATTCATTTTTATTTTAAATATATATTTTATTTTTTTACTGCAAAATAAACTTCCTTTAAATGCAATCTGTTTTAAATTAAATAAATTGTATAGTTACTCCAATTCAACTATATTTGGTGACCTCGACAAAAAGAAATAATCAAGTTATTTATTCGTTATTTTTTCGTAACGGTGTGCGTACAAAAATGTATGGCAGAATACATTTTTGTCGTGTGGGAAATTGATGGACGAAGCACGAAAATTGAAGCTTCTCGTGATGTTTTTAAGTGTTTTGCATTTGGGCGCGGTAATCCGGAGCTCTGGTTTAAACAGGTGTAATCATTATTTATTACGTCAAGAATACTGTTCGACTCGAGGAAATGCCATCATATTATTACTTCAATGGAGAGTGAGATACTTTCGCAGATAAGTGATTTGATTTTAAATCTCCCCATGCAGAATATGTACGACACACTCAAGGCACGTTTAATTGGTCGTTATGCGAAATTTGAGGAATTGCGTTTGAGAAAGCTATTGAAGAAGATTGAATTAGGTGACAAAAAGTCATCTCATCTGCTGGTTGAGATGTGTGAGTTGGCGGCCGGGAAAGTATCCGACGATTTTTAAAAAACCTTCTGGTTTCGACGTCTTCCTAGTCAAATCGAAGCTATATTGTCGACTAGCGGGGATACATTAAATAATATCACAAAATGGCCGATAAAATAATCGAAGTTTTCGGAAATAGAAATTAATTCGGGTCTACAGCGTCCGTGGGAAATTCTAACCCTCGAGAGTTACGGGTAGAGATGGAGGATCCACAGCTAGCTATTCTCGTAAACAGGTCACGGTGCTTACTAAGAAAATAGAAAGGATGGAGAGATCTCGATCCCGTTCACGAAAGAGTGCAAATCATTTCGGCGTAGTTCGAGTTCTTTAGGCCCAGCGTCCACTAAAGTAACGTGACGAGTGATTTAGCAAGTGACATGTCATACTAGTTATTTGTCATTACATACATACAAAAATCATTCGTGTCCGTATACTGATCAAACCTGTCAGATCATGTATCAGTTTTGAAATTTTGTTGATGACAAAAGTACTGCATGTTCTACTTTTGTCACTTGTCATCAGCTCTCCACCGTGGAAAGGTATGTAATATTATAATTATGATAACATAATATAGAAAATATACAGGGTCATGCTCACGGGGACGAGGTTAAGGGTTTAACCCCCCCCCCCCTCATGGACACTTTATAAATATATTTACTTACATATAATTATAATAATTTATTGGGAAAAAATCTTGCCAAATCACTCGTCACATCACTTGTCATATCACGAGTCACGTTACTTTGGTGGACGCCGGGCCTTAGGGCCCAAGGAACTTAATGGATATGAGAAATGTTGGTACCACACATTTGAAGAAAAAGCGTCGCAATGTCGCGAGCCATGCAATTATAAATCGAATTCGGGAAACTGAGTTTATTATTCATCCGTTACCGGGGTAACAAAAATCAATAAAAAAATTGTATTTATTATATTATAAGCTAAATTATTTGGTATTGCTCGTGTATATATAAATAGATTGGCATGTTGTAAAACCGTCCAATAGAAATATCGCTCAATAAATTACGACACGGTCGCGGTTCCATACCTATGTCGTATTATCTCTTTAACTTCGTCCAAATTATATGCAGTAAAAGGGATAAGTCTTGTTTTAAACACTTGATACGATAAGTTTAATCATTTTGATAAGAATTCATGATTTCAAGAATTTTAATTTGACCATTATACATGATCTAACGATTTAAATTATTTTTTTAATATAAACAACTTTTCGACTTAAATATAAAAGTTAGACAAATGCTCTATGACTAAACTTTGACAAGTAGCCACTGACTTTTTAGTAGGCATTATTCAAATTCTACAACTTTTCTCTAGAACTCAATCATATATCTCTCATCATTAAGATCATTAAGTGTTTTCGTTCGACCCTTTTTTCTTCGACTACCACGAAATCACGAGTCTTCATTTTTCAGGTTAATATTAAGACTATGATACTCACAAATAATGTGGTTTTTTATTGGTAAAATAATTTTTAAAATCGGTTCGGTAGATTTAGAAAATTACTCCCTACAACCTCACAAACTTTATCTCTTTATAATAATAGTATAGATGACTAGGAATCTTTTAATACCAATACCTTCTTGAATATATTTTTAATTATTTAACTTTTTTAGATATCGATAATTGGACCATTAATTTTAAAATATTTAATAAAGTGTTCTATTACGCACGATTAGCGTGACGCCATATTATCTGATCAAAATCTTTATCAAGTACAATTGGATTCGAACAAACAAAATGTATAATTTTATAGGTTATATAGCATTTATTTCTTATCATACATTAAGGAATTTGGAAGAAGTAACCCCAAACCGATTAAAGATATCTTTAATCGTGTAAGCATAAAAACGAAGTTCAATAAAAATATCACACGACACTACATCATTGGCGCACATACAGGGGTGCTTAGCATCCCCAGATTTTTAGCGAAATTAAATTAATATAATACTCAAATAGTACTCATCTATGAGATAAGTAATTACTATTACACTATTGCATATTTTATATTACATATAATATATTAGGCAGTAATTAATATTAAGTATATAGTATTTATATTATATTATGTATAACTATACAAGGTATATCTTTAATTGTAGGTGGTAGTGACTAAGTATATCTAATAGTTATTATTCAAATTCATTTTGATGATCCATGATTTTGAATCAAAATTTAACAAATAAGCAAATTATTAAATTAACAAACACAAAATGGCACACACAGATTGATCATTCGATTAAAACGCGTTTAATTAAATAATTACCTAATTAAAATGTTTGTGTTGAGGTCTTACGATTATACACTCACCCAGACCCGGTCACCCACCTGATTTTAGATCTAAAGATGTACTTTTTTTTTAAAATTTGGTTCTAATGACAATTGACAAATGACAGCATTGACTTTTATGCTTTTAAACAAGTATCATTCATATTTCACTGAATTAGTTATTCTTAGAGTTCTAAAAGAAAAAATATTAATATTGTAAAGCTTTTATGTGATTTCATGAAAAATAATTTCAATATCTGTTATTTAAGAAATAATTCAAATACACATTTTGACTTCTTACATATTTTTACTTATACATTATATTTAAAATGAGTGAGTTATAAATATATAAATATACATTAGTAAACAATGATTAAAGATAAGTACTTTTTCTTAATTAATGAAATGAAATAAAATAAGCAATTAATTAATATTATACAAATTAATAAATATGTGTACATTTAACATCATATTTTAAATACTTTCAAAAAGATAACTATTTCATTAAAATACTAGACGATCTAGAAAAAACAGAAGAAACTGAGCCTGAACTATAGTTAATACATCTGTCCATCTCATCTGTCTGGTTGCTCTTTAATTCTTGTAATGTGTTAGAAAGTTTTGACCAATCATCATGTCTTGGTTGTGTCATTTGCTATATTTAAAACATAATAATATAATTATACGACAAAATATTAATACTTACAAAGTAAATAAACTGTCTAAAATGTGTTATATTATATTAAATGCAATCAACATCTACATGTTCTCTATGTATACTCAAAATATCTATTTACGTATTCAGTTTAGGTACATTCAAAATATATATTTCACGAAAAGAAATTTTTTTTTTATGAGTTTACTTTACAATGAATAAACAAATAATATAATTCAAATATGCAATATATTATTGTATTGGGCAAATACAAATATTAAGTATATATTAGGGTGGCCCTTAGATTACTCTAATACATTCTTTTTTTTATTTTAAAGTTTGTGAAACTCTCACACCTTTTGTTCGATTTTTAGCCGTGCCCCCAGGTACTTGAAGTTCAATAATTTTATCATTTTTTAAGAACAAATTTAAACATATTGCTATAACTTTTTTATTTAACTAAAAAACATTTAACATCAAATATTGGATAGAAAATTATACAAAAATTTCAAAAATGTCACATGTGACATTATTACATTATTTATTACTGTCAAAGTTACTTAGTTGAACACTCATTATTTCGAAAAATATTGCCTTTTTTCAAAAATATTTTTTTTTTTTAAAACAAAAATTATAATTTTTTCAGTAATAAATGATGTAATAATTGTTACTTGTGGCACTTTTGAAATCTTTATAAAATTTGTTATTTAATGTTTTAAACTGAAAAAAAAAATACTATAGCACAATGTTTAGATTTTTTTGTATACACAAATACTCAACTTTAAGTGGTACAGCCTAAAATGAATGATTGATTTAAAATTTTGAATAACTCATTCATCAAACATCAAATGGGGGATGTTAATATATTAACAAATATTTGTTGTACCTATTTTAACGTTTTTCCTAAATTTTTTCTCAGATTTTCCCATGGTTTTTGATTCAATAATTATGAAAACTGTTGAGAAAATCAAAATATTACCACCAGAGTTAGATTTCTTTATAGAAAAAGAGCTACAAATCTGAGGGAAATTTCCTGGTAGAAAAGTTGTTCATACATAAAAAAAAAATAAACATCATAGTAAAACCAATACATTCCTCGTTTCGTTCAGTATCTATAATTTAAGTGTTGAAATATAAGGAAAGATTCTTTTATCAAACCCTTTTATAAACACTCTTTATTTCAAAAAGTTTGTTTTTTGATAATTTAAGAAAGAAAGAAAGAAGCAGCTCTAAAATGTTAAATTTCTATTATTTTTAATTGCCTTTATTTTCAGCGGTGAAAAAAAAAAAATTATAAAAAAAAAATAGACATGTGTATTATAGAATATTATGAATTATATGAATAGATACAATTTTAATTTAAATAAATTTTAAATTTTCATTTACCCATTAATGAAATATTTTACTTTTAAGTTTGGGTAGGGGTAAGTGGTGGAGTATCATTTGTTTGACGGTAAAGCACATGGCTTTTTAATAGTACCCCATTACTCACACCTATCTAAACTTAAAAGTCAAATATCTCAATGGAAATCCAAAATTTGTTTGAACTTTTAACATTAGTTCAAAAAATACTCTATTTATGGAATTTTAAATAAAAGTTGAATTTTGAAAATCAAAAGTAAGTAGTCGTTTTACTTCAAAAAATAAGGGTTTAAAAAAAAAAAAAAAAAATGAAAATTTAATATTTTAGAACTACTTGTTTCTTTAATTTTTTTTTTTTAAATTTGTATTTAATGATAAAAGTATCACTTAGTATTTAAATGTATACATATACAAATAATAATATTACAAATAGATTGTATATAATTTACCTCTCCAACTTGAAATACAGATATTTTTCCATACTCATCCCCTACACTTAAATGAGTTCCGTTTTGTGACCACATCAGACTTTTTAACAAAGGTGAATTGTCAAGTACTGTACTAGCTGTTGGTGATTCTGTATTATTATTGAGATTCCATAAATCTAAATGGCCATTGATATCAATTGCAGCAAATACAGCTGGATGAACAGGAGACCAAGCAACACCGCTCACATAGTCATTATTATTTTCAAATGAGTGAATTGGTTTGGATTCCTTTATTAAGTTTAACAATTTAAATAAATAATCACAATATAAATAATACTTAAATATAAAAACTGTTAACCTTAATGTTCCATAATTTTATTGTCCAGTCAAAAGAACTTGTCAGAAATAGATTACTAAAATCAGTGTTTCCCTCAACACAATGGGTATCAATGGCTGTAATTGGTCCAATATGACTCTCATAACTTTCAACCACTCCTGCTTTTTTTGTATGTCTACAAGCTATAAAATTATATTTAACTATAAAATTTATTTTCAATAAAAAAAAAATTATATATATATTTTTAACCAACCAGAATATGCAGCTCCTTCTTGACTACCAAACACAAATTTGTTAACATCATCATGCAAAAATGCAAATGCAGATACAGATACAGGTCTTGACTGTTTAACAGTTAAATCGAGACGTTCAACAGGTTGAGTCAGCATATCTAAACTCCAGCAACACAGTCGACCATCGGTGGAAATACTGATAAGATTATGTGCGTTCTGAGTACCCACTACTTGAATGCAGTATACAGGATGCTAAAACAAACAAATAACGTGTACCCAAAAAACAATTGAGTTAAACTTAAATGTAGTTTATATAAAATAAAACTAATAATAGGTTATTATTCAGGATTAAGACTAGTAGCTCTAAAAAACATGCAAATATACACTAAAATTTAATCTGAAAAAAATGTTTTTATTGACATTGTGTACTAAAAACTTTGATAAATAACTAATTTTTTCATTATTAATGATATTTGCATAAAAACTTTTGTGTTTTGAGATGAATCATTTGAGTTATTGATCAAAATCAATGATTGTTAACTAAATTAGTTATTTTATAATAGTCTATTTGACTATGCCATCGCACATCAAAGTGTATGAATTTGAATATAAATTTTAACGTGTATAATATAATAAGATAAGATATGAGTGTATATCCTTTTATAGAGGCAGATTGGCTTGAAAATTACTATTCATAAAATATATGTGTCCAGATCACTCCAATTTTTATCATTTCTTGATACCATATTTATAGCTGTATACCTAATTATAATTTTTGTTTAAAGAAATATAAAAACATTTGTATAAAATCATCACTGAATTAACATCATTAACATCCCTTTCATAGTATCCACTACACAAATTTTTTTTAAAACTATTTCAGCCAAAACAATCACTAAAAGACATTGCTTGTAAAATTCCAATGGTCAGTGGGAAATCTATAATTTTTCAATGAAGGCTAGTTAAAACAAAAATATTTTGCATAATACATAATTTTGTAGTGCAGTTATTTGTACTTGGTTGAATAAGTAGTGCAAATGAGTAATGATTATTAATTGATTAGTAACCAGCTTAATAACTCAGTATTTCCTGAGTATTTTCAGTATTTCCATGCTCACCTTCAACCTTATCCTTATAATAGCAAATATTTTTTTCTCATTAATTTATCTTTTAAGATGAGTTCTTCCTTGATCATGAAAATTAAATTAAATAATAGTAACTGGTTTTTTCCATGTTTATCGCTAAGGTAACTCATAAATTAAAAAAAAAAATTCAATATTTTAAAACTTCTTGAGTATAAATGTGTTAAAAATTATAAACAAATAAAACATTTAAATGAACTTCCCAAATACACTAACTAGACAAAATTTGCTATCAAAAACCACCCCTAAAATTGATGATCAGAATATGATATTTGGTAGAAAGCGGTTTACAGACAGAAAAATGGTATAAGCAATCATCAAAAATTATTTACCTTCTTAAACCTCCATCCATTTTTATTACCTCTAGAGTCGCTCACAATTTATTTAATACAAATATTATCAAAAATAATTAAAATAAAAGTAATTGTAGCTCCTAAATAAACACTATCCAGTAATAATATTACTTTGAACTGATTGAAGTCAATGAGTGAAAATGACTGATGAGAGTTATAATATAGCAGTGTCGCATGGGGTTGTTTCAACATCTACAGAATAGTAAAAAACGTCATACTATTGATATTCTGATGATTGGTCATGTAACACATTTGAAAGTTGCTTATATGTCATCTACTAATACTACTTCAAAATTCCAAAATGTAATATACAGGTGATCAAGATGCTTGTTATCTTGGAAACTATTTACTTTTTTCTAAATTTGTTTTATAGAACATTTAAGAAACAAGCAGCTCTACAATTTTACATTTATGTTACTTTTTGTTAGATTTATTTTAGATTCTGAGTGGTGCAAATAAGCTCATGGTTTTAGAAAGATGTTTATTTTTATATATTTTTTTTTTTGTTTTATCTGTGTACAACTTTTTTACCAGAAAACTTGCTCACATTTTTAAGTGTAGCACATTTGTTGAAAAGAAATTGGCATGGGAAGATACTTTAAGGAGGTCATTTTTCGTTTTTCTCAAGAGTTTTCTTGTCAAATTTGAAAAACCGGGATAAAACATGGAAAAACTGGGAAAATCAGTACAACATTAAATACATATTATTAAAGGAAATATATAAAGCCTATTTAATTATTTTACAAGTAAATGACATATATATTGTTGAAAAAGCATCACTATCAACTGAACTCCGCATAGAATTGTTTTTTTGGTAAGTAGTGGGTTATTGTTGCTTACAGGTATACATTAAATTATCTATAACAATGGTAGCACCCATTCACATTATCATAGAAAATCTTTTTTTTTAAGGGTAAAATTACTACGCACTTTTTAATTTTAAATAGCAACCTATGTTAAAAGTTTCATGGTGGAGTATTACTTAAAATTGATTTTGGTGTTGACAACATTTTTTAAAAATAAGGGTGACAAAAAATAACATAAATATAAAATTAAAGATTTCCTATAGATTATTCCTCAAATTTTCTATAAAAAATATTCAAAAAAGTTAATACTTACAAATTGTCTTATGAAAAAATGATCACCCTGTATAATTTTAAATTATTAGAACTTAATTATGGATTACATTCATTTAAAAATATACCTAAACATGTTATAACTGTAGTATCAGATTCTGTTACAAAAATTTACCAGTAGGTCTAGGACAAATTGACGCCACCACATGTACGTGAGGGATATTTAGACTCTGCTGTTTGGATGACAGAAAAAATAATAAATAAAAATAATGCAATAAATAACAATAAAATGAAATATATAATAATAATTTTATATATTATTATCAGGACTTTATCCATTTAAAATCCATAGAAAAACGCTTATAAATGTCGAAAAAGCATTGAACATTTTTTTCTAAAATAAAAAATAAAATTCAGAGGAGTTTCTTCCTCCCTCCCCCCCATATAGTGGCTTTAACCAATAAATGCAATTTTTTAATACTACATAACGATCAGCATATATTTTTTTTTTTATAATACTCGCAATATTTTATTTAAAAACTTGTGTAAATCACTTTTGTAGTGTTCAAGTATTGTATTTTATAAGTAAGAGCTGTTAGAGGGGGGGTACTTTTAAAAACATACATTTAATTTTTGTTAATTTTAAGTGCGTTTTCATAGCTTTTTTGATTATTTTTTGTGAATTTTAAATGCATTCAAGTTTCGAGCCCTAATTATTAACCTGGTTCTTTAGGTTAAAAAAGATTGAAAAATTAATAATAAGGTTGTCATTAGCAACCATTTTTATTTATTTTTTTGTTATTATTTTAATTTTTTTTAAACAATCATTGATGTCATGGAAATCATTGTAATCATTTTACCATAATAAAACATATAAATTCTTGATAAAATAACACTATCAATTGAACTCTGCTCAGAATTGTTTTTCGTTATCAATGGTTTATTTATTGTTGCTTATAGATGTACATTAAATTCCTGTCTGTATTCTACCAACTTCCTACCTACAACAGTGGCTGCACCCATGTGCAAAATATGTCAGTTTTTTTTTTGCATTCGTATGTCCCTCGTGTCCAGATGGCCATATCCGTTTGTCCTAGATCCTTTACCAGTACCTATCGGAATGTCTTCTATAAAATTCTGTAAGAAAGTAGACAGATACCTACATCATTCTATGTAGTATACATTTATTATGATTCTTTATCCTGTAAAAATATTTTAACTATCAAACAATTATTTTTTTAAAATAACATTTAATTATGAACACTTCGGACCACTGTGCATTTGTCAAGTTACCTACCCTGCCCCTATTTTTATAGCATTAATTTAAGTTATATTCTGTTAAAATATGCTCCAAACAACAAAAACTGTAAAATGTGCAAACTAAAATTTAAAATTTAGATTCCTTACATGATAAATAATATTGATGTTTAATTATGTGATTTTTTTAATCTTTCAAAAACAATATGCAAATGCTAGATGTCTCTAATTCTGATTATTACATTGATTTATTAAAACTTACAGTGTGGGCAGTATTTGATAATGGTGTTCTTTGAATAGGAGTTTTTTTTTGTGCTCGGTTATCCCACAAAACTATTTGGCCAGAATATGTACTTCCCAAAATTAAATTTGGATGAAATCTATATCAAACATAAAATTGGGAGTATTTACTACTAAAAACACAATTATTGACATTAAACAAAATATTTACCTAGCAAATGTAGCAGATAGAACTCTTGATTGACAATGAAACATATATTCAGGAGAATTCTTTTTAAACTTAGTATTCCATACAAGGACTACACCATCAGGCTCATGCGGTGCATCAGAATTATTATAAGATGCTACAGTTAGTTCAGGAAATTGTTGTGACCAATCTAAGGATGTAACTAGACGATTCTTGGACCAATGTTCATCATGAAAAACGCGTGTTAGTGATAATCGGGTACTACTTTTATCTTCACTAAAAATATGAATTTAAAATATAAATAGAACTTTACAATACTTAAATGTATATCTTTTTATATTTAGTTTGTACTAACTTTAAATCATTATCATCTAAAGCACCAGTATAATCTGTATAAATATCTACATTTTCAGATAAAGCACGCTCCATTACCCGTCCAGCACGGTCCATAAATTGTTGAAAATCTTCAGAATGAACAATCATCATTTTTTCCGCCTCACTTAATTCTCTAACTAAATACATAATACACAATTTAATAAATATATATGATGAGTATTGAGTATGAATTAAATATCCAATTAATTTATTTACTTTTCTTCGGTTCTTCTTTAACATTAAGTTCTCTTTCCAGTGAAGTTACAGCTGGTGCAACTTCCTTCACCTGTGGAAGACCTTGAGATAGAATACCTGGAGGCAGCTTGCTTTGGAATGTAGACAAATTTGTAAGGCTGATATCTTCATCCTCCGCTTGACCAGAGCCATCATCATAAGTAAGAACTGTCTGTTAATTACTTAGGAATAGCTAGCAGTAAATGCTTAAAGTATACATTTTAATAGATATCCAAAATAATTTATATTTAGTTAGATTGTGTTAAAATTGAATTCTACTAATAATTAAAATGAAATAAAATATTTGTTATTAAGCAAATATTATAACAATAGGTTAACTTTTAAATGAAAGGAGGCTTTTTTTCATAAACAGTGTGATAACCTATATTCAATATGATTCAGAAAAAAATTAACATACAGAACATTGTATTAACTAATAATAATTTTAAAGAAGGTTAACTCATTGAATTAAGTTAAAAATTCAATCTTTTTTAAAATCTTATCAAGTTACACATAAATTAGTATCATTTAAACTTTCTATTGATCACATAACAAAGCATAATATAAAATTAACGCAACCTCCATCAACAAAATAAATTTATTTTCATAGAATAAAAATAAAAATAATTAACTAAAAAAATGGGTTTTTCCTTTTATATTATTATTAATTTACCAATTTAAAAAATGCTAAAAAGCATTTGCTGATGTACCTACCTGTAAATTCGTCTTCCCATTCCAAGCCAGGATTTAAGTTGTATTCGTCTTGAAAAAAGAACAAAAACAAGCAAAACGACATAAACACCACCGTGAAGTAGTTAATTGCAAGAGGCATCAAATTTGCACTTTTTTTTTTATATATATAAATGTAACTTAAATAAATATATGTATATCATTAACTATAACATATAAAAGGTGAAAGCAGGGAAATGTATTACAAAACACTTATTATGTATATAAAGTTTCAATTATATGGCACAGCCTAATTTTAAATTGAGTAATATTACTATATAAGTAACATGTTTCCCTGCTTAACCTTTGGTTATTAACTCTATAAATTAATACTATTGCGTACAAATTAATAATAATAATAATATATTATATAAATAAAGGTATATAAATATAATTGTATGATAAATATATTTTTAATGTTAATAAATAATTAAAATAACGCATTAAGCTCAAAATTGTATATCAATGTTTTATTTATATAAAAAATTATAAACTAACAAAGATATGTAAATAAATTATAAAATTAAAAATTTAAGACATGAATGAGAAAACTAAAACAAATAAAAATAAAACATCAAATAAGATATCTAAATGCATCAACATGAAATATATTATAAAAAGCTATTTATTCAAATCACATGCAGTAAAAGTGTTTGAAAAATTATACTCAGCAATTAAAAATTTAACTACTTGTTTTTCTTCTTTTCAAATAAGAATTACATGCACATTTATCATATAGAATTTATTAATTTTTTTATGAAATTTCACAAAAATAATGTTTAATTGTAATTTAATTTTTTAGATTCATAATAAAGCAAATAAGTAATAAATAAAATTATTTTGTTTTTAACTTTTGAAAGTATTTTGGCTCTCAAGTAAAACTTCTAATAACAAATTTATTACATTGAAATATTGATATATTATAACATTTGTATCTAACTATAAAGTAATTTTATAATTAAATTATTATTATTATTATTAATTAACTGTTGATGGTTTCAATATAACACAATAAAAAAATTTATAACAAATATCAACTATTTTTGATAAACTTATAATCAAATTTTAAAAAAGAAATATTGCAATTTACAGTAATTATTTTAAGATTTTAAATTATAAAAGATTAACATTATGAAGCAAGCCATTTTCCTTTTAGATCCTGAGCAGAGCAAGGAATGAATTAGTTTAACAATGTTTTATATTATAATTTTTATTTTTTTAATCTATAAACAACTTTTTTTATTAGCAATTTTACTCAGATTTACAATGATAGCACTTTTCAGAAAGGAAATCTAACTGGAGTGATACTTTACGAAGGCCATATTTTTATTTTCCAAACAGTTTTTATAATAAATGGGAAAAACTGGAAAAAAACATGGTTAAAACATGAAAATAGGTACAATATAAACAAATATTATTATTAAAGAAAATGTAGTAAAAAAATAAAATAAAATAACATATATATATAAAAAAATTGTTGACAAAACAAACTCTGCTCAGAATCATTTTCGTTAGCAATGGTTAATCGTTGCATACAGATATACACTAAATCCCCTCTACCAACTATCTCCTTCCCAACTTCTCACCTACAACAGTGACCTACCCACGTGTGAAGTATGTCCTTTTTCTTCCTATGTCCATCTTTTTAAAATATACTTTGTAGTATAGTGTTCAAAAAATAATTTCAAGTTAACTGATTATTTATTATTTAATTTCTACCTTTTATGTTCTGAATATAAAAATTTGTTTTTTAATTAAACCGTTGCGGGATATAATAGTAAGTTATATAATATGAACACTAAAGTGTGAAATGTTTAAAAAATTCAAAACAATTATTTGAATAATTTATACTTAATAAAAAAATTAAATAAGTAAGTAGCAGGCATGTTCAATATTAAAACTCAATTTTAGTACTACATAATATACAATTAATAAACTAATATATCCACATTCCAAGCATTTTTTTTTTTTCATAAACAAGACAATTAATTCTAAAATAATTTTTAAAATCTATAATGATAATTCATTATAATTAATGTAATAAACAAAAATATTTTTTTAATATGAAAAAAAAATATATATTATATTATAAAACTTTTAAGTGCTTAATAAGCAAAACAAAAACGTGCATATATCCAAATTAAAAGAAACTAGGTAGTGAATAGTGCTATAGTAATAAAAATGAAGAAATAAATTTTTCATTGTTAGCATAGTACTTTTAGTTTAATAATAAGGTATTTAACTTAACAAAATAAAATCTGTGAAGAACCATTTAAACAAAATCAAAATATTACCAAATTATATGGACCACCTAAATTGGATGGTTGCGTTAATTAATTATTAATATACAAAGAAAGTTAAATTTTGAAAATATTATTTTCCCATTATTATTATTATTATTATTATTATTATTATTATTAGATGTAATTCAACATTTTAAAAATATAATTTAACTTCTTAATATTAATGTATATATATATATATATATATATAATTTTTTTGTTTTATTTAATTAAATTATTACTATAATTTTGAAATTAATAAAATTTTGCTAACAAAATTATTAATGTAGTCAATTTTATTACGTCAATAAACTACGAAAAATTAACTACATTTTAAACACATACCATGCATGCTATTTTTGTAAGTTATACTTATATAGGATATAATAACTAACATATATTTCCTATATTTATAATAAAAAATAGCTTACCGTAATATCCAAATGCTTGAGCTGTTGATGAAAACGAATTATGATTTCCAATATTGTCCCCATCAAATGTAAAAAATATAAATAATGACACATAAATAACAATTTGATATAAATAAATTGTAACCTCCAAGTGATATACACCAAAATTTGTAGATGGACTTCTAATGCATAATATATTTTAAAAATATGCATAGTGAAAATAACTACTTACAATTTGATTGTTATAATATATGTATTATCGGTAATGAGTATAAATTATAAAATGTATTAATTATTCTATTGATAAAACACTTGGGTTCATTTTTGCAATATATATGTATATATAAATTTGTATTTATTACAAACACATGAACTAAGCAATGCATACAATTATTCCTAAATACGCTCTAGAATGACAATGTAATAATATGTAATAAATATTTAACTTTATTAGTTCCAATTAAAATGTATGTAGAATTAAAACAAAACTGGGCATTAATTAAAAAGTTAAAAAACAAATTGCAATGTTAGAAATTTAATAAATAACCAACTTAATTATATTAATGAACATTCTAACTTTAAGTTCAGTATTTTTTTAAAGTTAAACATTAACCAAAAATAAAATCACTAAAACTTACATTAAAGCAGATATTTTAGATTCTGAGTGTAGCAAAGAATGTATTGGTTTACAATGTTTATTTTTGTTTTTAAACTGTGATAAAAATTTTTACCAGAAGTCTTGCTTTGATATGTAAGTGTGAAAACATTTCTGAAAGGAATTATTGTCTAGATAGTACTTTAAGAAGGCAATTTTTTTTATTTTCTAAGTGATTTTTATAATATGTGGGAAAATCCAGAATAAAAGGTAAGAAAAATGGGACAATATATAAAAGTAATGCTTTTATTATTTTTCAATTTTGTTTATATTATAATTCAGTTAAAAATAGTCTGAGAAACTTGAAATTTTGACTCAAAACTTATATTTGCACTTTCTAGACATGGTAAAATTTTTAAAATTGTTCAGCCATTTTTGAGTTATTTGTATACATTTAAATTTTGCAAGTTTTGTATGTAATTTTATTTGGTATATTTACTCTGTACCTAAAATTGTTAGACTAAACAGAAATGCTTGAAAATTTAATAGGAGGATCATTAAGTTATAAAGTGTGGTTGAAAAAAATTTGAACTTAATGTAGTTTTTTTTTATACTGGCATTTTAATATCAAATTTTGAAGAAAATCATTAATATTGTAAAAAAGTATGTAGAATAAATCTAGTTACTGGTCCATGCAAATTTTTCAATTTTTTTTTGTATTGAACATATGTATATTGCTGATATAAGAACAGATATAAAAGCAGAATTAAGGGGGATGACTTAGTAATGAAATTATAGCTTTGAAGTTCTGATATTATGCAGATATTTTATGTGTTGCATTAAATAACTCAATATTGTTATATTTATAGTATGTCTATTGTAGTTTAGTGTTGGTACATGCTTGTCATCGTCCCAGAGATTACAAGTTCAAACCTATGTTCTTAACTATTTTTTTTTTGCAAAATCACGTAGGAAAAAACAAATGCCACACAATATTATGTTTAATGTGTAATTCATTGTATTCAATATATATTTATTTTACTATAATATGAAATATATATTATTGAAAAAGCAATAACATTAACTGAGCTCTATTCAGAATTGTTTCTCATTAGTAATAATTAATCTTTGCAGTTTTACATTAAATTCTTCTCTATATCCTACCTTCCAAACTTCTCATCTACAACAGTAGTTCACCCATCGCGCGAAGTATGTTTTTTTAAAATTTTATTTCATAGAACATATTTTGAGTATGGCATTCTATGAGATATCTAGGAATTTAATAATTTACCAGTAATATATATATACACAAACACTATATATTGTTCTACAATAATTGGATAATATATTATTAAAACATTTTCAGGGTATACCACCTGGATTAACCATAATAATGATTAATAAACTCCATTATAACACTACACTATTACTGGACAATTGTGAATCTAACCTTTTTTAGGCCTCCACCAATCTTCAAAATAACCTTTAAGAGGGGAAGAAGTGCAGGATCCTTTAATATATATACCAGAAACCAGTGCAGCGTAACAATAATAAATATAACAAGTAACAATGGTAGTATTAAGTAAAAGCTAATAATATGTTCCTTAAATAAAATAATCTTAGCTTATCATGCATATGTCTTAATTTTTAACTTATATTTATTTAAAATTAAAATAAATCGTACCGTCTCTTTCATTAGATGAATGTGTAGTCTGAACAGCTTTAGTGTAGCATTCTACTTCTTTTGGTGGTATATTTGTAGAAGACAAAGAAACAATTGACAACTCACGATTTTTTTTGTTTAATTTTGGACTGAAAATTGAAATATATAAATCAAAATAAAATTAAGAATACTTATGGAATTATTGTTTTCATTATTGTTATCAGTATTACATTTTTTAGTTTAAGGTATACAATTAAAATCAAAATATTTAATATAGTGATATAGTGGTCATAATTAAAATGTATTATTAGTTAATAGTTAATCAGGTACCTTTACAATTAAAAAATTGATAATAAAGTGCTAAGAACGATAGGCAGACCCATACAATACAGTGTTTAACTGCTAACAAAGAAAAAGAACATGGAGATAAGAAAACGACAAAAGTAAAACATGTAAAACAAATAAAGGTAACAAACTTAACTAGAGCAACTATTGAAAGTCAACCAGAAGGAAAGAAACTGAGAGGGGTAATAAATAAGCGCTAGGTGGATGACATACAATAAGACCTAGAGAAATTGAAAACTACAAACTGGGAGGAAATTATTCAGAACTATAGAAGTTGGAAAGCACTAATAGTAGTGGCTAAAACTCTTAAGATTTATAAAGCTATGATAGGATAATTAGATTTTAATTCTAATTTTTAGTCATTATATGGAATTTTTTTTTAAGCATTAAATTTATACAAAATTTGAATGTTAAAATTATTATTTTACCATGTTAGTGGTGTTTGAGGTAGTGATCCTTTTACACTAGAATCAGGAGTTGACATTGAATTATATAATTCACTCTTATTTGGTGAAGTAGTTAAACTTGACAAAACATCTAAAATTTTGTTTAATTACACAATTTTATTTTATTATTAAAAAATTTCAATAAATATACCTGAAACTGGTGCAACTCCAAGAGATGATAACATTTCATCAATTTCTTTACCTTGATCTTTCTCAACATTAATACCACGAGAAATTGCTTCATCACCCTATTTCAAAAAACAATAAACAAAAATAAATATTAATAAATTAGTTATAAAATCATGCTGTATGTCCAAGTCAAAAAGAATAATATTAGTGTATATAATGAGTAAACTAAGTGGTAAATAAAATAAAAAATCAATGAAAAATTTAATGATTCTACCAAAATAATCAATTAAGTAAATATAAGTAGCCAACCTATATCACAATGTGAAGGTAAACAAGTAATTCTTAAACTTTTTAATTACATAGCTCTTAATTCTTAGGCACTTTAAGAATCAAGAATGATTTGAATTGAACTTAA
This sequence comes from Cinara cedri, assembly GCA_902439185.1. Lineage (NCBI taxonomy): Eukaryota > Metazoa > Arthropoda > Insecta > Hemiptera > Aphididae > Cinara > Cinara cedri. The sequence continues at coordinate 85,607 of CABPRJ010001016.1, read as the reverse complement.
CTCTTTTCTATGACTCTATGCTCGAACTTTGTCCATTCTCTCTCATTTTATAAACAATATAAATAAAGTAAATATAGTAAATAAATATATAAATTAAAATAAAATAAATAAATGAATCAACGTGTCGCCTGGAGTATTATGATAGTTTTTTATTTATATATTTATTTACAAGTATTAACCATTTTAATAATTTTGTTTTTACTTTATTATTTTATTATAAACAATAAAAACTATTGAAATATAATACTCCATTTAAGGTCACTCTTTCATCCCTATACAATTATTTTTAGTGACACAACCAAGATTTATTATCGAAAAGGGTTATGAATTACAAAAAAACTGTGGTTTCTCACGGGTAGAGCACTGTTCCAGGTGGATAGTTGGGAATTTATAGGATAGATATAAAATGATAATTTAGTTTATATACTTGAAGTTGCAATAAATCAATGCTAACATAAAACAATGAAAAAGCCATAAGGGGTCTTAACTTCTAAATTACAAATAAAAAATAATTTTGAATGAAGGTCAGTAATTTGGTAAGGTGTTGGTCGGGTTTTTTTCCATGTGGTCTAGATGACCCAAAAATCAACCAACATACCGTAATTTTCGATGAAAAGTTCACTTATTTTAATGTGCAATGTGATAAATTAGGAGCATTTTATTGGCAAAAAGTGTTTTCTGAGAAAAACTCTTAGTGAAAATTATAACTTCATTGATATAAATTAAGTCTAAAAATCTAACATGTAACAAATATCTTAAACCTAATTTTAGTTTATATGAAATAATAATATGCAATAAAATTTATTACACATAATTTATAATAAAATCTAAAATTTCAGGGAGAAGAGTTATAACCTGGTTGCACTTCTGTATCTGTTACTCTTTTCTTATAATCTATTTTCTGTCTACTGCCCAATATTCTGTATTATACAACATTATTACAAATTTTCAAAATGTACTTTTCAGTATAATTGGTATTTCCTTAGTCCTTCCGATATCCCTCTCAATTTCATTCAATCAGAATATTGTCTAGGTAGATCCATAACTTAAATAACTAAAAAAACTAAAAATATTTTTTTTAAATATAAGAAAGTACTTATTGGCTTAACAAAAATGAGTAGGAATAGTCTTTAGAAAAAGAACATATAATTATTATTGATTATTTTAATTATATCTAATAATACCATACATTAAGTTATTTTATCATTTCACATACATCTTTTTTTTCTTTTTCTTTGCGTAGTCGTTCTTTTTGTTCCCTGATGGCTTGTAATTTTGCTTTCTTTTTTTCTAATTCTGCTTTGCGATCTGACATTGTATCTAAAAAAACCGAAGTAGGATTTAGTTATGTGGAATGTGTTATAATGGAAAGAATTATTATACTTCGAACATACATTAAGATAGAAAAAACTTAAAGGTATCGAAAACTGAAAGGAACAGTGAATAAATTCGTGCCGGAAAAGTAGAAAATTATGATTTCTATATCAACTTTTATTACGTACGTTCTACCATGATATAATTATATCATGCGTTCTACTTGCAATACTTGATAAGGGAGCCCAGTGGTTCCCAAATCGCGTAAAAATCACTATAAATGCGGTAAATAGGCAATAAAACGCAAAAATGTATAATATGAAGTCATTTTGAAGGCGCTAAAAAAAATTTAGGTTACTTCATACATAATGTGTCACAGTGGTCTGAACAAGGTGACTTTGAAGTTGAATTAAAAATAAAAGGAAATTCGGAGCATACCGTTTTCTTTCAGCAAAATAAAGCTGGAGATATGAAATTTAAGATAATGTGGTCGAAACACATTTCGTTCCGGAACCACTCTTTAACAGGCTCGGAAATAATTGGAACATAGAAACAAGTATCGCGGTAATCCAAACGAGGTGGTCAATTTTGAGGCGCGTTTAAAAATAGAAGAAAACGAATAACGGTTTTATTTCCAATAAATAGTTGGAAGTAACATGTTAATATAGTACCATTTTCAAATCGATTTCACAATGTGTTTCTACACATTGAACTCCATAGTATTACATAATGTGCTCGACTCCCCTCCCTTTTTTTTATAAAAATATCTAAGGGATTACTAATACTGCTCCGGTGCCACTGCCCTTAACCAAATTTCTAATTAGATAATTTTAAAATTAGTCTTTTTTAGATTCTGAGCGCAGCGAGAAATGCATTGATTTATAATGATGTTTTTATCTCTGTGTACAACTTTTCTACCAGAAATTTTGCTCCGATTTTTAAGTGTAGCACTTTTTCTAAAATAAAATCCTACTGGAGTGATACTTTAAGGAGATCATTTTTTTATTTTTTCGGGAGATTTATAAAATAAATGGGAAAAAACGTAGAAAAACGAGAAATTATGAAATTAATTATTTTCAAATCGTAAATATTACGGCCTTTCAAAAGATATATAACCGAACTCTGCTGAGGATCGTTTTTCGTTAGCAATGATTAATCGTTGCGTACAAATATACATTAAATTTTCTTTCTACTTTCCCTTTTCACCTACAACAGTAGCCCACCCATCGTGCAAAGTGTGTCTGTTTATAATTTTCTTATTAAATTTATAGAGAGTATAATACATTGTGTTCTACAGTGTTATAAAAATTAAAATAATAAAAACTTAATAATAACAAATAATAAATAAAAACGGTTGCCAATGACAACCATATTTTTAATCTTTCAATATTTTTTACGTAATGACCGAGGTTTTTCTCATTATCTCGAATATTAATAAGAATTTCAAAAAATGACCTCTCTAAAGTACCACTCAGAGAATATTTCCTTTCAGAAAAAGTGCTAAATGTTATAACAATTTATTTAGATATATTATTATTATAAAACATTATTTTAGGTAACATTTTTCTTAGACGTATACAATTAATAAATATTATTTTATTCTTATTTCTATCTGACAATAATTGTTCACTATATTATTCTAAAACTACTACCATTTTAACGTTATTTTTTTAATTTTGTTTTATTTCTATAGACTAGGTATGTGGCGCCTGAAACCGGTATAAAAACTTGAACTTGGCGCCACTGAATATAATGTGTTGTTTTTTTTATGGAATTTTATTCTACGCACAACGTATTTTATACTCGACGTATAAATTCTTTGAATACCTATAACAAAAAGATATTATTTATTATTGCATAATATAGGTTCCAAATTATGATTTTATTTTTTTATTTGTCGACCATACTTTAAATTTGTTCACCCTCTACATTGTTAGTTGTACCAGGCGATTTATTTAAGTGGGTACACTCATTATCTCGGAAAATATTAACTTTTTTTGGAATTCGTTTTTTAAAACATTAAATAAATAAGCTCCTCTACGATTTTATATTAGTGTTATTTTTTGTAACGCTTATTTTTGGGGGTAAAACCACTACCTACTTTTGATTTTCAAATGGCAACCTATATTAAAAATTCCATAAATAGATGGAATATAAGTTAAAATAAATTTGAGTGTTAACATTTTTTATTTCTGTCAAGCCGTTGACGAGACGTTCTACTTTAAATTTTAAGTTGGAGGAGAGTAGTGATGCATTAATAACACGTCGTGCGTCGTATCGGCAAACATATGATACTTCACTTACTTATTATTTACATTTTGTTTAATATTGTACCTATTTTTCCGTTTTTCCTAGGTTTGTTCTCGGTTTTTCCCATTTATTTGGAAAACTCCTGGGAAAATCAAAAAATGACCTCCCTAAAGTATCACCCTAGTTAGATTTATTTTCAGAAAAAGTGTTAACATTTAAATCGAAGTAAAATTGTTGGTAGAAAAGTTGTCCACAGAAAAAACAAAATAATAAACATCATTTTAAAACCAATGCATTTCTCGCTCTGGTCAGAATCTAAAATACCTAATATAATATTAAAGTCAGCGGTTAGGTACTCGCTGCAATATTTATTATGGTGCGACAGTACCTAACGTTTGGGCAGCGTCGCCGGCAGCGGTAGCCAGTGTTGTGATGTTGTGGTCCGACGCAGACAAGGATGACCACGTGTCCGTCTTGCGGCACGTCAGAGTCGCCACGCGTTATTAATGGCCCCCAATCATCTCGGCGTGTGCAGCTGCCTGCTCGAGTTGTTTGTGTGTACGTGCACGCGTACGAAGAGGAGACGTGTTGTTTAGTTCGCAAAGCGGAATATTATCGTCTGGAATTTATATTTATTTTTTTTTTCGGTAAATACCGGTTATTAAAGGCCGTTCATTGTCCTTGGATGACTCTCGGGTCGTCTGTTGACGCGCGCAATCCCGTCTTCGAACGTCGTAATATTACGAATACACATACACATTCATTATTTCACACCACCTACTGCTACTACCTGCTGTATACAATATGCGCACTTACACATGAACATTATAATAATGTATTCACGTACTAGGTAAACTATCCATATACAGGCTGATTTTTATTATGAATTTTCGGAGAATTTTAAATAAATTATGTTTAATTTCTGTTTGTTTTTCTTTAATCATGAAATTTTCACATGATTTTCATGTGTGCACATTTTCTCCAGATAACTTTAGTAAGAATTAACATTCAATTTTACAATGGCACTGCCTTCCTTTCATCCCGTTTCATCACAAATTTGAAAAAATAATATAATAAATTTAAAAATGTTGACATATAGATACATACATAACACTAATATCGGGTAGGTATAACGTTGCTGAGTTATGAAGTTTTAAAATTTAGACCGGAGAAGTTGGTAGGTTAGGTTTTTTGGCTTATATTTTAAACTGATAAATAGCAAATCCAATATTAGTGTTGCACATATCAAAATTTCAAAAAATTATTCATTTTTTAAATCTTTGTTAAAAATTGGTAATAGTAAATTGAAAATCTAAAGTCCAAAATACTATGTATTTTTGGTGGACCCGGAAAAAAATCACGAAAATAAAAACCAAATTTTTGTTATAAAAAAATTTATTACAACAAAAGACCTAAATTGTATACAATAAAATAATTAATTTCATTAAATTTTTACGTTATTTCTACGTTTTTTTTTTCGGTATTGTCCAATCATTACAAAAATTACTTGAAAACTCAATCTAAAAAAAAAAATAATATATTGTACTATTTAAACCACATTATAATTAGTATAACCATGTTATAATCATATAACAATGAAAATAACATACATTTACACATTTGTAATTGATAAAATTGATAGGTCTCTAATTTACATAAAATGACAAAAATAACGGCAAATGACGATTACACTAATTTCTATAGTAATCCAAGTTATAATACAGTAATAATTATACAGCCATGAACAATCTAGTTAGTTTGATATTTATATGTGTCGGGAATAAAAGTGATTGTCTGGCCGATAACAAAATTCAAAGATATAATGTAAGGAACGACTACTACAATGTGATTGCAAACTCGTGCCTCATATTCAGAAAAAAAAATTGGGTTTTTATTTTCGTGGTTTTTTTTCCTACAACTATTTTTGATATACGAAATATAGGGCGAACTATTATTTTTAAAATTATAGGTAAAACGGTAAATATTTACGGCATTATCGTTTTCATTGTTTTTTAATTTGTTCAACTTATGTTTCCTACCAGAAATATTGCATCGATCGAAAAATTACTATAGAGATCGATTATTTTCCTTTTAATGTATAGCTACTGACGAGTAAAGTCGCTTTTCGATATCCAAAGAAGTTTTCATAATAATTGGGAAAAACCAAAAATACGATATTTTTCAAATTACGGCACAAGAATTTCATTATTTAAAATTTGTAAGATTATATTTTCTACCAGAAACCTTTGTCCATATTTTAAGAATAGTATATTTTAATGTCCCATCTCTCCAACTACCCATCTACAACATTGGTCACATCGGTCCCAACGTCAGCTTTTTTTTAAAATTTTTTTTTTCCATCTGTGAACAACATATCTACCATAAATCTTGCACCGAAATGTCAAGTGTAGCACTTTTTTTTGAAATGAAATTTTCTCTAGTTGGTGCATAAGATCTTTTTTAGATTCTGTAAGTAGTTTTTCAGCATAGGTAAATGAGAAAACACGGAAAGACGAATAATGACAACTAATAAATTTACGGCATTAGGGTTCCTTTATTTGAAATTTGTACGGCTTATGTTTTCTGCAAACAATATTGTGCTAATAGAAAATTAACAAGAGATATATAACACAGGGTTTGTGATAAAAAAATTAAGAACAATATTTTGTTTTCAACTGTGTTACCAGGGTAACCAATAAATCAATAAAAATAATTAGATTTGTATATTAAAAATAACTTAAAAACAAAATTTTAGGGATTAGTATTCAATAAAGGGTTTTCTATTCAATATAAATATAAATGTGTAATATGTATGTATATAAATTGAGGTGTATAATTTCCGCCTGGCAGTGAATGTTGAACGTGTTGATAGGGATTGGTAAATTTTTTCAAATACCTCAGAATGCGAACATTTACCAGTTTTTGTCACCTGCACAATAGTTATATAGTGAATGTTGATATTTTAATGAAAACTATAAATATATACTCTAATAGATATAGGTTATACTTATAAATTAATAACAATAAACAAATTGATAAATAAATATAGTTTAATAAATAAATTTTAGATTCTGAGTGGAGCGAAGAAGTTTATGATTTTACAAAGATTATTATTATTAGTTTATTTTATTATTTTTTTATTTTTGGGGACAACTTGTCTACCAGAGAAATTGCTCCGATTTTTACGTGTAACACCTTTTCTAAAAGGAAATCGGTGTGGGGAGGTACTTTAGGAAGATCATTTTTTGATTTTCTCCTGAGTTTTCTTAACAAATGTGAAAAATCGAATAAACGTTGGAAAAATGGGAAAATGTAAGAAAAACGGGAAAATCGTTACATTAAACAAATATTATTAAGAATAATATATAATAATGTCTATTTTACTATAATATGACATATATAATATTGACAAAGCATCACTATCAATTGAACTCCGCTCAGAATCATTTGTTCGTTAACAATGGTTAATCGTTGATGTACCTAAAATTAAAATACCTATGACAGTGGCTGCACCCGTCCCTATTATTCTAGGACGCGTTTTTTATGTTTTATTTAAAACAACACGGTAAACTATTGTGGCATTTACTGTTGCAATGTATTTCTCTATTCTTATAGTTACATTTTTTTTATAATTGCATCTTATAAAATCTACTTTTGGAAGCTGTTATCGATACCTGTCTCAAAGATATTCTTTTATTGGATAAGATATTGTCTAAAATGCTAATGATTCTGACAATTTTTTAGTATCATTATTAAAGCCCGAAATTATATGCATTTGTATGTTTGTATATGCACGTCGATGGAGGTTTGAAATGTCTATGATTCATATCACACCGAATTCAAATACCAAATTTGACTTTGCATGTTTGTATACTCAGAGGATTATTGCATATTAGTTCATAAATGCATATAATGTGTATTTATTATTGATAAATCAAATTTACTGTAGAAAAAAAGTTGGTGACATTGTTTTTCAGAGGAATTTAATTAAAATATTGTTATATTGCCACAGTATATGAAATTAGAACTCTAACCTATGGCTCACAATCACGTATGTCTTGGTGTTCTCATTTTATGAATTCACTTGTTATTCTTGTCGTGTGTGATGTGTCGTTATATTTTAAAATCTTGTGAGAAAAAAAGTATGTGATTTTAGTTTTATTATTTTAACAGTTTATTGTTAGGTTTTTAGATATGTTATTTCAAATAATATAATATATAATAAATTATTACTAATTTTATTATCTATTAGTCTATTCTTGGAGTAAAAAAGTGTTTTATTTTTTTAAACATATTCTATTAACTATAATATAATGCGTATAATTGCATATTTAGCCACTTGTTATATGCATATTTGCATCATATTTGACAATTTTTAAATGCATTTAATTTCAAATTATAATCATTATCTTCCATCACAGTTGTTTGTGAGGTTAGGTTAGGTCTTGGAAATCTTGGAAATCTTGGTTTACCCTTTCAATGGATACTTGTGTTTGATTATGGTGTGGTTTACTATGCACAATTTGTACACCATCTCACATTGACCTTAACTCTGATAAAACTTTATTTATGAACTCCCGTCCATTGTCCGAAACCTAATGTAAAATATTTAGAACACCAAAAATAAGAATTATATTTAACAAGTTTTATGCTCTTCTCCTGCATTTTTAGATTTTAGAGGTCTTAGTTACAAAAAATTAGTTAGGTGATCCTGGTAATTTAATATAAATTTAAATTAATAATATTTGCATATTTGCATGTCTACCAAGTCCACTTGACACTTTGACAGCCAAAATTATGTTTACGACTTATAGGTTTAGTTACAATAACTTTTTTCTAAACTGTTTGCTTAGCTGAAATATCTATCTAAAATTCATTTTTTTTTTTATATATTATATTAAGTTTGTAATATAAGTCCTTTTAGGTTTTTTTATTTGTACATTAAAATTGTTTTTCTCCATATAAAATATAAAATTAATAAATAAATAATAATATATATTATAGGTAACATGTATTATATAAGAGTTTTATAGATATAGCATAAATAAATAAATATAAATCGTTGAAATATTTTAACATTTAATAGTATTCTTAAACACAAGAATAAGAATTAAAGTTAATCTTTTAATAATATAAGTTTTATAAATACAGACTGTAGGTATTTGAGTTAAAATTATAATTATAATGATTGTTTTTTTTTTTTTTTGGCACGTAGTTCACGTGTGACTACTAATCAAGTAATTAATTAATAATTAATAATAGATTATTGTAACCTACACAAATTTTCCAAGGTACAATGGTGGATTTATCTGGATTTTTTTTAGTGGTGGGAGCAAAGGTTTCCATAATAGCATTAAACACATATGTTAATTTAAAAAAATTGTCTATAATAATATTATAAACCACAGTAATATTCACCTTTATAATAACTTTAAAACATTTTACAAAATAAAAGTCCATACCTAAACAAAAGTTTCAACCTCCACACATTTTCTAAAAATTGATTTAACTAAATGGTTATTTTGAATTTGTTTAAAAAATTATATTAAAACTTTAAATTGTTAATTTTAAGTTTTACCACTTAAAAAAAATGTAATATATTAACTTTAATGTCGAGGCATATTAATTGTTTAAATATACAGGATATATATAGAATTATTCGCTAAATGTGCTCATTTCACATTTTGGTTTAATTTTGCATATATTAAAAATCTGATTTTAAAATTTTTAAGTGTAGTCGATATTTCCGAATACTTAGATTTTTCACAACATTTAGGGAGTATCCTATGGCAATACCAACTTTTGTTTTTCAAATGAGAAACTATATTAAAAATTCCATAAATAGACGGAGTATTACTTATTCATTTTAACATCTAAATGTATTTAAATCATAATTTGAATACATGCAAAATTAAAAATTTAATCCAAAAAATGGGGTGAGCACGCTTAGAGAATATTGACTCACTCTGTATATTAAATATATTGAATAGACCAAAAGTTATTTCAAGTGTTAGATCATTGTAGGACACCCTATATGTACTATGTATAATCTTTGCCTTATGCCTTATGATTCTATGAATCGTGGATACATCTTACTATTGTAGTTGTGTATTTATATACATCTGATATCTAACTAATTAATCGTATTTCACATAAAAATCTGTACTTTAGTTTTACATTTTTCTATGAATAATCACATGTATAACTTGTGTCATGTGTGCATAAAATATTAAAATCACTTAAGATAGATTTCAATTTGTTTCATACTTGATGGGTCATTAAGACATTATAAATCATTGTGATTTTGAAGATAAGGTGAAGGCTTTTAGAACCTTGAACTGGTATATTCATTGTCATATGATTTCATGTAAAAAAATTGCATCGTATTATGATTTATTGAAATATTTATTTATTAAATGGAAAAATAATAATTTCATTATGATTTCTATACATTAAATTAAATTTATATTGTTTTATAATAGGCACAATAAAATAGCTGCTATCAATATTTAAAACCCAAATTAATTTGTGAGCACAAAATTGTCAAAACAAAACAACATACACATATCTATACATATCTAATGTCTGATATTTCTGAAATTTTTAGTAGTTACGTTTCATGTGGAACAAAAAAAAAAAATAATAATAATATAATCAGAATCAAGAATACCTAGACATAAAAATAATATAGAAACAAAAATAAGATCATAAAATATGTAAGTACGGAAATGTATAAATTATAATATGGTTTACACCTTGGTAATGTGACTGAGTGATATTAAACCTATTATTATTCTAAAAAAATAATTCGCAATTAGCTGATAGTTTGTATAAATAAATAAGTCCATAAATAATAATATAATGTAAATATATAATTTAAAATGTGGCATTATTATTAAACATGTTTATTATTGATTTGGCACCTTTTAAGAATATACTTGAATATATATATGTACATAAGGGAATTGGATTTACTAACTGCTATAATTTTTTTTGTAAAAAAACTATTCATGCAAATTACTTTATACAGTGTCCATAATAATACTAACTTTGGCATTTGTCCATAACCAAAATAATTAACTATATTAACTGCCTTCTACTGGACACCTATTATTATACATTGTTATGTAAACCTATACTGATATCTAAGTGTTAATCATTCGTGTAAGATTGATTAATAGCCTAAAATCATATAATCATGTCTATACTTTATATATTGAAAACTTTATGTTTAATTTATGTAAATTAAACAGAATCAACTAAGATTTTCATAATACTAATGTAGAATATTCCAGTACTTGTAATTTTTTTTGTTGATGCATTTCATATTGCGCACTTAACCAAATTTGTTATGGTCCCACCCAATACCCATTTTCAACATCTTAAAATCAACATTATATAACACTGTCTATCTAATCTCTGGTATTATAAAACTAAATTTAAATCAACATTATCACAGATTACCCACCGAATAAAAATTAGGTAAACACTCGCAAAATTATACATTAATAGCTCGAATGTTTTGAAAATTTTACCACGTTTGGAAAAGGCAAATATAAATTTTCTATCCAAATTTCAAGCTTCTACGAATATTATTAAGAGGAAGTTTTTCCCGATTCTACTGTCTCAGTCCAACTACCGAGTAACATATAAAAACACGTTTTACTCTAAAATCGAAATTAATCTAGTTTTACTTATTCTGCATAAGCATGGTTTTTGCATGTTACTCGGTAGATGGACTGGGACATTAGATGTGGGTATCGTAACATCCTCTTAACTGAATCACAACAAAAGCAAAATTGAAAATAATGCATTTCATAAATTTTCTCGGTTTTTTCCAATTATTATGAAAACTACAAATAAAATCAAAAAATGACTTTATTAGTCACGAACAAGATTAAAAATTCAACAAAAAAGATACCTTGTTGTTTTCCTATTGGAGCAATATTTCTGGTAGAAAACAAGAAACTTAAAAATATTAAGTAATGAAATCATATGAGCTTCCTTAAATACTATCCGGATAAAATTGCCTATAATATAAATATATAAGTACCTATAGAAAATAATAAAACAGGCTGGAGTATTAAAAAGGTCGAGAGTAAATACGACCGGTTTCGATTTAAAAAAAACGTCCTAGGATAATGGGGACGGGTGCAGCCACTGTTATAGGTAATTTAATGTATATCTGTAAGCAATGATTAACCATTGCATAGGAAAAAATGATTCTGAACGGAGTTCAGTTGATAGTGATGCTTTTTCAACAATATGTATGCCATATTATAGTTAAATAATTAATTAGGCTTTATATATTTTCTTTAATAATATTTGTTTAATGTTATACCGATTTTCCCGGTTTTCATACGGTTTTCCCATGTTTTTTCTGGGTTTTCCAATTTCTTTAGAAAACTCCTGAGAAAATCAATGAATTATCTCCCTAAAATACCTCCCCAGTCTGATTTCCTTTTAAAAAAGGCGCTGCACTTAAAAATCGGAGCAAGATTTCTGGTAGAAAAGTTTTAAAAAAATAATATTTTTTCCATATTTCTATAACCAAAAGCTTCTTCGCACCACACAGAATATAAAATAATTTTAAAATGAAGCTTAAACGATTCCATAATTATTAGAAAAAACAGAAATCAAATTCACTTAAAATCCTCCGAGATAATTGCTGGTTTATGATAAAACAAATTATCCTCTGTGTATACATATATATTTATATTTAGTAGCTTAGGTTAAACTCATTATACAGAGTTCAATGAATGTACCATAATAAATAAATAAAACAACCAAATAGCCAATTCCCGTGATAATTGCTCAGAAATGTAAACAAACCAATAATTATTTCGACTAAGGTAACCATTAATAAAACAATTTTCCTTGAAAAAAAATGTATAGGTATTTCAGCATAATTTGTTGACATAAAATACTTTTTAAAATAGTTATTTAAAGAAGCGACCAACCGGTAAAACTCCCGAATTTATAGTTGCCTAATCAACCCTTGTAGAGAATTTAATGTAAACCTATTTGTACGCAACGATTTGTCTGTGCTAACAAAAAACGATTTTGAGCTAATAATAACAATTTTAATACATTTCGTACATTTTCCTGATTGTCCTCCGCTTTTTCTAGATTTTTCCCATTTATTGGAAAAACTTCTGGATAAATCAAAAAATAACCTCCTTATAGTACCACCCTGGTGGTAAATTATTTAATTATTTTTATTAGATTTCAAGCGAAGCGAGGGAGCTATTAGTTTTACTAATATGTTTATTTTTTATTTTATTTTTTCTAATCTGTAGACATGTTTTTTTCTAGTAAAATTGCTCCGATTTTGACGAGTAGCAATTTTTCTGAAAGTTCAAGTTGTCTAGTTGGTGCTTTAAACAAGTCATATTTTGATTGTTGATGCCATATTTTAAATAAAAGCACTTATGTGGGAAAACACGTATAAAAATGTACAATATTAGGATTTCATTATTTTATAAAAAAACGGATGATGTTTTCTACCAGAAATAATGATCAAATAATTTAATCGAAAAATCACAAGATACCTTTTTTGTTGACTTTTTGATTTCATTTTTTATGATATCAACGCCAAAACTCTTGAACTACTTTTGAGCTTTTAAAGAACTTTAATTTTGGGAGTTTTTACTGTAATTCGGTTATAAATACAGGTAGAGACTTGAAACTTGGTAATATTACTTATATTGGACTTACCTAGACGTGGTAAAATTTTCAAAATTATCGGACTACTTTTTTTTTTTTTTAATAAGCGTTTTGAAATCAAATTTGAACGAAAATCGCAAAAAAAAACTACGGCACTTCAAATTATGTATTACCGAACTGCGCTCGGAATCGTCTTTCATCAATTAATGGCTTATCGTTGTTTATCAATTGTTCAACAAATAAGCATAATGCCATAATATGGAAACAGGTGCAAATAGTCATACCCCCCTCGAGAAATAAATACATTTTTAAAATACAAATTCTGTTTGTTTGATTTATATATGAATAGCCCCGCCAGAATTTTAACTCTAGTTGCGCCTATGTGTATGGTGCGCCGTATAGAGCCTTTTAATCTTAGCATTCACTCCTTCAAAATTGTACAAATTTTTACAAAATATATAAAATTGGTATGAGTTGAATTAAAAGTAATTTTATTTGGTTTATCGATTTATTTATAATAATTTGAAATGCACTTTCCTAAAGGCCAATTCTAAATTTTAATTTTGTTAACGCCTTTGGTTGTTATTTTAAACAAAATAATTCAACCCAAGTTTTAATTCAATGGTGTAAATATATGTTCCTACATTCTTATTAGCGCAATCAAACTTACTTGTTTTATATAAATTTAAATGTTTGTATTGCCCGATTTCAATATCCATTAATGTTTTTGTAGTTGTAACATGATTTTTTGTTAAAGAATTTTTAAAATATATTTACGCTCCTTCTCGCCCTCTATAGAGGCATGTCACTGTTATTCTTGTGGGCTTGAAAAATAATAATTATTTATCAAGGAATCATACTTATTTTAAGCTTGATAATATTGACTTGCATATTTAATCTCATTCTCCTCAACCAATTAAAATTATTAAAGTGTCAATTCTCTGAAAAAAAAATACATATATATAACTTGTGCGGTTGGTTATTTCAAAATAATATTTTCTTGTCAGATGTATTTTATGCAACTATACTGAATGCATGTTAATACTAACGAGCGGATTTCGGTCGGGAAATCCCGTCAGTCGTCTACACACACATGTACTATACACATACTCATAATATACTGCATGTAAGAAAAAATAAAACCAAACTTAACGTGCGAACACTGTTGTTCATGGTTATAAGTTATGTCCGTGTGTATGTGTGTTTGTATGTGCGCGCGCGCGCGTGTTTGTCTGTAATGTGTAGGTATATAATAATATATACGACGGACTCGGCGCGGCGGTTGTCCCGACCTCTACGCGTGAAGCCGCCAGTCTCGACGGATCCGCATTCTTTCTTCATTTTACCACAATAATACAAAAATAATACTACAATAGGGTTGCTACTTTCCGTCGACTACATGGTGTATAGTTATTATTACAATCCTCGACTGCAATCAACCATATTATGTATACAAAAACAAAATAAACGTCAAAAAACCGATTTTACTAAGAATAATATTGACTCCACGGTGTTCAAAGTAGGTACCTACAGTTAAAATATATAATTATAATTAGTAACGACTCTCTGGTACTCTGGTTTCAAAATCATATTTATCACATTCATCATCGCCATCCCATTTCTATTCTTGACTACCCTATGTGACTGCAGGCTATGTTTAATAGTAATAAATAGGTAATAATTATTATACATATATATGAAAGCCATAAGTACGACTATAACATATTTGTTTTGTCCGATGGAACTTTATTTGAAAAATTTAATGGTAATGTTCAAAAATTCATTATTTTATTGTTGTTGTACTTTTTAATTACAAGTACTTCCGACCTCATTTGAAAAATATGTATTGAATAAAAATTAATAAGTCTGAATCTAAAAAAAAAATTGTTCTGGGTAAAAAAGAGTTCACCAATAGTATATAGCCCCCGCACTCGCAGATTGTGACCGTAATACGGCCCTGAATTTAAATTATCTTATTATTATTTCCAAAAAATCACGGCCATCTTATTTGGATATCACTTTCTACTGATGGAATCCTATGAAATGAGTTGTATAGTTATAGTTTCAAGTAACATCTGCAGAATTGTCGCTAGCGCACCTTATACGTGTGTACGGAATGCATGTATTAAACAGCAGGCATGACCGGCGCCGATGGAAAGACTACCTCCTATATAGAGAGAGAGAAATGTGTGCAACAAAAACGTATG
This sequence comes from Cinara cedri, assembly GCA_902439185.1. Lineage (NCBI taxonomy): Eukaryota > Metazoa > Arthropoda > Insecta > Hemiptera > Aphididae > Cinara > Cinara cedri. The sequence goes on along the minus strand of CABPRJ010001016.1, from coordinate 70,170 downwards.
CAAATGTGGTTATTTATAGAAATAACGACTCGCCGTTGTGCAGTTATAGTGTATTTTAGTCAGCATAGTCACAAAAAAAAGAGTAGCTGTTGTTGATCATGCTGCTATATAGCGGTGAGAAGCGGTAGTCACGGTGGGGTGGTGGGGTTTGTCTGTATTAAACACAGTGGCAATATAAGACTCCTAGGAAGAAAACCAGTAAATACAACTTGTAAGAGCTACTGCCGTGTGATGACAAACGGGAATTCCATAGGTACGCAATCTCCCACCTTTCCGCTTTTTATATAGCATACATTAAATCCACTAATATATTTATATTATACCTACAGCTATACCCGTTTTTAAAGAAAGAAAATAATTTCGGGGAAAAAAATATGTAGGTACCTACATTATACTCGAATACTTACCATTTATCAATTATACAAATATAATATCGTAATGATTAATAAGTGCAGTAAGTATGGGTATTGTGTGTATCTTTTTTTTAAACAAGACCAAAATAATAAATATTGAAAGAATCATATATTGTTATGACATGAAGAATGCAGACGTAGTTGGTACATCGTTCATGTACTGTGTGTATCTAGTATCTATATAATAGGTAACAGGTACTTGCTTTAAATATTTAAATAATATTATATAATATTACATTATTTATATTTACTTTTTGTATAAATATAAACGTATACTCGAAAATGTCATTGCACACACATATATGTAAAAGATTATACAGATTTTTAGTTTGTTATTTTTAAAGAAAAACATCATCCACCCATTGGGTAAAATTATTTGCAATAGAATTAACATATTTAATATAGCAAAATACATGGGTTTATATTAGTTTAATCCTATTATAATACTACGCAATTATAAGTTGTAATGTTTTGGTTTGGAATCCAAATAACAGAAACAATTATACAAACTGGCAAACCGGTAAAACGGCAATGTTTTTTTTTTTTTTTTTTATAATAAAAAAATATATTTAAATAATAAGGTACACGTATCAAAGATAAAATGTGAAGATACTCTTTAATAATGTTTTTATCCAGAAAAAAAACAGTGCACATGGAGTAAAATATATTTACAAGTTTTAGATTTAATTTGTTCAATGTTTATTATATTAATCAAAAGTAAAATTATTCTTTTGTTTTTGCATTTATTGTACTTATACCATTATTTACGTGTTCTTTTTAGTTTTTACTAATATATTCGCAGATCTCAACTGTAGTTTATTAAATAAAATAACGATTTGTATGTCAAGTTACAAAAAAATTTAAAAAAAAAATATATACATCAAATATTGAATATCATGTGCCATATTAGTTGAATAACTTGAATATAATATATTATAAACTACAATTTGTAATTTGTTTAAATTTCATCTATTGTCCTAGTATCTATACACTATATCAGTATTCTTATAGGCTTACACTTAGGGGTTTGGCGATTTTACACATTCTTCAATGAGTTATCCCAAGTTACATAAAAGGTATTAAAAACTTATTAAACATGTACGAGTATTCTGATTAATGGTGCAAATTAAAATTACGTAAATCTTCTGATCAGTTTTTACAAATATCTTGGTAATCTATTCATTAAAGTTGTACCTAAAACAGAGACACATTTAAACATATTTTCATTGTCTGTATAGGTTAACCTAGTTTTTTTTCCTTGCTTCTCATTAGATCAGCATCAGTTTATTTTACTAGTATAAATAATATAATATATACTTTATTATAAATTTCGGCCATATACAAGTATCATACAACTAATATGCCTACCCAATAATATTAATGTAAAGCTAATATGATTGCATTAACCTAACAACGTGAGTATCATTGAGAAATATTTCTAATAAATTAGTAAGTATAAAAATATATTAAATATTTTTGAATTCTAATTCTAATTGAATTCTAATCCTAATTCTAATTTACAAATAAATGATGTTCTTCAATAGTAATAAGATAGCCGATATGTAAATTAATTTAATAGTTCTTAATTTTTTAATTAATTAAAATTAAACTGGCATTATTAATATTAACATTATATCTTAATACTGTTGTATGATATAAGAATGTAATGTTGCTAATTTTGTATGTTAGTGTTATAGACAATTTTTCCGTAAAAGATTAAATACCTACTTAAAAAGTTATAATCATTATTATTAATTAAAAAAATACATTATTTACTACAATAATATACACAGCTAGGGAATTAATATTTGTATCTCATACTTTTATAAAACATTTTTGAAGGACCAAACACTGAAAAAATGTATAGTAAAAATACATAATTAAAATATTTCTTATAAGTATATAGGTACCAATCATTATTATTGTATACCTATTGAAAATATATATCTATGATTATAAGGATATCTAAGTTATAAACTATATACATAAATATAAATTGTAGGTATATCAATTTAAACAATTCTGTAATATTAAATATATATTTATGTAAATACATATATTAAATTTTATGTATCCAAGTTAAATTAAAGTGTGTTTATGAATAATTGTATTGATTTTTAATACAACTCTATGTAACTTTCATAAAACTATAGGCATTATAGGTACCTTTTTTGTTAATATGTACAATTAAAAAGAAAAAGTGCTTTGTTGATAAAATATTATATAATAATATGTATGTCAATTACAAAATATATAAAGGAAACTCTTATATTTATAACTAGCTGACCCAGAAATGCTTTGCTATTACTAGATAATAGAGTAAAAAATAATAATAGTTTTCTTGTCCATGCCAACCAAATTTTCATCCATGTCATCTCATAATGAAGTATCGTAATGTTTATAGTTTATACGTTAGCATCGCCGTTTAGTAAAAATAAATTTTGACGTGTTCAGAGTGATTTAAAATTAACGTTTGAAAATGTGTACAAATAGAATTACAATGTTGGTAAAGATTTTTGATGAAATTCCATGTTGGGTGTGTTGATATATCGGACAAAATATCTGTACCGTATAATAAATATTATATATAAGTAAATACTTATTATTATAATACGTACTATTGAAAAACACGATACAAACGAAAAAATATTTCGTGCTTGTATAATATTATAGTATATAATGAATCTTTCGATCCTTCTTTTCGTAATATTTCCCATACATATTCTTTTCAATTTAGATTAATAAATACAATAATACGATTGATAACGTATAAGTACACCATCATAATATTATTGTTTATAGATCATAAAAATACTGCAGTATCAGTTCAGGCATGCAGTCGTTAGAGTAATATAAAATATATTTTATTGACCGGCGTGGCAGATCACGTGCAGTATCTATTATTAGTACGGGCAAAAAGTGGTAAACACTATAATTGTACACACTACGTCATAATGTGTAGTATATTATACATACAAATACCTATAATACGGTATAATATATGTAGGTATGCATTCTGCATGCCTCCGGTGGATCGTGGTAAATGTCAAGGACTTCGGTGCAGTGTGCGGGCTGCAGCGGAGCGGTGTTTGTATATGTATATCATTTAAGATGTGTTCGAGTGTGTGAAAAACCGTTCTGATTTTCCGGAACTTCGCGCGCTTATAATATTGGCGCCGTCGTTGTGAGCGCATGCGCAAACGTTTCGGCGCGACGACCAGCAGATCGGCCAGCAACAGTTCCGCGGCACGATCAGTGTGTTTCAAGACGCGCATGACGACGTACTGTTAGACTATTTATCCGATCGACAGTAAACATTTGAACACGATGAGAACGTACGCTCTCCTATGGCCCTTGGCCGCATTCTTAGTGACCCGGACCTCCGGTTCGGCCATTCCAATGTGGGAATTCCTCAGTCGAGGAGAAAAGGTAACTTATGACATTATTGTATACTACCGAATAAGATTTATGTATACATATTTTTTTTTACAAGTATAATGTATTAAACATTTGTCTACCTGTGTAATATAATATATTTAAGTATTAATATAATACATATTATCTATATAGGTACCTAATATTACACTTACGTATAGGTATATAGATAATTAGTATATCAATGTAGTGTGTAATTGTATCGTACCTATTTTATCTAGTTTTGGTAGTATTATATACTTAACTAGCGTTGTATAAATTGTGTACCCGGTACTGTATCTACCAAATCATTTTAACCTTTGCAATAGGTATTATAATTTATTATAAATAATAATATAGTATTATTATTATTGGTGGGAATAAAAAATATAATAATATATTCGAAATAAAAAAAATTGTAATTTAATTTAACGTACTTTATTAAAAATCATGATTTTCATATAGTTATTACATTATAGGTTTTTAGTACTTAGGTACCTATATTAATTGAAGAAATTCTTAAATACAGAAAAATACCCATAGCTTATTATAGATATAATATACTGACTCACCATTTGACATCATTCTGATAACTGTACTTTGAGATTATTCGCATATTGATCACTAACTGTGCCAATATTTTTTTATTAAACGTTTATGAAATAGGTTATCGAATAGTTTTATTAAATCCTTACTGGAGTAGGTACACAATAATTGAAATTATGATCAATATACCGACTTTAATCGAATAAAGTTCAGCATCTCACTTGTTCCTAATTTCTAATCATGTACGTAGACACATTAATAATCGCAGCACCGTTAAAACGACTTACGAAAATCATTGTATTATTAAATATATTACTATATAATATTTAAACTTATATGAATTACTACAATTCAGAAAAGTCGTGCATCGTGATATAGCCAGCAAGTGAGAGTTTTTCGTAATATACGATGGATACTATATAGCTACGCATTATAATTTGTAGGTATCTTACTTTCAACCAATTTTATAATGCTGTTTATTTACTATTCATATTTTTTTTCTGTGAACAACTTTTTTATCTAACATTTTGCTTCGATTTTCAAGTGTAGCACTTTTTCTTAAAGAAAATTTGACTGGGTTGGTACTTTAAAGAAGTCATTTTTTTCGATTTTCCCATGGGTTTTCATAATGGATGGAAAAAACAGGAAAATTTAGTAAGTGTATTATTTTTAAATCTTAAATAATACGGTCTTTCAAAACATGTAAAACCAAACTTCTCTGAGCATCGTTTTTCGTTAGCATGATTAATCTTAGCATTAAAATTATGTATATTAAATTCTCTTCCACCTTCTTAACTTTTCACCTACAACAGTGGTCCACCCATCGTGTGAAGTATGTCCGTTTGGTTTTTTTTATTTTACTTGTTACAAATTCTTTACTAATTCATATTTATAAAAAATCATTTCCGTAAGTTAAAAAATTTACTATTCCAGAACATATTATATTGGTTTGTGTGACCAGGATCTCCTAAACTAATGTTTCAGAATTGTTCTTCACATAGTAGTTTGTTTTTCATGGATTATAACAAATCCTCATTTGATATCAGGTACCTTCGACGTATGTATATGAAGGTTGTGAGGCCTATTAAATTATAAAAAAATCAACAAAAATGTGATTATTAGATGTGTCTATGACTTATATCAAAGTTAATAATATTATAATATTAATAATAGATAATATGTTATTAATACACTATATGATATATCCTATAGGTCGATGGGTCTTGGTGCTACTAGGACATAAAGTAAATATACACAAAAATTACGATTTGCCGGAAGACAAATATTATTGTTCTCTGTGTATACAGATAACTCACCATATATTGGGGGTTACTGAAAATCACGGTCAACAGGAAATATATTTTATTTCATTAAAAATATAAATAATAAGACTGCGTAAGTTGCTGCAGTCTAAGAAATAATACATTTTAGTGCAATAAATATACATTATATTTAAATTGACTTGGCAAATCGCACCATATGTTATTATACGTTATTATATATAATATTAGATAGGCACCTAACGTGTTTTAGTTACTTCAAATGTAAATATTTCTGGTTTCATTTTTCTTAGTGTTTATCTAACATGCAGACTATGTAGATATACCTAATGATTAAACTTTCTATGTTTTCTCTATATCATTTTTGTTTGAAAAAATACCTTATATTTTATTATAAAAATCAACACGACCTTCTTAAAATTGGTCTATCGCCTGTTTGTAACTTTTCCTTCAACTTGTATAATATGTTTGATTAATAATAATAATTGGACTATACGATCAATCATATTTATATTATAAAATAATTATCTACCCAATAATATTTAATAAATTAATATATTGTGTATGAAAGGTACCTGGATGTAATAATATATGCGATATACACATTTGAACCTCTAGTTTAGTAAAAATATTCATTCTAACTCCATTTTATTCAATATCAATTTTATTCAATTCATTTTAAACAAAAAAACAATTTGCATTGCACATTATTTATTAACTCTAAAAAATCTACAAAATAATCTTATATACCTACTATCATACTAACTTTATATCGTAAATCCTAAATCCTAAATGTTATTCTACATTATATAAGTATTTGATTAAAGTTTAAGTCTTCAAAATAATCTAGACATTTTATGTTAATATATTGGACTTTCAGTATCAATAAAACATTTTTCTTTTATGAATCATAATAAAACTCCGAAGCACCTACAACTGACATAGAAAAAAAATGAACCTACTAGGAAGGTTATAAGCTAAGTAGGTATATGTGTAATATTATTGTATTAAACTATCGTTATCGAAGGACTATAAATATTATAAAACATAAATAAATTAAAAGAATATATTATAACGATTCAACTTTCTCCAGAAATTCTATTCTGAACTATCGACATTTTTGAAGAATTTTACATTGCATTGCAATGACACACTTATAATTATTATTCATGTGGCAGTTATTTGTGGTGGCTGGTGGTATTTATGATGATATTTCGTACATTCGAAATTTGTATAAGAAATAAAAAACAAATCTAGTTGACAATATACCCGGATCTACGGACATATTAAACGAAGTATCGTATCGTTACACGATTTCCGTTCGACGATGGTGTCATTTTCGGGAACAATGATGTTCCAAACAATGGATTATAAATTGTTTATATTGAAATTGTACGAAAAAGGTACCTACTAGATATGACAGCCTAACATCTATTATCGTAAAATACTTAATTTTTGCATTTTTTTTGACAACATAATAATTTGTATAGGTACATGGTGTCACCACTTCACTGTATTATTTAATTAATTTATACCGTATGCTATTTTTTTTTTGTTTTTAACTAAATTATTTTTTATAGTCACTTGCTTCTCGTATAAATTGCATTGATTCGCGTCCAATAACACCAACTAAAATTATGCGAAATATATACTATATTTAAATTTTTTTAAATCCAGTTTAGCGTGTGACGCACTTTATAAATATTATACTCGTAATATAAACAAATAAAACATTACCACTTCCCCAGACTACAATGAGCGCGAGTATCTATATTGTATTATAATTATTTTGTTGTTTGTTTTCAAAAAATACTGCGTTTAAAATATTATCGGAGTGGTTTTTTTTTCGTACGAAATCTGCAAGTATCTATGCATAATATGTACAACAATTATGTAGGTAGTAGCCGCTATAGGCATATCTATATACGACTATACCTATAATATAATATCACACTATAGTTTTTATTATATACTATTATTATTATTATTATTTTATTATTATATTATCTTATTGATATTACATTTTAATAAGTAATAATAGGTACATTTACATGTATTACATATTATGTTTATATAGTACTTCATTTTTTTTCAATTAACTAACTACACTGTTTTCAGATTTTGAGCGAATCGAAAAAATATATTGGTTTTACAATGGTGTTTTTTTTTCTGTGAACAGCTTTTTTACCAGAATTCTTGCTCCGATTTTCTAGTGTAGTATCTTTTCTGAAAGGAAATTTATTTTTGTGGTACTTGAAATAAGTAATTTTTTGATTTTCCAAGTGGTTTTCATAATAATTGGGAAAAACCGAGAAAAAACTTAGGAAAAACGAAAAAATTTCGTAAAGGAATGAAATTTAGACGATATTTCTTTCGAATTCAAATGACTGGCATTTTTTACAGCCCTTTATTGTGCCCTCGTTCGTCCAATAACTGAATATGGCTCTGTGTTCTAGATTCCCCTACTGCAGTCATCTGTAGACAATTAGAACAAGTATAATGCAAATTGCTTAAGTATACAGCTTTTCTATTTAAAATTGAGCACCCTTCACATGTATACACATATAATCCTGTCCTCCGTAAGCTTAATCTACAAAGGTCGATGAAGCTTAGTAGACATTCTGTCAATATGCACTTTTTCAGAATCTCCTATCCAACGACATTGATTGGTCATTCTTACTTTCTAAACTTAATTTTTTTTCCTTCTCGTATTACCCGTTCAATTAAAATTGTTTTTCCTTCTTTTCGCTCTACTAATTACAGACTCAATGAACAATTTTCTTCCTTATATCTATTGCCAATACTAATCATTCCCTCTTGTGTACTTGATATTTCTATTAATCTTAATCTAGCACTTTTTTTTTTCTTCTAACAAATCAAATTTTTTTATTTAACTTGATATATTTCTTAAATATATATGAATATCGTGGGTGCAAGTCTATTTAAATAAATAAATAAATAAATATAAACGCATAAAAATCAAATCAAAATTTGTAAATCCGTGTTTTAAAACGTACCATTAGGTAAATAATATTATATATCAATTTTATATCGATATCTGCATGATAACATCGAAATTTAATAAGAGTAAAATATATTATATAGACATAGATGTATAAATATTATAGATAATATAGTAAATTATAACATATATATACATTTAAGCAGGAAACGCTTTTCGTTTCACGTTTTAAAGGTGTCTTTCTTATACTTTATAATTTGTGGTAAGAGCTCCTTTTGTGATTGTATAGTACTTACTTTCTTTCATAGGTTTTTTTTTTTAAATTTATTTCATGGTTTGCCAAAAGTGCCTTATAGTTAAATAGTTAAATGTATATTATATTTACATTATGTTGTCATTACTATTATTCAAGTACGCTGTTATCGTGATGTATACGCGAGAAAATATTTATATTAACATTTTCTATTATTTATTTTTAATTTGTTTTATTAAAGCATGGTTTTTAAAATTAGTTTTTATTTGATAATTTTTAATCTTTCTAGAAAATCATTTTTCCACCCTTTTGGGAAAATGAACCATGGATTATTTATATTGGAGGATACGAGCATATATAAACAAATATTTTATGAAGCATTTTTCGATATTTTTAAATTTGTCCCAATAACCATAGAGTGTGAAAACCATTTTCAACTCACTTTGCTATCGAAAATATAAGTGCATGCGAAATTTCAAATTGATCACAAGTTTTAATTTTTTAATTTTTTTTTTTGACGAGTAGGTAAATATAAAAATCATGGTAATTAATTAACTTGTAATTTAATATTGACGTCTAAAGAAATTTTACTTGATGCAATTTTTCTTTAATTAATATTGTTTTTCGTATGAATTCTAGTTATTACAAATTTGAAAATAAATGTTTTATCATACATTGTATATTAAAATATAGGTAGATATAAAATATTATCTATGCAGTCATGTATGTGTTTATTGTACAAATAAGCAAAGCCGGTATAGATTAATACCGTATACATTTCGTAAAATGTACCATAAATAAACCCGTTATTTTTCAAATCCATAAGACACGAGTTTGTAATAACATATATACACGTTGAAACGTGACGAAAAACTGTAAGCGTAGTTAATTTTGAATAGGTATTAGATTATTATCTTTGTACGAAAACTGAATGCAAACGCAGTTGTCACGATTATAATATTTCGCAAACAAATTTGGGTGTTATAGCTTTTTATAAATCATATGATTACCTAAATTATGATAAACTTACTCAGGTATAACTATTTTTTTCTTCATAAATATAATGAATTCATAATATATTATATTACATATTCTGGTATTCCCTTAAATAATTCAAGCATACCTAAAAATACTTTACGTATCATTTAGGGGTGTATACAAGGGGGGGGCAATAAGGACGATCGCCCCACCTGGGTATTGTTGAATTTGTTTCATGTATAGGTACATACTTATTTTATTATTATTAACCAAAAATTTAAAAAAATAGTTAATTTTTTTGTACGGATATGGTTATCAATAACTTGTTAAGAGATTAGAGATATTGTGGCTATCATCAACACATATATACCTACTGTTGGTTATAATAATTAGGTACATTGTGAATATCTGTACAATTGTTGTCCGCACTCTGCAACCGTGGTCCGTGTTATTACCTTATTCTGTTTTCGGGGAATGATATTATAGAGCCGTGATAGTACAAGTACGGCACTGTAATTTTGCAGTAGTTTTCAGTGTTAGTGTTAGCAGTTTTTATTAATACTCAATACTGAAATTCATTATACACTTATACATGAAATAATGGCTAATAACAGTTATCAAAGTGGGTAGAAATCAATTATTTAAGTTTTAAACAAGCGAATAAACAAATTTTGAATTGCTGATCTATTTATAATCTGTAATACTATTTTTTATGGACATACATTTTTATAACTAATAACTTATACGTATGATTAAAGTTCGAATTTCACCCTCCCCTCCCTGGAAAATGAGCTGAATACGCTCCTGGTACCATTAAGTACTAGGTACTTAATTATAAAAATAAAATAAAATAAATTAATAAAATAAAATAATTTTCCATAAATAGGTTGGTTGTATACCAACCTACTTATGGAAAATATTGTCATTTCAGTATTTTTTTCTATTGTATTAATAAAAAGTACGAATTCAATTCAGTTATTATTATTAAAATCATTTTAAAAACATTTGTTATAAAAACTTGTACCTATATTTTTTTTTCTAGATGAGTCACTTATTCAACATGTTCGTGAAACAAGTAGCTGACTACTGTGACTCGTCTTCGATGCCAGGTAAATATTTCCTCTTATAACATACACTTTTACACAATAGATCAAATAACTGATAATATTTCTTTGTAGTTTCTAAATTGTCGAAAATGGTAATTCAGTTTTCAGTTTTTACCTATATATAAATATAATTATATGATACATACAAATGTATAAAATATCTACGTTTATTATAGCTCATATTATATAATACTATATTTATAGAATACAATAATCCTATATTATTACCCCAGGACGGCATATGATGCTACAGGTTTAGAGAACCTGGGACTCCGAACTCCTACTGATAGAAGGCCCAGGTAGGTAAAATAAACAATAGCCTCCCTCGATTGATTTTTTTTAACATAATCCTCCTGCCTACTTCACTGTCAGTCGGTGTATAATATTGTTTTTGTAGAGTGGAGAAATTTACCTTCTTGTTTGCAATATTATTCTCCCTGTGGGATGGGATTAGAATACTCCCACAGTCCCATAGTACTTCTATCTTTAGTAAGAGACGACAAATTTGGTTGCGTCAGGTTGCCAGCCGTTTAAAATTCTGTTAGACAGTATGAGGAGTTCTAAACAAAGCTTTAGCGGGTTGTCCCATCTTGGATGTTAGCGGGAAAAACAGATGAAAGGATGTACAAATGTAGTACCACGGAGCATGCTTTTTGCAGATCATAGTATAGTTTTGATAGGAGAAAATTTGGAATAAGTCAATAATACTGTAAAATGGGGTGAATAGAAACAGTTTTAAACTTTGAAACATTATAAAATCTGTTATATTTGGGGCTACATAGTTGATCAATATTAATACACCAAATATCAGTCTCTGAGAGTACTTTAAGTATGTATGATCGAAATATTTATATTTTTAACAGATTATTTTATATGTTTTTTTAAGTGCTCTGTTTCTATTCACCTACAAGACGTATTGAAAAGAAACAAATTGTTTTATTATTTAAACACATACAAGGTGAATAGAAAGAAAATATTACATTTTAAAAAATAGTACAATATAGACAATAGTAGAAAAAAAAAAAATAATAATAATATGAAATATGAAATATTATAAAATATTTTGAAAATTGTGAATTGAAAATAATTAAATAATTATTTTTGTACATTTCTCGTTTTTTCTATGTTTTTTGTCGGCTTTTCTCAATTATTATGAAAACTACTTACACTATTAAAAAGTGACTTTTTTACTAATGAACTACATTAAAAATATACATTATACAACAAAACACAACAACAAATTTGTCTTGTCGTTTTGCTATTGGAGCAATTGGATAAAATTTGATGACAGAAAATGTGCTACACTTTGTACATCGAAGCAAGATTTCTGGTAGAAAAGGACAGTAAAAAAAATAAAAATAACACACATCATAGTAAAACTATTAAATCCCTTGCTACTCTCCAAATCCTCCAAATTAAATAGAATATAATATAGGGGATTTTTCAAAAGTTTTAAATCAAATTTTGATGAAAATCGTAAATATTACAGTCATTTAAAACATGAATAATAAAATTTCACTCCAAATCGTTTTTTGTTAGCAGTGGTTTATCGTTGCTTACAGATATAAATTAAATAACTGTATGTATCCTACCTTTCCGACTTCCCACCTACAACAGTGGCATACCCGTCATCTGTATCAGTTCTTTTTATGTGTATTTTAGATTCGGAGCGTAAAACTTATGTTTTGCTGAAACTCAGTGCTCTAATAGGGAAAATCAAAGTAGAAAAGCCGTAAAAAAAAGAGTTCCGACAAAAGTTCATTTAATTCAAAATTGGAATTTTGACGATTGTTATGTAAATCTCCAAACTATTATGAAAAAAAAAAAATGTATATAAATGCGTACATAAAATCAAAATAAATAAGTTTTTTTCACGAAACCACGATAGAGTTAAATTAACTTTAAAAAAATGTTTTCAATGTTATATATCCACCGCCCCCCCACCCCATTCCAACATAATAAAATAATAAGGCTGCACAAAAAACAAAATTAGTAGAGAAGCTCCGTCCACCTGCACCCCTCCCTCCTCCAATTTGGGCACTGGTTATACTATGTGCGTTTTCTTTTTCTTTTTGTAAACAACTTTTCGAAAAGAAATCTTGCTCCGATGTCTGGAGTATAGTTTTTTTACACATTATACTAATGTGTAGTATTTTTTTTATATATAAGAATTTTAAATCAAATTTTAACGAAAATTGTAAATATTAATTATAACCTTTTAAAATATGTATAAGTATAACCAAACTTCGCTCTGAATCATTTTTTGTTAGCAGTGGTTTATCGTTGGTTACAGGTATAAATTAAATTACCTTATGTATCCCATCTTCTCAACTATCCACGTACAACAGTGGCCGCATCCGTCCCCAGTATCAGCTCTTTATATTTTGTATTTTACATTATAGGTATAATAAAATATTTGAATGGTAATCAGTTTTTAAATTATATTATCATTGACAAATATAAAATATTTTATTTTTTCCAGTTGACATTGTTATTTTTCATAAATAAAATTTTATTTATATGTTTAATCACGGCTACTGTACAATTAATATAGATGTTGAGGTTTTAAACATAAATATTTTGCAGCATACATGCTATGTAGGTATATAGCACGTTATACTGAATATATTTCATAAGTACACACACATTATTTTTGATTTGTTGAAAACATATCTCTCATATTAAATTGTGTAGGCAATATCTAAGTATTTTTTAATTATGTGACAAAAATGAATGCTTTAGTATAGCATATAAGTACTTACTAATATTTTCCTTAGGTTTTCAAGGTAATTCCTGATATTGTTATTACGAAATTTATAAATAGACATCGTGACTTATAAATCATTTATTTTTCTATGATCGTTGGTTAAATTCTCCTCTTGGGTTCATCGTCGTCAAATTAATTTGCATGTCACTATGAAGGTTATTGTCTCTTGCAGGTCACGGCTACCGCTCATATAAAAAGATAAAATTAATTTCCTTTTACTCGTACTCTTACAGTATTTAGGTACTATTTTTCCAATCATCATATTAATTGATTTATTGATATACAGGTATCTAATGTTTTTTTACGCTTCTTGTTCTTCCTCTTCCTATATGCTCTGAAAGTTATATTATTATACTATGTCAATACTTTAATAGCTTATTCATATAAAAACATAAATAATTATATACCTATTAAAGCCCCTAATACAGCAATACCATAAGTCAATATGCTTATTGCATTAGGTACTCATTCAATTTTTTTTTTGTATTAATCTTTAATATTTAATGTACTTTTAACTTATTAATGCGTATTTAATTATATACGAATTTATCGTTTATCATTTGAATATATAAAAATTATTCCACTTTTACTAGGTAGGTTTTAAACAGTTCTTAGCCTAGTAATTTATCTGATTTAAGTAGGTATAGGAACTTCAAAAAGCATGTATACCTATTGACTTTTTATATGATAAATTAATATTCCATGCAATATAAGAACCCTGTACCTACAAAACAATAATAATATGATGGACTCGCATTAAACAACTATACTCTTAGATTTAAAAATAAAAAACAAACAAAAATGTGTATAATGTTTCACTACGTATATTCAAAGTTAAATAGCTATAATAAAAAAATAGGACACTCATAAAGAACTCATATAATACAAACGTTAAGTATGTAAACGCTAAACGCTTTATTTCGGATTGTAATTCATCGCGAGACATTTCACCACGTAAGTCACTATCGTTTATTTACGATATCGTTAGTTTGATATATAAAATACAAATAATTATAAACACTTAAATTGTTTATTTTTTTAAATATATCATATTGTAGTACAAAAATAAAATAATTAGTATAATATTAATAATTTAAAAATTATTATTATTGGATGTTAAGTTGAAATTTAGATTGAAATTTGCAATTTTAGGTACTCCTAATTCCCTTAAACCTCTTATTGTTAAAAATGTTGATATGCAAATAATGTACGACCCAATCATTTAACAGTGCGGATGGGCGCACAAATGTCTTATGAAAAAGGTCGAAAATAACAATAGTGATGTGCAAATGTTACACGCCCATTGTGCTTGTCACGGAGGGTCGTTAGTTTAGTTATTAAGTTGAGACGGTACTGGCGATAATAATAATGTCATAATTTGCGATTTAAAACAAATATTCTAAAACTAAAAAGTGAAAATAATGGAATATTTTATTTTTTCTTATTGGTCATCAAACTCTCGTGTTGCAACCTGCATATTTTTTAAACAATTGTTTTTCAGATTACATGTTTTTCTTGTGATATTAATTGGAGCCATTGAGGTCGATTGATAATAGCGTGGGTACATAGACCTGAATTTTCATGGTAGGGGTTAAAACTTGCAAATTTTCTATCAGGCATGGTGGTACTCCTTAGATATTGATTGGACCGGTTAATGTTTAGCACGATTGTCTCAAATAACTTTCCGGCATTGGATCTACCTAATTATTATACGTTTTACAAATAACAATTTATATTTTAATTTGCGTAGATAATTACTACTTTTACTTTAGATATAATTTCTATCGGGTGCATACCTACTACCTATTATTTTAATTTTATATATATGTATTGATTTTACAATTTTATTTTGCTTTTAGACTGCAATAAAGTATTGTTGGTTTATGGTTTAACTAACTTGGCAAAAATGGGAGATGAAAGTTTAGATAAAATGGACCCTTATCAAAGAGGATCAAGAACAATGAGTATGTATATCTATTTATATTTTGAATAACACAGTAATAATATGTTGAAAATTGTTTGTAACTGACATACAATGTGTAAAATACACATATATTTTATAAAATAAAATGAAACAATATTATTTATTCACATTATTTATTTTAGTATGGGAATCTATGATGAAAGGTGGTTTTTTTACTTCACAAGCAACCAACAAATCCGAACAAGACCTCGCCGACCCACTAGGTAAATATTATAATTAGACATGTCCAGTATATTATCCAAACATTGTCCACATAATTTTATAACTTTTTAAGCATTAAATTAAATTTATATGTTTATTAATAATGTTAGAAACGAGTGGTGGAAATGATTTGGGATCTGCATCGAATAACGTTGAAGAAATAGCTCCACCACCGGGCGGTTATATAATCGGCCCCATGGTAGTTAGAGTAATGCCTGATGGTCGACCTGTACCCGGCGACTCACAACGACCTCTACCCAAAGACGAAGATGCAGAAGAATTCATAGCCATGCGATCCAAACCTATGCCTTCCATGATTGATATGTTAAGTCAACGGAAACCACAAACACAAAATAGACCCATTGTAAGACCATTTAGGTATACACTTAAGCCGATAAACTGATTCTCCCAATTACGTATGCATTCTCAGCAACTATTGGTACAGTTTCAGATATCGTATTTATTTAATTTTTATTTATTTGCAAAAAAGAAAACTGTAACTTATCTACTATCGAGTAAAATACTTTTAATATATTGTTACAGACACATTTTATCTTGTAAAATTCTATTTTATCTTTATAATTATTATTATTATTATTTTTTTTTTTTAATTAGGTTTAAACACGTTTCAGGGTCCTAAATAATTGTATATGCAATTTTTTATTTTTAAATTTTATATTGTAGATTGATACTATTATTTATTAATTTAAAATCTTTTAACTTATTTGTAAATAGTACTGTTAGGTACCATTGTTGTGATATTTATGTTGAAAATTAAGTAAACATTTTGATAAAATCGTTTGTTTTATATTAACAAATTATAATATATCAAATTTATAATTTTATTAAGATGCAACATGCCTCCTTAGTTTACGAAGGATTTTTGCTATAGGGCTGTTGATATTTATTACCTAATCCTATCCACTTAGTTGGAGCAGTTGGTTGGCTAATCCTTTTACACTAACCGGCCTTTTGGTACGGGCCATTGGACTGATATAAATAAAAGTCTCTAGGTTATATGTTACGAGGCCTAACTCAGTCCAAAAAAAATCTTCTGATGTCCATAGACAGCAGTAGGCTTCTGTGTGTTGTTTGGACGTGGACTGACAGAGTGACCGAGTACGCCATCTGTCTTAAAGCCATTCCCAAACCTCAACGAACCGCGGTGCTCAGAGTAACTCGGGCATACCACAAAATCATCGCTGACTCGGCTCTTTTTCTCGTCAGGCTTTCCCCCTGAAGATTTCCTCACCCTTGAGAGAAAGAAAATTTGCTTAAGGATGGATGACCCGGACAGGTCCGAGTCGGCCACGAAGATCTAAAGAAACGAGCGTGACATCCTGCTTGCTGCTTGGTCAAATAGTTGGAGCCGCAAAAACAAGACGGTCTCAACTCGTAAGATATTGAAAGATATAAGGAGACGGTTAACGAGACACCCAAAGAATCTAACCTACCACTTATCGCAGATTACATTTGGTCACGATTACCCCAAGGACACTACGTGTGTCGCATGGGGCGTGCTTCGGACGCTGAGTGTTTGTGCTATCATTTCCTTGAAGACATCGAAAAAAACGATTTTTGAATGCTCTCATTGAGAACTCTGCCATCAGCTAATCAAGACGTTAGTTGGTGGTTAGCATCACTCCCAATGATGTTCAGGATCTATTCTGCGGCCCTTCCGAGATCCCATCTCGAGACCAGAATTGCGTCAGACACGATTAGTTTTCGTTAGCTTCAGCTTGTAGCTCACAGTCTTTCTACTCCATGGTAGAAGATTTCCTGGACCTATCTTAATCAATTGCGATATTTTGACCGATTAAATCGAAATACTCTAATATAACATTATTTAATTACCTTGACAAAATACGTAGTATGATAAAAGTTAACTAAAGGTTTAAAAATGTACTATATGTATAAATTTAGATATTAAACGGGAACCAATTTGGCTCCTATTGCCTATTCTTAATAAATGGTGGCAGTAGTAAGAAATTATTGTGAAAACAGATTGCTGTCAGTTAAAATATAAATAATGGTTATATTTAGAGGTCAAAGGTAAACTTGCGAACAACGATATAATTTATTCCAAGTACAATCAGTAAGTATTAGAATAGTATAAATACGCTCGACCTGAGTAACCCTGATCTTTTAGGGTGGTATTTAGTAGAATATTAACATATCAGCGTTATAATCACTGGTAACGAGGTAGAGGAAAAACCTGTGTAAAAAAAAAGTAAACATTCATATTAAATGATACAAATTAAAAAATAAATTTAATATTTAAGGGTCGTTCTTACTATGTCCAGTTAAGTGGCGATAAAAGTATCGGTTACCTAACGGCGAAATACAATCCGAGATATTTTAACTTAACCAGAGGATAGCTGGCAAAATTCCATTGGTTAAAAATTCCACCGTAAAACCTGTGGTAACCGGAAACTTTTTCCTTAATCAACGTATGAAAGAACCAACTGTAGGTTAAATTTCAGTATAACTACCGGTTAGCGCTAACTAACACTTAACCGGACATTGTAAGAATTGGGCCTAAATCTAATAAATAAATTGAATTAGTGAAAAAAAAGAAATTGTATTAAAGAAATTTAATAATTTTGAAAAACGAAAACTGATAAAATAATAACTACGTTGTGATTTCATTATTTTAAATGTTTAAGTTTTATATTTTCTACCAAAAATAGTACTAAGTAAAACAATAAAAAAACTTTTTTAAATTTGAAAAATTCAAAAAATCAGTTTTTCTTTTTTATTGTAGCTGCTTGCACTTACCCAGCCAATAGCGTTGTCTAAATTTAAAATGTTACAAAATACACTGTTATCAATATCATGTCTTGTAAATAACTCAATATGGCACGGAGACCTGATTTTACTCCCTTCGAGGTTACAGAGCGCTCATCAGATGTTTCATCATCAATATCTTTAAAGCATGATAAAAATCTCTGTAGTAGCAAGCAATAATAGTAATTTATTTATATTTTATATTTTTCTTTAACAGTCAGTAGACATGTTTCTTATAATCTTATATACATATGTATAAAGAAAAAAGAAAAACTCGGAACATCAAGCTCTAAAATTGTATTAATTTGTTACATTGCAAGGGCTCTGACCAAAATAACTTTGTTATCAAGGGGACAATAACACATTTAATTTTTCGTTATTTCATGAAATTTTCAAGGGACCGACTGTTTCATTTGTTGCATCGAGATTTTCTTTATATTGTTAAGTTGATATTGTTTAGTGATAGGAATTATGACTCATTCAATAATTATTGATTTGATCCATTCAGATCAGATCAACAAGAGGATCTGGTTCAAAAAATGACATTAAGTGTAATCCATATGATTGAATGGATTATAATTTGGCGATTTCAATCTCATTCACTACTTTGACCCATTTATTTTTAAGAAACATATCTCTATTTAATATTACTCTTATGCATTTCTTAAGAAATTAATTTTATCTTTTGTGATCAATATCGGCAATATTCATACAAATGTAATCTTATATTAGTCTAAGTTAAATTATAATTTGAATTGGAACCCTGTTTGAAATATAAAATACATTTAGATAGGTACAACCCATTATTGTTAATGAATAATTAGGCAACAAAATAATAAAAAAAATCAACTTAAATACTTGTATGGTGTATAAGTAATATAATTTTTTTTTTATTTAATAAAGAAAGAGATCAAATATTACAGTTTATTATACAAAAATAACGTATGAAATTACAATTTGTTTAAAATAAATGTATAAAATTCTTCAATATAATATAACAATTTTGAATTTAAATGTAGTTTTCTATTTTTCATGGAACTTTTTTCCTTCTTCGTGTATTAGAAGCTGGAGGATCATATGTTAATTTATCATCTTTTGTCTTATTGTTTCCATACATGTGTGAAAAATGATAATCCGGTTCTTCGTGAGCTAAAGAAGATACTGATTTTGAAGAACTAGAATCAGAATCAAATTCTTCAGAGTCAACAAAATATTCATCCCAATTAACATTGCCATCTGGTTCACTGCTTTCAACCAAAGTTACAGTATTACTCTGTTTAATATTCTGTAATGGACCTATTTGTATTCCCTTTTAAACCAAATAAATAATAAATGTTACAAATAATATTATAATAGTTTTGTAAATAATTTTTACAAGATAAATAATTATTTTAACTTACATATGCTAAAAAAGCTTTTATAGCATAGTTCAATAAAATGTTGGTAAATTTTTTTCCAGTTCCCATCAATGTTTGTAAACCACCGTTTTTAAAACTATTTATTTGAGCATCAATGTCCTGTAAAATCACAAAAAAAAAAAAAAAAACAATTTATTTAAGAATTTTTTTTGGACGTAAAGAACGTTTTTTACTTTTAAAAATAATTTATATTAATATACCAATAATTTGAATTTAAATTATCAACATTAATGGTTTTTCTTATAATTCTTACACAAGTTATTTTAGTTTTAAATATTATTTATGAATTTTAATAAGTAAAACTCACAAATATTTTAATCTTGCATATTAATTATTAAATGTATTTTACAAAGCATAATATACTACATAACTCTGACAACTCACCTTTTCATGTCGTTTAATAAAAGTACTTATAATATTTTTGTACACATAAGTCAGGGAACTGTCCGAAGTTGGATATGTCATATAAAGAAACAAAAGCTTCAATTCATTATAAAACGGCAACCTGCAATAATTATAAATAATATAAACTACTATAAAATAAAATGTATTTAGAAAGTTTGTCTATATTAAAATTAAAATTTTTAAATATATCTTTTGATAATATTAAATTGATTTGATTTTTATATTAATATTTTAAAATAACTTACCAAGGAGCAATCAATGTGTCTGTTATGGTTTCTACTGAAGTAAACATGGAAAATGTTATCCAATACATTAGCCATATGCCCTGAATTACACAAATATTTAATATTAATATAGCAACTTAGTACAGTATTTAATAACAAAAAAATATTTGTATTATAAAAAAGTACTTAAAATATCATGTATTTGGACATTGCATATGGGTGTATGCAAATATATTAGAATTACAGAAGGGTATTATTGCATGTATGTAGATATCTATTTTATATTTTTAGAAAATATTTGATTAAATTTTAATTTTGCAAATATTGCACAACATAAAATAAATATAACAATGGAAGACTTATTTATGTTTCGTGATTGTGCATGTATTGAATTTCCTTTTGTTCGTAAATAATGCATTTATTTTTCTAACCTAAACCAACTAATTAATTCTAAACATTATTTTATCTTAATATTTTTCATGTAGGTACACTTCAGTATTTCAATTTCAATAAATATTATTAATAATTTTCCTTTCTTTTACTAGTTATCTCCATAATTAGTTGAATACATTGATTTAAATTACAGAAATTAAATAATTATTTAATTATACTGCTCTATAATAATAAAATTTATAAAATGGTATTTATAAATGTATAGGTACACACCAATAAATACATTTTCATAGATGAAACATATGGTATCCAATTTGATAGATATTTTAAATGGAACCAACAAAAAATAATTAAAATATGTGCATAATTATAAATGTAGTATGACTAAATAAAACCTTATTAACTAAATATTATTTATTTAAATAATTGAACTTACATAATTGGTTGATCGCTTTGTTTTGAGCACTTTGTACGACATATAACCAGGATATAATATGCCAAATAACATACTGTAAATAAATAATAGTTACTAATAATAGCTACCTAATCAAGAAAACAAAGTTTATCAATATATCTACATATATATATATATATATATAAAATACCAAAATTATACATGATTAATTAAAAAATAGGAGTCAAAAAAATATTATTGGGTGTTTTAAAATAAGGAAGAAACATATTATTTAGATTTAAAACTTACATAAGAGGTCGACACAAAAAGTCTGGCAGCATTGTAACACAATTTTATAATAAAATAGTCTAAATTTAATGTAATTTCAATTAGAACAAAATTCAACCTGCTGTTGCATAAATATAAAAAAAACACTCAATGAACCAGTACCAGTAAGTAACGAGTAACGACGCAACGTTATGTTTGAACAAAAAGAAATACCGTTTTGTTGATAAAATTATAATTCACTAATAACCACAATTGTGTACAACCGTACCAATGGTAAATTTTCGGTTATTTTATTTGATATGTGTTATCAGCTACTGATAATAATAAGAAATAAATATTCTCTATTCAGTCTAAAAGCTTATAAGCTTAGTACCTTTCAAGTTATGGTTTAATGATGATTAATCAATAATATTTTATTAGAAATCATAATTATTGAAAAATGCAATTTTTATTCGATTTCAAAACTTATTATTATTACCACTAATCATTAATAAATTTGGATTACTGTATTACATGAAAAGTATCCGATAGTTATTGTTTAGTATTTGTTATCGATTTTAATAATAATGACATAAACTTAATTATATATTGCTTGAACTGCCAACTATAAATTGTTTTCCAAATGGAACATTATTTTCCAACGATTAATGAAAAAAAAAAGCATGAAACACGTTTCGAAATGGGTTCAAAAATGAAACTAAACAAAAGGATGTCTGGTATCGTAATTCGAAGTCAAAGATCTATTCTAAACGACGGAATATTTATGGTAAACAAAAAGCTTGATATTTTCCAAGTGAAAACATTATTTTAAAATCTTTAATTCATTTTTATAATTTAGAAATAAAATATAATTACATTTAAAATTTGAATGCACTAAAGTCATTAAGTACCTACGTCATAGTTTAAAAAAACAAAAAAAAATGTTGAGTTCCCGACCAACTCTCATAATCATGTATGAAGTTAATTTAATTATGTAAACTGACGTGAATTCAATGTTCAGTAGATATTTCTAAAAACTTAATTTCAAGATTGAAAATTTAAAAAAGAAATATTATAAAATTAAAATTATAACTGTAATAAATAACAATACATAGTCCACAAAGAATTTTTCTGTACAAAATTTGAATACAAATTTTGTGTGTAAATGTTTTCTTGAGCAATATACAACAGTTTTGTTTATGTAAATATTACTAAATTAACAAATCAAATACCCAATGTCAAAATAAATACAAATAGATATATTAACAATTAAAATATTTTATTTCATTTCTAAAATATAAATGTTGTTTATTTTTAGTCTGATTTGGTTAATAAATCTTAAAAATTAAAATTTTAAACTTTTAAAGGTATAACCCACATTAATATATTGGATTAAATCAATGGTATAATTTGTCTCCTAATTTTGCCACCTGCTATAGTTTATTTCAACAATGTTACCCTCCAGGCCTTGGTTTCATTATTTAAAACTTGGTAGAAAAACAATTTCATTTTTTTCATACTTAAAATTACTATATTCTACTATTATTCCATTTCTACAAGCTATTTCTAAATAACTTGCCTCTATGCACTCTTCATTTCACTAAATTGATCTGTGATATTATATCCCACATTTTTTTTCATTGTCATTCTTTTATCCCTCAAAATAATTCTCCCTGTTTTAATAAGTTCTACAATTTTTCTTTTAATGTATTGTAATTTGTTTCCTCTTGTTGTTTTAATTAATTGTAACCATTGATTACCATCTATACAAATATTAATTTTTATAACCAATTGTTTTTTATAAAGTTCAATAAAAAAAATATATAAATATTTGCTTATAATTATATAAATAATATTAATATTATGAAATACTGTATACAGTTGTGGATTTTAAATATTTTTCTGGAACATAGGGTCCTGGGAAATCATATTTATTTGGAAGGTATTATTTTCAATGCCAAGATGTCTGATTTTAGATAATATTTTATTAAAATTAATCCATGCATGTTGGGGGTTGGACCCCCATGTAAATGTACCACTGATTAAATATTTATTTAATTTTCTAGAAATCAGGAATAGGAAAGCCATCAATTTATCATGCATTAGTCATAATATTCTTAGAATATTTTGCTTGGAGTTTACTAACTTTGCCAGTCATATCAGTAAGTATAGACTATAGAAAACTATTATACTGTTTTATTATTTTATAATATAAATATATTTTTACAGAAATTAAACAACACATTCCAAGATCATGCTCTACTGATGAATGGTATTATTTGGGGTATAAAGGTAGGTATACAAATAAATCATTATGAAGTATGTAACCCGGGGTTGGCAATCTATGGCCCACACAAAGAAAAGACAATAGGCTACAATAAAATGTATCAATATTAAAGAAACCAGACACATTATTGTGTTGGTTTTTGTTATATTATATTATATATAACAAATAAAGTACACCTTTGTTATTACATTGAATTATTAAGAGATTCAAAATAAATAAATTCATTTTTAGATTTTGAGCATAGCGAGGGAGCTATTGATTTTACAATGGTGTTTATTTCTTCTTCTTTGTTTTAGTTTGTAGACACGCTTTTTTCCTAGTAAACTTGCTTTGATTTTTATGTATAGCAACTTTTCTGAAAGCTCAAGTTCTCTAGAACTTAAAGATATCATTTTGATGAATAAAAGCACTTAAATGGGGAAAAAATGTAGAAAAACGTACTATTTCACGGTTTCATTATTTTATAAAATCATAGACAACGTTTTCAACTAGAAAAAATGATTTATCGCTATATCACAAGTTACCTTTATTGTTGCCTTTTTGATTTACTTTTTTACGGTATCATCATCAAAACTTTTGAACTAATTTTGAGCTTTTAAGGAGTTTTTTGCTGTAATTCAGTTATAAATACACATAGAGACTTGAAACTTGATAATAATACTTATATTGGATTTACTTAGACGTAAAATTTCCAAAATGATCAGACCACTTTTTTTCATTTTTTAAATTTTTTTATAATGGTACTTTATTTTTTATATATATATATATATATACTATAGACCACTTTTATACTAGAAAACTTGCTCTGATGTATAAGTGTAGTACCTTTACTGAAAGTCAATTTTATTTAATTGGTAAATTCATAGGTCATTTTTTGAGTTTTGAAACAGTGTTTAAAATAAAATTAAAAACTATTAACGGAAAAAAAATATGATTTTTTTCAGAATTTTGTTATTTAAAATAAATCCCTACCACTTTTCTAGCTAATATGGCTCCAATTTAAAAACAAGAGACCATATTTTTGTTAAATTTTTTTTTAATAATCGTTTTTTTTTATCTTTTACCTTAATAAAAAGATTGCCATCCAGTAGAGACTTTTAACTAATTATTAACCAATTTTTTTTTAGGGTATTCTATCATTTTTAAGTGCGCCGTTAATTGGTGCTTTATCTGATGTTTGGGGACGAAAATTGTTTCTTTTATTGACAGTATTTTTTACTTGTATTCCAATACCTTTTATGTGTATTGATTCTGGGTAATATTTAAAATATAATTTTACTGAGTTTATTTAGTATATTATATTGTAGTCATATATTATTATTTTTAGGTGGTTTTTCGCATTAATAAGTATTTCTGGATTGTTTTCTGTTACATTCTCTGTTGTATTTGCTTATGTAGCAGATGTCAGTGATGAAAAAGATAGAAGTCGTTATTATGGCTGGGTATATATTTAAATATGTATAAATTATAAACGTGTATACTTTCTAAAATAAGGTGTTTTTTCTAGATTACTGGGACATTTGGAGCTAGTATGGTTTTTGGACCTGCTCTGGGTTCATATATTATGGAAATTTTCAACTCTACCTTTGTTGTACTTTTAGCTTCCTTTATAGCACTTTTAAATGTATTTTTTATTCTGTTTGTTGTGCCTGAAAGTCTACCATATAAACAAAGAACTTCTAATAATTGTATATCTTGGAAAAAGGCAGATCCTTTTGTAGTAAGTAATCAAAACGAGTGTAATTTTCGCTATTATTTTCAATACCTACATTTATATTTAATATAAACATTTTATAATTTTTTAATGTCAGGCTTTAAGAATGGTTGGTCGAGATCGAACTATACTGATATTGTGCTTAACAGTATTTTTATCTTATTTACCAGAAGCAGGAGAATACTCGTCTTTATTTGTGTATTTAAGACTTGTAAGTCTTATGAATTAATAAATCATAATAATAATAGTTTTTGAGTTTAAATCAGACATACTTTGGTAGCAATGTTTTTATTATTACCAGATATATATTTGTATGTATTTCTTAATTAATCATAGCTAGGAAGTATTGTTCTTATAATTTTTTTTTTTCTTATCAATGAGGTAATAAATGTATTCAAGTATTTTTGTGTAAATTGTTATACTTATTCTGATAAAAAATCATTGTTAGAAAGGACACTTACTAGTTTTTTAAACTTTTGTTTTAAATTATAATTCAGTGACTTAGTGGAAAAAATTTACTATAACTATGGACTTTAAGTTAGGTTTTTATAAACAAATAATTTTTTTTAATTCCAAATTAATTTTGTTTAAATTTTTTATTTTTAAATTGTCCCTTCTTTCACCAATCCTAAGAATTATATATTATATTACCTTCATTGTACATTTATACTCAATGATATTACTTTTATATTTTATTAAGTACCTATTAATAGTATTAATATTTTTTATTTAAATTTACAATTTAAAATAGTTATTTAGAGTTAAGACTTAACCTTTAAACAAAAAATATTTCTCTACTACTTATTATATAACCAATAATATAATTACTAATTTTTATATAGGTAATGGGATTTAGCATGTTTAAAGTGTCAATACTTATTGCATTACTAGGACTGTTTTCAGCAGCGATTCAATCTGTACTTGGTGTTATAATGAAAATGATGGGAGCTAAATATACAATTATGATTGGTCTGGTTTTTGAAATTATGCAGCTTATGTGGTTTGGATTTGGTTCAGAAACATGGTGTGTATAATCTGTTTCTTCATGATAAAAACTTATTTTGTGTGCAAAAATTATTTTTGCCTGTTTCATACATTGTAACATAATAGGTCTTTAAATAAATATTTTGTACCTGCCATGAAAAAAAATTGTGGCTATCCAACAATTTCCAGGTTCAATAATAATAAAAATGATCACCTAATTCAACCAATATCTTTAAAATTGTATATGATGCCCCCTAATCTAGTCTATATAACATATTATATTTTTATTCAAATTTAATATTTAATTTTAACATAATTATATATATATATATATATATATTATATATTACGCAAATACTGAATATCTATGTTATTTAGACCAGAGGTGGCTCACATAATAAATTTGTCGATTAATCGTTGAGTTTTCCTAGGTTATCACAATCAAACAAAAATATATATAATAGATACACTTATTTTATTTAAAATTTAAAAATCACTTTATTTGACAGTTTTATACAATAAACTTAATATATTTTTAATATGTGATAGTTCAGAGATTATTTATAAAGATTACATAATATTAGAATCGTATATTATATATAATTTTTGCGGTCATTTTAGGCTGGTTCGATTCATATAAACATAATGAAAGTCGCGAATAGAAGTCAATATGGAATATCTGCCATATTACATACACTGTGCATGAGCTACTCAATATCTATAATTTTGTTTTTGATGCGTTATATATTTCTAAAATCAATAATATTATTTGTAACTGTTTGAATTGTGTAATTATAGTTAATTTTTATATTCATGGGTTAAACAAAGCTAAACATTGATAGGAAAAAAGATGAAAGGGAGTCTCAATTGATTCAAACTCATGTCATGATTAAATTTTTGATCACTCCTGATCTTGGAAACTCACAAAGTGAAAGTACACTATATTTTCTATATTTAAGGTTGTTTATATATATTTATATTATTATTTATTAATATCAGTTAATACTTTTATTTTAGGGTCATGTGGTCAGCCTGTTTTCTAGCTGCTATTTCAAGTGTTACATATCCTGCTATTAGTTCATTTGTGTCTATACATTCTGATGCAGATAAGCAAGGTTTAAAAAGAAAATAATTAACTTTGAAATGATACTAATTATGATTGTATTTTTAAGGTGTTGTTCAAGGAGTTGTTACAGGAGTAAGAGGACTTTGTGGTGGATTAGGGCCGGCAATGTTTGGATTTATATTTTATTTATTTAATGTTAATTTAAATGAAGGAATGCAAATTACTCATACAACTCATCATTCAGTTAATAGTTCAATTATTATTAAACATTTAAAATATAATGTTAATAATGATCCATCTTTGTCGGTAATTTTATTAATCATATATATATATTATATAAACCATAAATATTAAGTAAAATATTATTATGTATTAGTTTTAAATTGCTGCTATATTTTATCAATCAATAACTGTTGTTGTCATTTGAAACTTTTTAGATGATTCCTGGACCACCGTTTGTCTTTGGTTCACTTCTTGTTATGTGTGCATTGTTAGTCTCGGTATTCATTCCAGAAAATGTTCCTATTGGCACTGATATACGCCATAAACAAATTGGTAAACTGAATAACTATTATTTTTAAAATTAAAATTAATTATAAATTATATTAATATACTGTCTAAGTGTAAATATTATATCGATAATTTTAAGTAAAATACAAACTGTGGGGCCCATTAAAACCAAAACAACTGTTGAGCCCTGGACTAATGTCCTATTTGTCCTCTCCTAGCACTGGCACTGGATATATTTACACTGTAAACAAATCCAAGTTAGTGTGTTTAAGATTAATATATATTTCTTAAATATAAAGTAGTTGTAACTATGTTTGATGACATTTATCAATACATAATTAAGATGTAATTTGTATTGGGATTTAAGTATAATATATAATTGATTTTTGTCTTAATAAAATTAGATCATTTTGTTAATATGAAAAACAAAATATTTAAAATTAATTATAAGACTTGAATTAAGTGTCTTGGTGCTACTAGACAATAAATTGGAGGTATTTACTTGTCTCTTTGTTTTATTATAGATCATTTAAAGTTAAAGCCCCTAAATATAAAATCTTAATGTACAATTACTAATTTAATTAAATTTCAGTATACAATTTATCAGTTAAAGACTGTTGATATTAAAATTATTAAATATTAAAATTTTATAATTTGTTCTTTTTAAAAAGTCATTAGCATTTAGTGTACTTACACAAATATGGTTATAACTTTATTTATATTAAATTATTTTGTTATGCATGTTTAATAAAAGTTATTTTAATTAGTAATTTTCGATATATTATGTACGTAGTGTAGAAAGAGCTCTGTAAAAATTGGTTCATAAGTACCTGAGGTAAGATAAGTACCTCCAAGAATTTGAATTCTAATTGTGCTTATGATTTCGTCAACAACAGTTATTGCAATACATAATAATATATTGATTATTATTCTTAAGAATTGTATAATAGGGTTTCATAATAATATTGTGTTATAGGTTCTTCTACACAAGTTCAGTATCAAATTGGTCGAATAAACGTTCAATCTTATCTTTAATTAGATGTCTAGTCACATTATATTTATTTATGGTTGCTAATGAGACATTTAATATTTTATAAATATGTAGTATGTTTAACATTTAAAGGCTTACATAATTGTATTTATTTATTTTAAATATAGTTTATTGTTCAAGTAATAATACATTTTTTTTTTCTTGAATAATGTTACTTATAAGTTAATTTAATGTATGTACAATTTATTATAATTTAATAAACGCTAGTATTTGGGTTCCATTATTTTATATTATTTTACAATAAAAAAATAAAATTAGAAGTATTCTTGAAAATTCCTATTAAAGATTTATTTTTAATTAAATCATTATTTTATTTAATATAATAGTGTAATGAGCGTAAACTAATTATTATCTTCTCCATTGATGAGTTTAGTATTATTATTTTATTTTTAGATTAATAATATAGGTATAAAATGTATGTATTTTTTAACATTTACAATTTTAAAAAAATGCATTACAAAACATTATGACTAATAAAAAAATATTTGCATTTCATTATGAAATATACTTCGTTGTATAAGGCTAAAATATTTTATGTTTTTTGTTTATCTTATTTTGCAATGTTTATTTGAATATAATATAAAAACTGTTGTAATTGTAGTTCTATTTTGTTCATTGTATCATTAAAATATTGCATTAATATTTTACTTTTAATTTATTATCTATTTGATCTCTATTAAGTTAGTTAAAATTTAAAATCAATATTAATTTAAACCATTGATTATATACCCCCCATTAAATAAAAATAATTACACAAAATATACTGTTTAGAATTATTGTACATTTACCCAGTGGCGTACTAACGGGGGGGGGGATCAAACCCCCCCCGAAATTTTTAGAACTTATGAATTTATTTATTATATGAGAAAACTAAAATGCATGGTACTTATAATTAATTGTATTGTACTTAGCAACTTAGGTACCTATAACAAATTATCTATCATAATAAAATAAACAGCGTACAATTATTGTTCTATGAAATTCTTATATAAATATTAAATGATACAGCCATTGATTTTAGAATATTCTATTCTATTTTAATAAAATGTGGGTACTTACGGGAATATAAGTATTTCTACAAAAATATTGTAGATATGGACGTGAACGAACGGTGTAATCGGCATTATCGGTAATCGGTATTATCGCCGTCACGTATTTTATTTTGTGCGATTAATCGCCTAGTGTGTTAGCCATTGAACCATTAAACTTAGTGACAAACGAAATTACGACAAGTACGTTGTTAAAACTTATTTTTTTTAAAAATACATTAACAATGGATAAGTGGATAATAAAAAAACCTAAACTTGATGTAGAGAGTAGAGACCAACATGATACAAATTATAACAACGATCCAAACTTTAAGAGATCAGAAATAAATGAAATTAGTTCAGGTAAGGCTATTATTTATTTTATTCTTCTTATAGAATAAAACTATTATTAATACTTAATACTTAATAGGTTTAAATGAGTCAGCAGCTAGTACCAGTACACAAATAAACTCGAAAACTTATGATTCTGATATTGGTACCTATGGGGGAAAAACGATTAATAAAGATGAAAAGTACAAGCTTTTGAAAAATGGATACCAAATGAGTTNCAAGAAAACTCAAATTCCAAAGACACTGGTTACTGGAATTCCCTTGGCTTTCATATTCAGAAAAATTAGACGGCGCTTTTTGCCTATTCTGTTTTTTATTTTATTCTAGAGAAGTGGGAAAAGGAAGTCATATCTCCACAAAGGCCCTCGTAGTGACTCCATTCAATCGTTGGAAAGATGCAAAAGAGCAATTCCGTTATCACACAAATTTAGAATACCATAAAACTGCTTGTATTATTGCTCAGAATTTCATAGGTGTACACGAAAAAAGAATCGTTGATGTTAGCCTTCAGCTTAATACAGCCCGTTTGGCGACAATCGAACAAAATCGGAAAATTTTATCATCTATTATTGAAACAATAATTTTAACTGGAAGGCAAGAAATTGCCTTAAGAGGTCATCGTGATTCAGGTCCAATATCATCGGAACTTCCAGCCTATAATGACGGAAACTTCCGTGCGTAGTTGCGTTTTCGTGCAGTTTCAGGAGACAATACTTTAAAAGACCATCTATCACGAATAGAAGCAATTTTTTCTATGGCTCACCCACTATCAATCTATTTACAAAAAGTTAATGTTGAGTTAGCATCTGCAATGAAGACTGCTAATAATTTAAGTATGCTGATGAAGGAAATGCGTGGCAATGTACAGTCGAAATTCCACGATTTATTTAGCACAACTGAACAACTTGCTGAAGAAATCAGAGAGGAAATCAAAATTCCAAGGATGACAAAATTTCAACAGCACAGAGATAATTATGAGTCAACTTCAGCAGAAAACTATTATCGAGTATCTGTGTTCATCCCGTTTATTGACCACTTCATCTCACAATTAGATATTAGATTTACTAAACACAAAAATACACTCTCAATTATTCAGAACTTTATACCAAATAAACTAATAAAATTATCCGAAAATGAAATCGAGACAAGTACG
Source organism: Cinara cedri (assembly GCA_902439185.1). Lineage (NCBI taxonomy): Eukaryota > Metazoa > Arthropoda > Insecta > Hemiptera > Aphididae > Cinara > Cinara cedri. The sequence continues at coordinate 38,234 of CABPRJ010001016.1, read as the reverse complement.
GAAATTATATCAAAACAGTGGCCAATCGTAATAAGCTCGTGTGACAATATTGTAAATAAAGAAGTTCTATTGNCGTTGCCCATTACAGTTGCCAGTGTAGAACGGAGCTTTTCAACGTTGAAACGATTGAAATCATATTTGAGGAATTCTACGGGGGAAAATCGACTTAATGGATTGGCTCACCTAAGTATCTACAGAGAAATACCAACCCAAAGTAGTGAGGTGGTCGATATTTTTTCAGAAAAAGATAGAAAGTTAATGTTTTAAAAATTATCTAATTTATTATTATTATTACTTTTTTTTAATTTTATTATTTAACATTTTTTTTTTATAAATACGTATGGCTTAGTAATAAGTATTTATTTCAGACTTCAATACACATTTTATTATGACATGTCAATTAAAAAAACCCGAATAAAAATTAGTAGTCTATTAAAATGTGCGATATGTTTTGGTCCAATTAGGTCCAATTTGAAAACAATTTAAAAATTAAAACCCCCCCTCCCAAAATTCAGGTCTGAGTACGCCACTGCATTTATCATTGAACAATCATTATGTATTCAGTTTTTATGTTAAAATTCAATATAGGTATATGTTTAAATAAAAACTTTTAAATTACATTACTTATTTGTTTTTATCAGATTCAATTTATTTGAATTTGTGTAACAAACAGTATTACAAATACATTTAATGGCAGATCCAGTGGAAGATTTCCCCCCCCCCCCCGTTTATTTTCCAATATACTGTTAGCTTGATTCATTCAAGATAAAAAATAATTTTAAACTTTGCGGTTTAATATTCATGGAAAAAAAAACTATCAATGTTTAATTTAATATATTTTTTTCTGGTTTGTATATTGAGAGATTTAATGATTGTAACGCGCGTGCGTAGATGATAATGTTGGCCATATTATTTGAAAAAGCACTAGTCACTCAGTGATAAAATGTAACAGTTGTTTAGGTGTAAATACATGATAATATGATCCGAGCTCATGAACTGTATGACGTCATGTAAAAATTTCAGATATATTTAAACCGAAGTTATGTCGTCATCGTACTTTTATTACTTTATCAATGATAATCATATTACATATTCTGTATTCGATTCAAAAAGTTTAATCGAGAATCAAGGAGAATTTATTTTGCAATTTGAAAATATTTGAAGTTATCGACCACAAACGACTTTGTTCTTAGCAAAAAAATTAACCTAGTTGATTAGAAAAAACATTTTTTTTTTTGTTCCATGCGCCGTAACTTGGTTTAGGTTATGTTTCCTTTGTACCTTTTAACAACTGCACCTTCAATCACATCACGATTCACGACGAAGAAAATAATTGTCAGTGATAATTTTTGGTATTTTAAATAAGTTGAAAAGGAATAAACTTAATTAATGATTAATTGTATACGACTTATTATAATCGGTTTTACGTTTTTCTCACCATAACATAACATTTTAAAAATCTATTGATAATTTAGACCGCTTGTTAGTCTTGTATTCGGAACCATCTACAATGCTTATCACGTTCAAAAATTTACAACAGCAAACTTTCAAATTGGAAATTGACTCGAACCAAACGGTAATATAATATTCAGATTTAATTCAAATAATAATAGTTCAATTTATTGGGTAAGATAATAATGGTTGTTTTTCATATTGCATGCTATTTCATTTAACTACCTACCTGATGATACAAATGTAATTATATTAAAACTGAAATAAAAACATTTATTATATTTTAATATGCAGAAATATTATTTGTAACAGACATTATTTTTTTTAAGACTATACAAATTATAAAATATTATATTATATTCTACTTATAGTAATAAACAGGTAATTTATTTTAAGGTCATATCAACTTGCATAAATATACCAAAGTTTTAAACGACCAGAAACATTTTTAAAATCATAATTAAGTACTTAGTAAATTTATATTTTTTTTAGTATCGATTAATTTATAGTGAATTTATAACATTACTATCTGCTATAAAGTTTGTGTAATCTATATACCTAGGTTCACCTTTATGATAATAATATTTAAAATAGGTAACAAATTTGTTATGAATTAATAAATTGTATTTATTATCATTACATTAATAAAATAAGTTTTTTGTCTTGAATATTCACATTCATAAATGTGTATTTACACAAATAAAATTACTTCATATTATACAATTAATAACATGTTTATGTTGCTATTACATTATAAACAAAACAAAGCATTACTTATTTGATATTAAATAAATTTCTAGATGAAAAGGTTAAAAATGTATTTTAATTAAAAAAGACTTCTGATTTTAAAACTAAATTTAACATCAATTTGTTTGATGTTAACTATGTTATTTTTTTTTTTATTTACTAATTTAAAATATAACCAATGTTAACCTTTAGTGTTCTTCTTATTGATATTGATCATAATACTAAAATAAAAAGATTAATATGAAAATATAATTATTTTGTAATATTTAGGGTTTGGATTTAAAAGCAAAATAAACAATAAAAAAAAAAAAAGTATTAAGTTTATACAAAAATGCAATTACAATAATTTAATAACTTAGACAAACTGTCTTCTACTAAATGTTGATGGTATGTTAATTACCAACTGGCGAACATTTTTGAATCTACACTTTAAGATGATATTAATTTATAGATAAGTAGTTTGGATACGTTGATAAATATCAAATAAACTTACAATGCAAATATTTTAATAAAACTGATTTTAAACATAACATCAACAACATGTCATCTTCACAAGCTTTTTAGATTTTTAGCGTTAACATTTTAAAACTATCACATCAATTGATATTTTATGAAACACAAAAAAATTTAAAAAAAATAAAAATAATATTTGCCCATTATCTTAGAAATTAATTGAAACACTTTTTTCAAGAATAATTGTTTTTCTATTATTATTTAAAAAAAAAAACCTTGTGCCTTCAAATCAAAACTCTACAGGGTGATTCTCTAAGCTTGCACAGTTGGTATCACCATAAGGTACTCCTTAAATGTTATGAAAATATCAGCTTTACTAGATTTGAAAATTCCAAAAATCAGAATTTGAATATATGCAAAATTTAACCAAAAAACATGGGATAAGATCACTTGGTGAATTAAATTAAGTAATTAATTTAAATTTTATAGATAAGACAGTTAAAAGAAAAATTGCAAGAAGTTAAAGGATCTGAGTATTTGGCAGAAAATCAAAAATTAATTTATGCAGGTAGATTCTTTAAATTTAAGAACAATTATTTATTTTTAATTGAATAATTTATTTCATAGGGAAAATACTAAGTGATGATACTAAAATCAGTGATTGTAACATTGACACAAAAAAATTTGTGGTGGTTATGGTTTCAAAAGCAGCTAGTGCTAGTGTTGTCAGTGCCACCACTAGTGCTGTCTGTTCCACTGCTAATGCTGCTAATGCTGCTAATGCCGCTGCTAGTGCTGCTACAGCTGCTGCTACTGCCGCTTCTGCTGCCGCTAATGCTGCTAACACCTCTGTCAAGACAATGGCATCTGCTTCAACTTCTGCTAAAGCAACAGAGAGGTAAGATTTGTTTGTTCATTATACTTTTTTCCTCCATAATTTAATTTTTGTCATATAGTGATTCTGTAACTGTTGAACAACCTAAAAGTGAAGAGCAACCACTGCCACCAGCATTGATACCAATAACTGCTTCTGTGCCAGAGTCCGCATCAAACGATGAATATGAAAGAATGGTTCAAAATATTATGGATATGGGTTATGAAAGATCACTGGTACCTAATTTTGTTTACCATATTTTATTAATTTATAATTTTTACCAATTTTTTTATTGCGATTGTAAGGTGGAAAGTGCTCTCAGAGCTAGTTTTAACAATCCAGATAGAGCTGTTGAGTATTTGCTTACTGGAATACCTGACGAACTTCAAACCGATCCATCAATAAATCAATCTATAAGTAACATACTTAGTGAAGGTAAATAAATTTAAATATATTATTTTATAATTAAATTATTTATTATTTGTTTTCAAAATGATTATGTTGATTGCTTAAAATTCTTATCCTTTTCTATGTATTTAAACCGTCTGTAAACAACTCCAATTTTCTTTGGTGGAGTGTTTATATCTTCATTTTTTTTTAATAACATTAATCTAGTTCAGTAGCATTACTGAGTAAGTACCTTTCCATTTCAGTCATTCCTGCCAAAATTATATTGTTATATCTGTTACTTTTTGTGCATACTGTTTAGATTGTAACATAAATTATTTTGTTCAATAAAACATTATATTTATATAATATTTTAAAACAAATTTATTATATTTTTTGAACTTTGGGGGGGGGAGTTCTGAACTAGTGTCAATATTTTACCTTTTTGTCTATTAAAACTTGGTTTTGTTATATTATATATACTGTAGTGTTCATCATAACATGACTGTTGGAGAAAATACTATCTTTATAGAACTAAATAATAAAAAAACTTACTTTGAATATAAGGGAAAATGTTTTTGTTGCTTTCTCTATTTATAATATGTTCATATGTTTGATGATATTGTTATCCACTCCTGTGATACTTGAGATTTATACTCTAATTTATGTAACTATCAAAAAATGTTGAATAAAATTATACGAAACATTGGCATACAATGTGTGAATCCTGCTAAATAGCTAGTGATAACATAGTTAATATAAATTTTGTACTATAAAATATTTTATTTTTAAGATTTATTATTGTTATTATTTACGTGGTGTTTATATCTTTAATATTACACGTGTATTATTTATTTTTAGATACAGGTAGCTCTACTGGTAGTAGTCAAAGCAGTGTCCAAGTTGCCCAAAATGATCCTCTAGCTTTTTTGCGTAACCAGCCAACATTTCAACAAATGCGTTCTGTTGTTCAGCAAAATCCCGAATTATTAAACTCTGTATTGCAACAGATTGGACAGACCAACCCAGCTTTATTGCAAATGATATCCAATAACCAAGAAGCTTTTGTGCGTATGTTAAATGAACCAAATGAAGGTGCTGCCGCCACTCCAACTGCAGCTACAAGTAGAGGAGGAGCACCATTAGGAGGATATGAAGTCGCTGTATCTACACAAGATAAAGAAGCAATTGACAGAGTAAGTGTATTAATACATGATATTTGTATAATAACTTATATTTTTATTTTTTTTTCAGTTGAAAGCATTAGGTTTTCCAGAACATCAAGTAGTGCAAGCATATTTTGCATGTGAGAAGAATGAAAATATGGCTGCAAATTTATTATTGACTCAAGAACCAGATGATTAAAATACTAAGACTGAGGATTTGGCGGAATAAGTACATATTTATTAAAACAGTTTCTATGTATTTTACATCTTTATCATATAATATATTTTACATCTGAAATCTAGTAATAATTTGATTTGAAAAATTTGCTTCAAAAAAAAAAAAAGAATAACGTAATGTATAATATTTTATTATTAGAAATAGTTCAGTACCTAAAGTTTGTGTATTTTATTTTGTTTAATTTTGTTCTTTATAATGAAAATAAAATTAATTTCTTTATACATAAATTCTTTCAATACATTAACTTGATTTTTTTTTGTTCTATAAAATAAGTTATATTTTAAAATAATTAAGAAATTACATTATATTTAACTTTACAGTTAACCTATTTGATTATTTGTATAGACTTTATTAATACTTCAAAGCTGTCCAGCATAGTGTATGCTTTTCAGTAACGTTACTACAATATATTTGTTCAAATATTTAACCAATTATGATTAATTAGTATTTACATCCATTTTAATAAATAAAATCAGTCTTCAAATATCAATAGGTAATACATTTAATAAACATTTATGTAAGCTGATGTAATTATTTATACACTTTAAATATTGAGATTGGTTACTTAATTATGTGATTTTTAATTTACATCCCATGTCCATGATCTTTGATATTGATGAAATAAAGAAGAAAATGATTATTCTTGTAATAGAGTATACCTATTAGTTATGTTTGCAAGTTTAAGTCAAGTAAAATTCAGGATTAAACTGTATAATTAGAAAATTAGAAAATGTTAATCAAATACTTTTAGAAGTACTTTTTTAATAATATGGTATCTTGTAAAAATCACCAAATATGCGTAACTTACAAGTTACTATTAATTATTTGAAATATTTGGGTTTATTTTATGGGTTTTCTTATCTGGATACTTCAAAACTTTCAACTTTCAATTTCTTCAACTACTAAAAAACAATTGACAAAATATTTTAGTTTTGAATATTTAAGATTAACACAAATTTTTACCTTGGAAGTTACATTGAACAACAAGATGTTTTTCAAACAGAAAACTTTTTCTATTGCCAGCTAACAACATTTTGAACATTGAAAAATAATGTTCAACATAAACGGAATTTATTGGAGCATATTTAAAATATGGTAAATCGCTGCCCTGTGGCCCTTAACGATAATATTTTATACTTTAAACAATATTATCTGTCTATAAATAAAATGAATAACTAGACAATCAATCTAATTGGCAACTCTCGAGACGTGTTTCTAGGAAAAACATGCGTCTGGGAAAAAACAACCATATTCATATTATGATCAAAATTTATAATAATTTTAAATTCAGCTTTTTAGATTCCGAGCCTAGAGTGGGTGATATAGGTTTTATTAAGATGTTTATTTTTTCTTTGTTCTAGTCTGTAGACACTTTTTTTCCTAGTAAACTTACTCTCTTTTTACGTGTAGCAAGCAACAGTATAGAAAACTAAAAGCTCAAGTTGTCTAAATGATAATTTATAGCAGAGGTTCCCAAACTTTTTATTGTACGACCCATTTTGGGAAATTTTTAAAATTTGGCGACCCACAATATCAATGAATGACCTTTTTTTTGCTGACATTTATCACCTCGATTCATCCATATGTAATGTACAAAAACAATCATATAAGATAAGCCTTGCATATCTGTGGACTCGTCTAGTTTTAATGAAAACCATGTACTCAAATTAACTCTTTCGATCAGTTTATATTCTACCCATTCAGAAATTTCATCGATTCTACGGGGAACTGTATTATTTGAAAGCGATAACTTTTCAACTTCTTTTAAACTTTTTTGATCAAACATGATCCCGACTGCGTCATTTATTGATGGTAAAATTAAATACTCACCAATTGTGTTAGTTACCAGTTACCAGTTTGAGCAATTTATAAGTAAAGTTATTTTATATGAGGCGTACGTAGCTTTTTGGTTAATTGCAGTAAAATTAAAAATATTATTTTTTGATGTTTTCTAGAGATTCTAGTTTTCTTCCATAAAAATCGAGTGGTTTATTCTTCATTTCTGGGTGGTTCGTATCTATATGTCGATGTAGTTTGTTTGGTCGCATAATCTCATTTGCAAGTATACATCCTCAAATAACACATTGTGGACGTGGGTGTTCGTTTCAATTCCACGAAAATCCAATTCGCAAATATTCAGAACAATATTTTCTTAAAGAATTTTTTTGTTTCGACTCAGAACTTGTTGAAGGTTCATCGTAATTAAATTTTCTTTTTTTAACTGTTGACGCAGATATTGTTTCTGTTTTTTCTTAACTTTGAGTCATTGACTATTTGTTTAACCATTTGCCCATAGTTGTACAAAACTACAAAGAAAACGAATTTATTTGAGAAAAAATAATATTAAATATACAACTGTGTACATGTATCGTATTCAATATACCGCGTGTAACTGAAAATAATCAAGAGTTTTGAACGTCGTGCAGATACCTACTAATTTGTGTGTTCTGATAAATCATCTTTTCAATAACTATTAATCTAATTGCGTCGTTTTGACTCTGGTCGCTGTAAACTCGTAATCGTCACACTCACAGATAATGATTGACGATAAAACTGAATTTGAACAGTAATAGATGTTTAAAAAATGTAATATTTTAAAATATAACACGACACACCAAAAATATAATAAAGACCCACAGTTTGGGAACCTCTGCTTTAGAGAGATCATTTTTTGATTTTCTACGCCATTTTTTTAAATAAAAGTACTTAAATGGGGAAAATGTATAATTTCACGGTTTTATGCATTTATAAAAACATGGACGACGTTTTCTACCAGAAAAAAATGATTTTATCGTAATATCACAAGTCACCTTTATTGTTGCCTTTTTGATTTAATTTTTTACGGTATCATAGTCAAAATTTTTGAGCTACTTTTGAGCTTTTAAGGAGTTTTTTTGTTGTTATACGGTTAAAAATACACATAGAGACTGGAAACTTTATAATAATACTTATATTGGACTTACCTAGACGTGGTCAAATTTCCAAAATGATCGGACAACTTTTTTTTTTAAATTTTTTTATAATGGTACTTTATTTTTATATGTATATATATATATACACTATAGACCACTTTTATACTAGAAAACTTGCTCTGATGAATAAGTGTAGTACCTTTACTGAAAGTCAATTTTATTTACTTGGTAAATTCATAGGTCATTTTTTGATTTTTGAAACAGTACAATATAAATAAAATATTTTTTACCCTTTTTTCATATACCTACCTTAAAAAATAATATACTTTTGTTTTCCAAATGGGTACTACCCTTTTTTGAACACAGATTCGAATAGAATGTATTTTTCTAGAAATTTTAATATGCCTAACACTAATATCAGATTTACTGTTATGTGTTATAACTGTTTAAAGTTTAGACAGAAGAAGTAGGGAAGAGTTATTATAAAGAAATGATTGATGGACTGGCAAAAAAGAAGACGTTTATCTTTTTATATTAAAAATAATTTTTAATGTGTATTTATAATAATAATATAATTATTACCTAATTCACATCCTATATGTACTTTTATAATATTATAAAATCACTTAGTTAAGAAAAATGTTAACCTCCCCCTTCTCACAAAAAAGTTGAATACACGATACTGGGTAGATTAACACTGTTTTTAAATTTACGCCTGTTTTCTTTAGTTAACTTTTTTAAATTAAATACTAAACCAATAATGGTAACATGATTTGAAAAATGTTGATTGTGGTGTGTATAATTCAATAATATAGGTAGGTAACGTAAATGATCCGGTACTGAATATTAAGCCCGGATTAATATTGGTGCAAAAGAAACTTTTGCTCTAGGGCGCAAATTTATAGGAGTAGCAGTAGTATATATTGAGTTTTGATGTTCAAATACCTATTTATTACATTTTGTATTCATTCATAACGCTTGATCAAGCGTTCGCAATTGACACAAATACATTTATTGAGCACTAAAATAATTAAATCAAGCGGTTATAAATAATACCGTAAAAGAACAATTGAAAAAAATAAAAGAGATAAGTGTAATTATTGAACAATGCTAAAAATTAGAGTTTTTTTTAAAAGGTATTTTTTTTTACTTAGCTGTTACGACTGTTATTGAGAAAATATCAGGTTTGTCAATACTGTGCATCGGTTCTGAAATAGATATTTAAAGATATAAAGTGAAAAGAACTCGTTCATAAATAAATTATTAATAAATAATTTGCTTTTATGAAATCGATGAAGAAATGTTTACATTACATTGTATTCACTTATAAAAACTGTCCTAATACATTATGTGTTAAATACATATATGTGTGTATGTATTTTTATATTGCGTATTATTATAATATTCAAAGAACTAATTATTATAAAATATTATAATGATGTTTTAACTTGTAGTGTTTTAGTACGTATTTAATTTCATAACAAAAAAAGTTATCGAATTTGTATTAAATTATTTCGCATATTTTATAGTATTTCATAAAATATATGTGCCTTTAATAGCTTCTTATAAGTATCGAATAAATATTGCTTCAGGGCCGCTCTTATCTTTAATCCGGCCCTGTTGAATATACTAGATTGTACAATTCCTTGATGTTGGGTGAATAAATGCTAGCCAGTTGGTCCTACAGAAGCTCATTAATAGAGTAGTTGACTATCTTACGTTACATAGCCAAGTTTAATTCAGAACGCCTTACTTCCGATTCCAATTACCTTAGCCTTTTTTCTTTGAGTACTGCACCTCTATTCTCTTAGTAATGAATGTATTATTATTATTGTTTACTTATGCCTTATAAAACTGTTTTTATATTGATTGTATGTGTATTTTTTGTTTTCATTTTTACTAAAAACTTTATTCAATTTTTAAATTTAGTAACTTTTCTGGTGGGAAAATTAATGGTTGTCTGGGAAAAACAAAAAAAAATAATTAATAGTAAAATACATATAGTCTTTTTTTTTGCGATTTTTTATTCTGATTAACCTTAATTAGATATATTTGAATTTGTGTTACAATGCACCCCATTAGAATTTTTCTTTTCAAAAAAGATAAAAATATATGGGTATAACCGTTTGCGAAATGGGTGAGCCACTGTTGTACCTAGATGAGAAGTTGGGAAGGTAGAGGGAAAATTTAATGTATATGAAATAAACGATTGACCATTGTTAATAAAAAAAAATTCTAAGTAAAGTTCGGTTAATAGTGTTGCTTTGTCAATAATATATGTCATATTATGTTAAAATAATTATATAATATGCAATAAATAATTACTTTAATATTGTACTTATTTTTCTATTTTTCAGCTAGGAAAATCAAAAAATGACCTCCTGAAAGTACCAACCACCCGATTTCCTTTCAGAAAAATTGCTATAATTGAAAATCTTAGCAAAATTGCTGATAAAAAGAAAAATAAACATTGAAATTCATTCCTCTTGTTGCTCAGAAGATATCTATATCATACCACTGTACGAGGCAAAATAGTTAATCCCTTAGATAATGTCTTTAGACAAAGAGTTGCACACAGTCCTTCTAAGAAAATATATTCATAAAAAACATATTTGTAGATTGTTTTAATATTAAAAACATGATTTCAAGTTTTAAAGAGAATATAAATCTCACCCAAGATAATATTCACTAATAAACAACTAACACTGTTGTTTAATGTATGTCAAAAAAAAGAAAATTGACTGAAATAAGGTATACAGAAAAAAATACTTGCACTTTGACATTAAATCATCATATTGTATAAAATCAGATATTAATCATAAAAAAATACGATGTTAATAAAATTTGGTTTGGTTTTAATGTATAATTCAATAATTGATTATGTCTAGAATTTTTGATCCATAAATAATAATAATATAATAATAAAATAAAATCCTTAAGATAATTGACTACACACAGGTTATATAAAATTATGAGGCGTAAAGTTTTTTGTTAAAAAATATGTCTGCTTACCAATTAAATAAATTACTATAACAATAAAGGTACGCCATTGCTTAAAAAAATTCGTACATGTAACATATATTAAGATTTGATATTCTATACAATTTACAATGTCAATGAAGTTGAAGAAATATTTACAAATAGCATAACAGTTATTAAAGTGCCTTTTTAACAGTAAATAACAAAAATATGATACAATGATTATTTGGTGTTAAAAATAAATTATATATATTTATATTAAAATAAAAATGAACACTCAGTACAAAACCCATGCCTATTATTAAAGTATAAAATGTATATACAATATATATGGTTACCAAAAATTATGTTATGTTTGCCAAGCCAAGTTAATTAATGGCAGTATACCAGTCTTTAAAAATAACATTCACTTATGTTTTCTTTCAAAGAAATTTACTTCCTCAGATTCGTCATCATGAACAAATTAAATAAACAAAAAAAACAACAGGTTTTATGCAAAAACTTTAAAAGCTCAATAACATATAAATAGGAACCTAAATTAGACTTCATCATCATCTTCATCCTCCTCATCCTCATCTTCGTCATCAACACCATTTTCTTCTACCTCATCTTCATCATCTACTTCAACATTATCTTTATCATCATTTTTTTCTTCATCATCGTCTTCTGCATCATTCTGTTCTTCATCATAATCTTCTACATTCTGATCAGTTTCTTCTTCATCTTCTACTTCATCATTTTGCTCAATGTCACCGTCTTCATCATTTTGCTCAATGTCACCGTCTTCATCATTTTGCGTATCTTCTTCTTCTTCTTCCTCTTCTTCTTCTTCTTCTTCTTCGTCATCATCATCATCATCATCATCGTCATCGTCATCATCTCCTTTATTCTCTGTTTCACCATCTTCAACGTCTTCCTCTTCCATTTGTTCCTCCAACATGTCATCATCCATTTCTTGACACAAATCTTTACCTTTGCACAATTTGCCACCAGGACCATGGGTCAAGATATGTTTTTCCCCAAAAGACTCTGTATTAAACACAAGTTCACACTCATCACAATGAAATTTTGGAGATGCAGTTGGTGCATTTGAATGAATAATACGGTGTTTCTGAAGTTTTGAAAATGCATTGTGATTACGACCACAAACATCACATGCAAATAATGATGACACGGTAGCATTTGGATGATGATTATCCAGGTGTAATGATAAATTATTATAACTTGTACTTATGTGACAGCAAAGCCCACAAACAAAAGCAGCTTCTGCACGGTGAGCCCTTATTAGATGTTGCCAGAAATGTTTCAAACTTATCCATTCTTTTCTGCATATTCCACATACAGTTTTTCCACAATTATTGTCTTCTTCCATATTATAACCATCTTCTATAATAGAATGTTCTTCTCTTTTGTGATCATACAGATCTGTTTCAAATCTGAAGCTTTTGTAGCAAACTGTACAAGAATGTAATTTTCTCAGTCTCTTTGTATTTATATCTGATGAAGCATCATCTATATCTCGTTTCAAACTCTGTTGTTGTTCTTCACTAAAACCAAGTTCTGCTAGTTCTTTAGGAAGACCGTATAATTTTGGAGTTTTTGGTTTAGGGTCAATTAATTTTTTAATAGGTGTAACTACTTTAGGAAAATCTTCTTTTGCTGGATGATTTTCAATATGATCTTTAAGTTTTTCCATATCACTGAATACTTTCCAACAGATTTTGCAAGGTTTTAAATTTTTTCCATGAATTTTATCAATGTGCTCACCTACTTTACTTCCAACAGTGAACATTTTTCCACAAAGTTGGCAAGTATTTGGTTTGTTAAAAATTTGAGGGTGTGCTTCATGTAAATGTTTTGATAAACCATCACTGTCAACACAAAGTTCCATACACATTCCACATAAATATTGAGTGTTGCCTTTGTGTCGTTGTCGTAAGTGTTTTCTATAAGTTTTTTTATTTGAATGTAAATCTCCACAAAATTCACATACATATGAAAACACTTTACGAACATGATCACGTTTATGTTTTTGGCAATCAGCTTTTGTTCTCATAACTTTGTCACAACCTTCAAAATCACAACATAACTCTGGATTATTTACGTGTTTTTCCCTGATATGATCCATCAATAACATTTTATTATCAAAATGTTCACCGGTTTTATCTTCTGAACATATTTCACAATACTGAACTAGATGACTATGCCTCAAGTGCCTATTTAAGTAAGTTTGATATTCAAATATTTTACCACATTTTGTACAAGGATAATGACCCTTTTCTTTGGGTATTGGTGGCATCGAGTCTCTTTTACCTTTGCAATATTTTAAATGTTTCTTCAACAAACTTCTTATCCTGAACACTTTATCACATTTCATACATTGATGTGTAGCATTTATTTCTGCACAACTACTATTATTTGACTTGTCTATAAGTTGGTCTACAGGATCAGAATGATATTTCATCATATGTCGTTTAAGGTGAACTTTGGAAGCAGATGTGCGAGCACATAAACTACATGTGACATCTGGGTGACCTTTGTGTTGCCTACTTACATGTTTCCATAGATGATTGTTACCACTGTAATATTTAGAACAAAGATCACACACATGTAGTTGATGGTCATTTTTACGGTGTTCAGATATCTCTTCAACAGTCTTAAATTCTGTATTTGGACATAATGTACATTTAAGGTTCACTTCTGTTAGTTGATCTGTTACAAAATGAGAAACTTGGTCTTCAACATTGTGTATTGATCTATGTCTCATCATTTTTGACCATTTAGTATAAGTTCGGCCACATATGTCACAGTATATAGCATTCTCTTTTGATACTAAAGGCTCATGTTTTTCTTTTATGTGTTCTCTAAGTTTAGGTACATCTAAATGAACTTTTAGGCATATACCACACAACAAAGGCATACATTCGGCATGTACTGCCATAATGTGTTTATAAAAATCATTTCTATTGGGCCACAACCGTCCACATACTTCACATGTGTTAGGAAGATCACCTTGGAGTTCATGATGAGATTGATGTTCAATTTGTAAAGATTGTGACACAAATAATTTTCTACAATCTGGTTTTGGACATATAAGTGTTTCATTAGTGCCATGTTCTTTAAGTACATGCCACCATTTTTCAGTACGAGAACCACATGAGTCCCCACATAATTCACAACGATTTACAAAACTACTTTGAGAATTACCTATCAATAGTGTTGTTGTGATCATATCATCACAACCAGTCATCAAATGAACAGATGACATGTGCCGTAAAAGTTTTTCTTCACTTGGAAACACTTTATGACAAACTTGACAACTAATTGTATAATGCTCATTGTTTGAAGCCTTGGTTGGATGAAAATTATTGTTGATAATAATTAATTTATCAGGGTCTATAATCTGACCATCATTATCGTAAACTGTGTGAATAACTACATGCCTCATCATTTTTTTTTTAGTATCATGTTGTCGAGCACAAACTTGACATCTATACCTACGCTGTATAGAATCAGCCGTATCACTACTTTTGGGGTGTTGGACATTCACATGTTCCATAAGTGATTTACTATCACTACAGATTTTCATACATACTCCACATGTTACTGCAGCTTCTTGTTTGTGCCCTCTAACCATATGTAACCAAAGACTAGCTTTGTCTTGAAATTCTCTAGTACATACTTCACAAAAGAATACAGTTTCTGCTTCCATCATACTTTCAGCAAGTTCTTCATCTTCGCCTAAATGTCCATTTGATTGATGTAAATCTGATTGTTCGATACCATGAACTTCTGATATATGTTGACTAAGATCATATTTATTGCTAAAATTTCGTTCACACAATAAACAAGATTGTCGAAGATTTTCTTGTTTAATCTGAGATAATAGAAAATGATCATTTGGTATTGGTATTTCAATTTCATTTTCTCGAGCTACTTTTCTAGGATTGGCATTCTTTCGGCGACTACCGGAGTCTGATGACCCAAGAGTTCCTCCCTAGAATTAATTTTTACATATTAGATAATGATTTACATAATAAAATATTGATATAATTGATATAATAAAATAGTTAAAAATTTATCATCTTACTATTCTAAAATTAGATTTTGGTTTTGCATTTTTAGAAATATTATTGATAATAGTGTTACCGGGATGGACACCAATCTAAAAATGTTAAATTGAAAAATTATAAAAACTGTACTTAAAAATATCATTATTATTATAAAATTACTTCAAGAAAATCCATGGGATTTGGAGAATCTTCCCGGATACTATTATTGTTAGCCATTCGTTGTTGCATAAGTTTTTGATGCATTTGCTGTTGCTGTTTTTGATATTCAGTACGGCTATCATTGGCAAAGTATTGCATTTTGTTTAGTGCCGGGGGCCCTCTTTGTACTGGTTGCTTTTGACTCAGGCGCTGAGCTTTTAAGAACTGTTGCAATTGCATAGATGCCACAGGTTGCTTCACAGGCCATATTGCAGGTTTTAAAGGTGGAGGTTCACTTTTGATTTTTCTAGGTTTAGGTGGAGGATTTGGCGAAACGGCAAAAATTGATACCTAAAAGTAATTTTAAAATAATTGTAAATTATTTTTAACATTATTGGAAAAATAAAATATTCAAGAAAAACTAAACACTAAGTATTCAAGTAAACTCATAATTTTATTTTAAAACAGTCTATGTAAATGTTCAAAGGTTTCTGGATATTCGTTGGGTATGATTTGATAACTTTGAAATTTGTTTAATGACGATAATCAATAGGTATTTCATAGCAAATGTGTACCATTTTATTGCTGATAAAAATATTTAACTACTAAAAAAGTAAATTCACTTATTTTTGTTATAAATTACTATTCAATAGAAAATTTATCTTGTACTTTTTTCTAGAAATCAAATATTCATCAAAAATGTATTTAACTGGAAATTACCATTATTTACTTAATTTAGTTATAAATTATAGTTCAGTCTAACCTATACATTTTAATTTTGTGCAAATTCAATAATTTTCTTGGCATAGAAAAAATTAATACTTAGTAAGAAGTAATAATAATACATATATTCTATACCATTTAAATTGTCTAGTCTGTGATATAAAATATACTACATTTTTTAAATGTAAGTTATATTACAAAATATAAGAATTATACTCACTTCTGGTTGAATATGATGTAATCGTGACATTTTATTATTTTGTGTAGAATGATTAGATTCCTAAAACAAACAAAACTTCAGTTATGATTTTGATTATTAAAAATAAATAGCAGAAAACCAAAATTACCATAATTATAATACATTTGTTAAGAAATTAATACTTTCAGAAAGCATATTTACTATTTCAATAAAGAAAACAATACTCAATAAGGAATTTACTCTTAATGAACCTTAGTGCTTTGGCATGTTTTATAGTTATATCCTAAAACAAACCAAAAATCAAAGTTATAGATTAGGTATGTTATATTCAAAATTAAGTTAATGTATTTAGTTTATGTGAATAATAATATATTTATATTTAATACAAATACATCAATATAGACTTCGATTTCCACCAATAAAAATATTAATTAAAATATTCTGAGTTTTAAGATGACACATTAAAATTAACTATTACTTTAATAATTATATTTTTATTAATTTATTAAATAATTTTTTTATTATAGAAGTAGCAAGGTAGATGCAAGTTTTAATATGATGTACAGATTTGTATTTCTTTGTTAACAAACTTTTAACCAGAAAAGAATCCTCTGATAATCAACATACAATGTAGACCAGTGCTTCTCAACCTTTTTAAAACAGACGCCCCCCTAAGAACCAAAATATTTTTCAACGCCTTCCCTCATTTCATTAAAATAATAATAGTATACATGAAAAGTTTAAGTTTAAATATAATTTAAGAGGATAATTAAAATGTTTTAAAATGTATCGATCAATGAGATGGTTGTGCTTGATGATTCAAAGCCAATTTATTTACGTTTGGTTCAAAGTTTGTGAGATGAAGGCGTAAGTCTCCTCTTTTGACGATGTCAAGTCAATTTCTTTTTTTCGTCATTAGATTTATTACCGCGCTAAATCCTCGCTCAACGAGGTAAGTGGAAGGGAAGGCAAATAATAATTTTTATATGACAGTCCACACCTCAGGATAAATTCGACTAATAGTAGACTGGAGCCAAAATTCTGTGAGGTTTTCAATATTTTTAAAACTTGCTTTTAACATCTCGTTAGTGGAAATTTCGATCAATTCTTCTTGACACTGTATTTTTGTTGATTTAATATTTAAAAAGGGGTTTATGAAACATTGAGGAACTTCCAGAAGCATAATATCTTTAAAATGTTGTGAAAAATCTTTAACCAAAGACTGAAGGTGTTCGAAAACGATTACAGATAAGCAAACGTTTGATGCTTTGGTATATGTAGCTTATATTTCATAATCACGAGTTTATTTTATAAATCGATAAAAACGGAAACAATTACAGACAAATCTTGGTACGTTGCATTGAACAGAAAAAAGTTCACCCCCCCCCCAACTATCACCCTAAACGAGCTCACCGCCCAACGGGACGATATCGCCTCCGTTAAGAAGCACTGATGTAGACTTAGGTATTAAATGTTTTGTAGTTGCTACAGTGAAAGGTCATATTTTGATAATATAAGCTATACTTTTTTTTAATAACTGGGAAACATTGGAAAAATAAATATATTTAAGAACTCAAAAAAGATTTTTATTATTTTCAAATATATGAGTTTAAAAAAAATCACAGAGATTTGAAATATCAACCAAATAATTATGTTAGCAATTTCTAAAAGTGATCCTTTTATTATTAATTACTATGCATATTTTTGAGGTATTTAAAGCTATTTGAAATGTTAGATTTAATTTTTTTTTTAATAAAATTGATTTGGTTTTTCAAAAATGTTTGAAAATTTGATAATGAAGTTCACCTTAAGTCGTTCTTATGGTCATATAAAAAAATTGAAAATCGGTAGTCTAGTTTTTTTTTTTTTTTTATACCTAAGTATTTTAAGTTCAAATTTTGATGAAAATTGTAATTATCACAATATTTTGAATATTTTTATATGGATGAAATTTCTGATTTACTTCAAAAACTTGAAATGAAAAAATATTGTAGCGATTTGTCGACAGAAATTAATACAATTATTTTTAATTTTAGTTGAATTTCTCAGTTCCTTTTTTTAGTAATGATTTATTGTTGTGAAATCATTAATTGAGTAACTTTTTATATTGTACATTCTAAGCATCCCACCAACAACAGTAGCACAACCATGGTGTGAAGTATATTTTTTTTTTTTTTAACCTGAAAGTAAGAATCAAATTTTCTGTTACTATCTAAATATTATTTATCAAAATATCTTTATTAAATTGGTCATTTGATATGAAAATCTACAACCATTTTGAATTACTATCAAAAGTAATAATTGTAGGTATTTATACTATTTTGTGCCAATGTCAGCAAAGCAAATTAATATTTAGCAATATCCACTAGATTTCTGCATCACACTTGTTCAACTTATCAAATTAAGTCATCAATAAGTTATGTAATATTAGATTTATCTTATCTCAGTTTTTTCTAGTTACCAATTTTTATACATGAATAGTGTGTTATTTTATAGATATATTGATAAATATTGTTGTTAAATAGTGAATACTACAGTAGAAACTATTAAAAAAAAAACCCTCAAAAAATTGACTATTTCTTTTCTTCCATTTGTATTAGTAATATCAATTGGTATAGTTATAAATATAAAATACGAATATGAAATTAATAGTGTAATAGTTCTTAGATAACTTAATATATATATATATAATTTTTCTAAGATAAAATTTACTGGTAAATTTAAATTTCATAATTTATGAATAATAAACATTCAAAAACATATGAAATGTGTAAAATTTGCCATCTAACTATGAAGTTCTTAGAATTCTTAAAAACAACAAATTTTACTCTTAAAAACAAAAAAAATATTTTTATTTTACTCAAGGTTTATTAGGTATATCTAGTCAAGAATATTTATATTCCATTTTAATACTAGTAATAATAAAGAAAGGAGTATATATATATATATATATATATATATATATATATATATAGTAGCTACAAATTAATATATTTTCTCAGAAATATTGTAGGTAGGTATGTTTAGAGTATAAAATCCAATGAATAAAAAGTAGATATCTACCAAATAATTGAAGCATAAGATCAAAAATTTTTAAAAATACATTATTTACCGATGGATTCTAAATCTGGTCGATTAGTATTTAATAGAATAAATACAAATAGATCTTTGTGTATTGCTTAATGTTATACTGTAAATACACCTACCTATTGTAAATCATAACTAAATAGAGAATCAATCAATACAAATTAAACAAAAAAAGCTGTATTATTAATATTCAGTTCTATAACTTAATTTGTGGTACTTATTTAACTTTTTAATAATTAATAAAATTTGAGATATGAGAAACTTATAATCATAAATCACCGAAAATTGAAGTAATAACTTAATTTATAATATTTTCTTTGATAATTCAAAAATAACTCAACAGATATCATACATTTTCAATTAGCTGATAAATCACATCCAGATAACAATCTGTAAACACGGGATAACTGCTATTAAAATTAAAATGGAAATCCAGAAAAAAATATACAGATTAAGCATTTATTTTTTTTTTTTTTACATATTATTCAATTTTATACATAAATCCAAAACTAACCACAGTTATTAACTATATAGAATAGTAAATTATTAAAATGTATTGTTGTTATTGATACCTAGTAAACAAAGGTAAGTTTTTGGTGAAGTTGTAGATAGTAAAATAATTAAATGGTTAAAAAAAACTTATAATTGTTATAATTATAATTAAATAAATGTGTCTTAAATACATCGTTAATAATTTCAAAATGCAATAAGTAAACAAAAAATAAATGATAATGCAATTGACGAACAAAAATATTTCGTTTTCGGGAATTGTGATAACAACAAAACGTATATATCTATATTATACAATATTATATTATTACGAATATGAATGTATTCAGATACTCACACGCGCGCGCGTAGTAAGCAAAATGTTCGGAATACGATTATTTCCCTCTAAAACACGCCACAGTGATGATAAAAGAAAAAATTCAAATTTTGGTAAGCCTAGATGTTATCTTATCAATTCATAAATGATAACAAAAGAAAAAATAATATTTGAATATCATTATAATAATATTAAGCTTATAAAATGTACAATAGTTGTCATCAATGTATAATAAAAGTGCAGGAATTCCTGACGCACGAGGAATCAGATTGGAACGATGCACGGACACTCGTTGTGATCACTGTTCACTACCTTCACAGCACAGTCGACAGACGACCTACGCACAAGCACTTATTTTTCTTAAAAGAACTTCCGCACCAGAACCAGGAGAAACTCCGTTCTACACACGCGCACATACGGCGATATGGGACACCACTCCCGACCGGAAGAGAAAAAAAAACTATACCCACCTATCCTAACCGCACGGATGGAGACAGGTGTACGGTAAGTTGTTTTTACGTGCACAACGACAGCAGGTCGTCAGGAGCGAGCTGGCAGCAGCGACGGCACTGAAGAACGAGAAAAGTGAGAACAGAAATCCAGTTGCCGCCGCCGGTGGTATCCCCCGTGGCCCCTTCAACAAAAAATTCCCTACCGCATTGCCGCAACTGCCCAACCACTCCACCGCTCGCCGACCACCTAATTCTGCCAAGCGACGCCGACTGCTGACTGCTGCCTGCTACAGCACTCCTCTGCGGTCGCCAACGCCGCTGTTCTACATTCACGCGCGCCACATCCTAAATACCAATATTTAGGTCACCTTCACACGAGCGGACGAAATAAAAAAAGTATTCGTTACGTATAAAGTTTGGTCCCTGTCGTTGAAAATAACAGTATTGAGTGTATATTATATATGTATAAATATGTGTACATATATTCTAAAATATGTATATTATGAAAGTAGGTACCTAATAAAATAGCATGCTGAAGTTGTTTGTCAAAAAGATATCCAAAAGAAAACAATAACTATATTTTAAAAAAGATTCAAACAGCATAGTACGTTACCTTTGCGATGTGGTCGAAATTCGTTTAGGGCGAAATTTGATGTGTCCAAAGTCACTGCGGAGTGACGACGACGACGAGTAATGCAGCACAATCACGGAGACGGTCGCGGGCCGGAAGGTGGCGGTAGCAGTGGTGGCGGCGGCGGTGTGTCGTCACTGTCGTACGGCGGGGCCCCTTATATAACTGGCCCACGTCCAAAGTCGGCCATGACAACACGAGCTTGGATATCCGGTAGCGGCAGTGGTAGCCACCCGGGCGTGTACAGAGATGATGGCAGGTCAAGTAACGAATTCGTCGTGTGACCAATAGACGGACGGACGGACGAGTTGTGCAACAGAAGAACCACTCGCGGGTTTGGATATCCGGCTTGGTTATGCGATGGTATGGCGAGGCGTCAAGTTCAGGCCGCGCGACGGGACATAGGCCCTCGTCGGCGTGGACACGGGTGTAGGAACCACGGGAGCTCGGCACCCAAAGAAGTTACGAAACCGAATGACTTATTATTACTAACTACTAATTCTTTTCCCCCGTTTGTAAACCGATGTAAACGGAACCACGATTCCACGATACGATACGGTCGGTAGGACAGACGACAGAAGAGAACCATTACCACTCATACCAACCAAAACCCGTATTATCGGACACTCGTGTTGTCCGGTCAACAATCCCGAACCCACTGACCGAATGCAGTGTAACCAATAGCGTTTTCGTTGATCATTCTTGTAAGGATATTAGCAGTTGTCAGAAAATTGATAAGAGATTTTTATTTTTCTGATTCAATTTGAAATAATATCAATGTTTAACAATAAAATGTTTGTATAGATATTTTCATTATCAAAAAAAAAAAAATTATCAATAATTTTTGTGCAATAGGGCATTTGATTGATTACGATTATAATATGTGGTCAGGTTAGGATTTATTTTCTCATCTATCCGAGCAATTACAAAGATGTTAATTTACGAGTATTCAAGAATAATAATCAATTTAATTTTTTACAGCAAGTAGTTGATGATATTGAATATATTGCTAGCTCCATTGTTCATAAACTAACAACTAAATTAATTTATGATGATTGCACTAAAGTTTTAACTCGAACCCATTCTGAATCTGGATCATTAATAACCATAAATAAACGAGGTGGATTAACTATTCACTGGTGAATACATAATTTATTATACAAGATTTATGGGCATTAAGTGTTAAATTATTGCATAGGCCAATTAATTTTCTTTGCGTTGGTTACATCCCTAATACAAAAATTATTATATCCTTATCAATTTCCGACAATTACCAAATATAGATTAGAACACGGTAAGCTCGTAGATTTTCTAGGGCACTATAGCGCTCCATATTATACCAGGTTGTCTGTATAAACCCTTTAATTCTTTTTTTTTTTTAGACACTGATACTCTAACTGATATTATATTAAATTATAGTGATACACAAATACACAATACACTGATACATAATATTACCTATTTACAAATTAGAAACTGTTAAGTGTTTATTGCAAAACCCAAAATACATTATTATATTGTCACTTGATAATTGTTTGTGATAGTGAATAATGAACTTTAGTTAATTAAAATTGTTTTTCTTTTATAATATACTGCAGATACATGGTGCGACAAAAAGAACTCCCTGATTAAGGAAACTTATAAAAACCAAACTAAGTCAAATATCAAAAAAAAAATTGTATTTATAAATTGTACATAAAATGCCATTTTATATTAATTATTTTTATAAATTATATCACTTAAGTGGCGGCTCTCATTTTCGATACACTGATGGAGCCTTTCTCGGTAATTTTCTATAACTACGGGTCATTTCGGGCGGTATAGCAGCAATTTCCTGGGTTATTACCTCCTTCAGAGCTTCCAAAGTTTGTGGACGATGTTGGTACACTTGGGCTTTTAGTTAACCCCAGTGAAAAAAATCGCATGGGTTCAAATCTGGTGAACGTAGCGGCCACCCATTGTCACCTCGCAAGGAGACAATATGCCTAGGAACATTTCTCGCAGAATGCCAAGTAAACGACGAGCTGTATGTACTATTGCACCATCTTGTTGAAACCACACATTTCGTTGTCCATACTCATGAAAAAAATCGTTCAATTTTGGCCGAAGAAAATGTTCAAGCATCTCACAATAGCGATTAAAGGTCACTGTTACAGTAACACCGTCTTCTTCAAAGAAGTACGGACCCCACACACCAAATGCGAAAATGGCACACCAAACTGTAACCTTTGGACTGTGGTCGCTGGTGAAGTTCTTGAGGATTGTGTTCAGACCAGTATCTAAAGTTTTATTTGTTTACCGTACCTGAGAGGTGAAAATGTACCTCGTCCGTAAAAATCAAAACATCTGTACGGGGAACATTCCGAAGAAGATTATTAATAAATTCCTCGATAACAAACGCATGATGCTCTCCTGACCAAGCCATGATGAATACTATAAATGGCATCGATAGGACTTTCTGTCGATGTAAATATCACTAATGTACCTCCACCCAAACCCAAACTAAACCCTTATCAAACTACGGAGTTTTTTCTGTCACACCTTGTATTATGTTAATTACTTCAACTAAAAAACAACTACCTAAACGTTTTTTTTAATTTTTAAATTAAGTCCATTAATCTATACGTACTTAATACTATAGTTGTAAAATATATAAATATATAGGTACATCGTTTATAATAAAACGTGCAATACATCATTACGTGTATAAAAAAAAAAACAATCCAATGATCGTTTTCGTCGAAATTCTGGCCCAAAAAGTCCACGCATTGATTGTTAAGAGGTATTTAGTGGATTAATTGAGGATTTTCATTGGCGTAGAACCAACAATTTTGTTTATTTACGGTCTATTCAACATTAAATACTTTCAAAAAAGATAAGAAATGTCGCAAAACGAGCACATTATATTCGCTTTTAAAGCAATCATTTAAGCGAAATTATTTTTAAAAATTAATCAGAAAAAATTTTCAAAATAAACGAAAAATTATTCAAAATTATTAATTTATGTTTTTTTATAAAATTATTAAAAAAAATCATCCCGAAGATTTAAATGGCCCACTCTGTATAATAATAATAATTCACATTCTAAGATTAATTATTTAGATCAATTCTTCTAAATACGTTTTTAGCCTCTGAAGTGTAGAAAATGATCTTTATAATGATAGTTATTATCACTTATTCATACACGATATTACAACATTATGTTTAAAATTGGTATGAAAATCATACAACCACGTAGGTATTTCGTAAAAAACTAACAAATATATGTCGGGGGGTCTCAATACCCAACCCCCCCCCTGGTTGAGCCACTTAATACAATTTGAATTGATTCGTTTTATTTTTGTCAAATTTCCTCTAAAAATAGAATTTTCAACCTTTGTCCAACCAATTTTTATTCTCAGACTTCATGTTTTCGGAACAGATGCGTCCCTGAGGAGCGAGGGGGCCGATTCCCCCCCATGTAATATTCTTTTTGTTATACAAAATATCTATAGTTCTTAAGAACAAATAATTACAAATGCATTTGGTTCCAAATGCATTTGGTTCCAAATGCCATAAAGATGATTCCGAATCTTGGAAATACTTTTATTGAAACAATTTTTATAAATATTCTATAAAGGGTGAGATAGAATTATGGAAAATTAAGAAGGGACAATCAGTTTGTAAAGATATAATAAAATAATATATTTTTAGAATCAAAATTGGAAATGATTGATTTAATTTAAACTTTAGATTCTGAGTGTAGCGATACAGTGTTAGGTACAATGATGGTTTTTTTTTATATACTGTGACAAATATGTCTACCAGAAATCTTGATTCAATATGTAAGTATAGCACTTTTTGTGAAGTAATCCTGTTTTACAGGAAACTACGGATTTTAATTACCCTTACAGACTCATGAGAGTGAGTCACTTGTTAAAATGTGAGGTACCTATATAATTATAATGACTAGATATAAAAATCCAAAAAAAAGTACATTGCAAAAATTAGGTCCTCCATTGTAAAAAAAAAACCTCCATGAAAAGAATTGGCCAATGTGTATCGTGTATACTATTTTACACATATTATATTTCCATCTATATAGGTACATTTTTATGTCAAATTTAAAAATCATTAAATCTAAAAATGTTCTCCCTAAAGTATCACTCCAGTCAGATTTCTTTTCAGAAAAAGGCAGTTGAGTAAGGAGACGTACACATAGTTTTTCTATTTTGTGATTGTAGGTACATCAAAGCAGATCATATTCCGTACACTTGCAACGCAGCGCCATCTGTGATTTAAAAAATATTTTGTCATATAAAATACCAAAGTTGGTAAATACATAAAATAAACGTAAATTATAATATAATATAGTATATTATACCATAGTTAATATATCTATGGTCTAGTCCTATCAGACCAATGTTGTACTTGTGTGTACTAATCATAGAGTAAGACTTACTCTATGGTACTGACTGTAGTAGTCACGAATTAAGACATTGTACAAAATATCGAACAAAAATGTCTTATCAGTGTTTTTTTGAGTCTGTCCGGTTCTCGCTGTTTGGCACTCGGATCAATATATTATCATATTAGTATCCTAGTATAATATGACCAAAGGTTTGGTATGACAGCTAGCGCTTTAAGACAAAATTGATATAAAAATCAACTAAAACCAGTTTAAAGTTTAGACTTGTGGAGTAGGGTGTGTAATAAATTACATATCTATTCTTATTGCTAAATCTATTTTATATAAATTTTGATATTTATAAGTATACACTAGATGGTGTTAGTAGCTATGTTAAAAGTGAGAAGGTTCGAGCTTCAATTATCACACGTTCGTTTGATATTCTGTATAATCTTAATTCGTGGTAGTGGTTCATGTTATTTGTGAAGGAAACAAAATTAGTTTTACATGGTTACCACCATGGTTTATCTATAACCGTGGTTACTATTTATTACTTGGTACTTTTCTAGTTCAGTAGTTCCCGTGTTCGGTATTCTTGTCTATGGTTCATTGGTTCGGACGATTTTGTTGTTCAGATATAGCTAAATCGTAATTTCGGCCTTCAATCTCAAGTGCTAGTTGCTTCGTTTACACTTATTCAAACATTTGTATCATTTTTATCGTAAGTATATTACTTAAAAATATTACAATTTGTTGTATAATATTGAGAGTGAACATTGAATTATAATTCACTCATATTTTGTGTTAATAATGATGTAAATTATTGATTAAGTGGGGATACAAAGAAGAATCATAATTTGTTGTATACATACCTAGTAATAAAATAAAACAGTAAGTATTTCACATACCTACTATAGGTACTCTTCAAAATAATTAAAATTTATTTTATTTATATACATGTAGCGATGGCAATAATTGAGGGATTTGGTGATGAAGTAATACAGTTTTTTGGCATACTGTTTATTGTGGTATTGATTATATTAATATGGATGTCTACACAAGTTGTCGATACTCAACTATTTCGCGGTGCTGCTGTTTTCATATTAGAAAGACGTTCAACTCGACATACAATTGATATGACACTTGAACAAAGATTGACACAATCTAATGCTTCTGTTCCATCTATAAGTATGTGTATAATATTTCAGTCTTGTCATTTTTCATATAATAGTGTAACCATTTTCTACTTGTACTGTTCAATCATTTGAATAGCTTTAAATTTATGTTATGCATAATTCCAGTAGCACAGTTTGGTACTTATCAAAATTCTTAACAACATGGTAGGGTATAGGCCTTTACACAGGGACCATAGGATATGGAATTCCTACTTCTGATTAATTCAGGAAGGCCAGTAAACACATACTAAGGCTGCCTGTCCCTGATGTATTTATTAATTTAAATTTAAATTTGAATAAATCAATTTTTTAAACAAAGGAGTGGATTAAGCAGTGAAGTAATCAAGAAAAGTATTAGTATGGCTTAGTAGGGCTAAATGGGTACCAATTATTGTTGCCAATATGTTCTACATATACATTTCTATACTCACTGATTAAACTAATCATTAATTGATTTAATATGTTCAAAATCTATACAAGCCCATAAATGCTACAGATCCAGTTAGTTTTTTTTATTGGTGTGGTACTGTTTTATATATTTAATCAATATTTTATATCTATGTTGATGATAAGTGAATAATCCGAGTTGATCACCTGCAAGACTATACTCGAATTCTCTCTTATCATCAATGTAAATATTGAGTAAATGCATTAAATAGCACCACACATCTGTAAAAAAGCCCTCCAGATCAATTTTAAGTATTTATAGTCTTGAGAAATCTTATTTCAATCTAATATATATATTTTTTTTTTAATTTTCTAGAAAATCCAATTATTATGTTAAGTAGAATAATTTTATTATATCTGGAAATGGAAGAAGTTTGTTTTGCAGCCATTAGTCTTAATTAAATCTGATAAAAAAATAACTTTTTTAATTTAAAAATTAATATTTATAACAATAACGGGTATTAAATGGAGAAATTAGATAATGAAAGTAGATAAGAAAATAAATATAATATGTGGGCACTATGCAATTAAGGAATGGCTATAGTTGAAATTGAATATACATTTTCCAAGACTTTCAACAGTAAAGCTAATAGTGGGATAATATAAGATTTCTAATCATTGAGTATTTTATTTAAATCCTCTGGTTGTTCGATTGTTAGTTGGTGATGTGTTACCTCGGCATATGATCATTGAATGAAAGTATCAAGATTACAAAGCTGATTAGGAGGAGCTGGTATTAAGATAGAATGAAGAGGTAACTTCTTTATATGGTGTTTTTATTTGGGGCATCCTTTATAAGAAGCTGTATAGGTCCCTGCACAAAGTGAGCATTTGACCAGGAACTTGCAGTCTTTGGTGCAATCCATGGATGAATGATCTTTCCCACACTTAACACAGCAGAGTAGAAAGTGTAATACTTTTTGGTATGACCAAGTAAATGAAAATTATAACACTGAGGCAGCCTATGATTTTTTTTTTTTATTGTTTTATCAGTATGTAGAAGTGAAGGAATATTGAAAATATCTTTATTGTTGCTATTTTTGTCGAGTTCCACCAAAAAAAATAGCAGAGGTGATTTGTTTTTTTAAATATTTTCAATATGTCTGACTGAGTGACCTAAATCACTCAATGCATTAGTGATTTTGACGCTGAGTGTGGAATGGTGCAAATTCTAATTACCCTAAAACAGCGTTTTGCATAGCATATAATATTTTTTTTTTTTTATTTTTTTTGAATCATATATTTATTTATATAATCTGTAAATATATATATTTTTACAATAAGTATAAGTGAGATAAGTAGAGGTTGGATTGCAGTCTTGATTGAAGAATCCATCCAGTGATGGAGCTTCATGGCAGAGGTTGGCTTTTAGTCATTTATAAGGTCCCGGCACCATTGGCGTTTTAAACGTCTTCTTGGATCACCAGGGATAATATGAGTATGTAAATTTGAGACAAGAGGGTTGCGGTGATTGGATAGATTTGAGTGAAAGCATTTGTAGGAAATTTTAGCTACTTCTTTTACTGTTGGAATTGAGAGGTCGTTATGAAGTGTTTCATTTGAAATATAATAGGGAGCTTTGGTTATTTGATGGAAGCATTTAGATTGGAACGTTTGGATTTTATTTAGATTTGAGATTTTGGCTGAACCCCAAAGTTGTACACCACACGACCATATAGGTTTCAAGAGAAGTTTGTAAATGAGTATTTTATTTTTTAGATTAACGTGTTTAGAAGTTAGGAGGAGTCGCAGCTGTCGTGATCGGTTGTTGAGAGTAATTCGCTTAGTATGGATATGATGTGCCTAGGTTAGTCGACGGTCAAGATGGAGGCCTAGATAGCGAATATTTTGTGTGGGAGGGATGGGTATATTATTGAGAGTTATGGTCGGGCAGTTTGAATGTCTTAATGTGAAAGTGCAGTGAGCAGATTTTGATTCATTCATCTTAATACCCCATTCCTTGTACTATGTTTGTAATAGGTTTAGATGTGATTGGAGCATATAATATGAAACTATATATATATAAAATATATGAAACTCCGAGTCTTTGTTATTTAGGTGTTCAGTAATTAATTTAAAATGATGGTAACTATTCAGATAAACAACTTGGAACGATGGTGTGGTTTTAAAGGAGAAACCATTTATACCAGAGAGACTAAGTAAAGTCTTTTCGAATGAAGAAAAGTTAGTAATGTTTTTGATATAAAGAAGGGGAGCTCGGACTGGAACACTTGAATATTGATCTTGAAGTTGTTGCTCACGGTCAACAGCCTTACTGTTATACTGTTAACTGGCAAAGTAAATACATTAACATCTGCAATAACTTCAATGTCTACATTCACAGAAAGGACAGTGAAGCGGTTTGGAGAACTGAACATTTTGGATTTTTTGTCATTCTGCTTGGGCGATTTAGATGTGGACAACAATTGACGTTTGTTATTCGACATGAGCGCAATCGGGAATGTCAATTTATGCAGCATGCATATGCAAACCTGATGACAAGTTATCAAACTATAAAGTTCTTGGGACTTTAGTAATAATAAATATGTCAAAAAATTGCTCGCTGCTTCTGACTCAAAACTGCTCACTTCCAATTCCATAATTAACAATTATAATTTTAAAAAACAATCTTAAAGCTTGTAGTTCATCAAAGTAAATTCTATAAATAGTTGACATTTTAGTTTAAATGTACATTTTGTTGTTGAAATTTTAAATTTCTGTCAACCTGTTGTATTTCATATACCAATCTGAATTATTTATACCTATTAAGCTTATTATTTTGATATTATTATTACTCATAAGTTTAGAGTCCTAATATTAAATATGTATATTTATATATATATATTATTCTATACTTAGAGCTATGATCTATTCTGCTATAAAATAATTGGTCAACATAATTAAAAATGTTATTAATAACTAATAATATTTTCCTACATTTGAGTAAAAATGTAATAAATTTTTGAATTTTATCACTTATTTAGGTGAAAATCCACCAACTGAGATTGTTCCTACAAATGCTGATATTCAAACAAATTCATCTATAAACAATGATAATCCTCAAGATAAAAATGAAAATTCTAGTTCTACAGAAAATGATGTAGCTGAAAGGGAATCAACTATGCAGTCTAATGAGTTAAGTCAAAGCACTAATGATTCTTCAAACGATCAACAAGTATATGAAGATTCTATCAAAATACGGCTTAAGTATTTAAATGATAACTGTCGTTTAGTCGAAGGCAGACTTCAAGAAAATATCGGTGTTTTCAAAAGGTATATTAAAAATTATTATGTAATAAACATATGAAACAATTTTCCCTTTTATATAATCAATTTTATTTCATACCTGTTACGATGTACACAAATTAAAATCAATTATGTTATAATTGTTTTAGGAGACACTTTAGCAATGAGTTATCATCAGATAAAATTATTCGTTTAATATTTCAAGGAAAAGTATTACATGATGATGAAGCAACACTGAGTAGTTATGGACTTCATGATAACTGTGTTGTGCACTGTCTTATACATCAGCCACGCCCTACCACAAATGCTCAGCAAACCGATGACTCTGTGGAAGACGATATTATTGATCACCCACCAACATTATTACCAAATATAATACGACGGCGTCATCGTCAACGTCAACCTGGACCTGTTCAACGCGAATGGAATTTGGCAACATTATTATCTGCTTTAATAACAGTGATAATATCTTTACTTTGGTACGCGAGAATTCACTTTTACACATTGTTCTCATATACATCTACCGGTACATTAGGGATATTGACTGGTATTTTTATTTTCACTGCTATTCTCACTTTTTTGGTGGATAACGAGGATCACCAACAATATCAGCCACAAGTTAGACAGTAATATGTTATTACGCTATGTTTCAATACATATAATAAAAATGAATATGAAATGTTGGTCTCAAAATTGATCATAGTAAAGTATTTGTATAACTACATAGTTCTTGTTTAAAATACATGTTTTGTTTTATTATACAAAAGATAGAAAAATCAATTAAGTAAAAAATAATAGTTGATCTTTTGATACGTTCTGTATTCTGTTATTTATTTTATTAGAAACTATTGACTTAAGTTTATTATACATTTGTGTATTATGTATTTTAAAATGTATGCATTTGCTTTAAATAATTTTTTTTTCCCACTATTTAAACAAAAAAGAAATCTTGAATCAATTTGTTATTGATTCGATTCATTTTTACATATTTATTAAATTTTAAAGTAAAAAAAGTTTAGTTATTTTTTTCTTTTTGGTGTAGTTGCATTAAGTACTATCTCATAAAAATATAAAATTTAATTTTTATAGCTTGTCTAATTTGTGAATGACATGTAATACCTTTATACAAAACAGTAGTTTTGTAGATTTTTAAATTAATTAATTAATTTAACGAATAGTAGAACTTTTACTTATATAATATAAAATTAGTTTATTAATAGTTAATTGATGTATTTTTAACTATGTACTAAAAAACATTTAAGTAATATCATTAATATTCAATTTATTATAATGGATACATTAAGAAATCAATTAGAATAATTCTATTGGCTTAAACAGTTAATATTTATATAGATATAGTCATATTTAAATATAAGTGTCAACTTACCAGTTATCTAAGAATAGAAATAATATTTATTCTTTAAAACAATATAATAAGATTTACCATATTATATATTGAATATAATTACAATTAGTAATAGTAATATTTTATTTTAAATTTGTAAAATTCATAGTGACTTAGTTATAATAGTTTATACTAAGAAAATACTACAGATTAAGTCATTATAAGCAATGTATTTAGTGAACATTTATCAAAAAGTAAATAATATTTGAATTTTAAAACTCAGTCATTTAAATCAAATTATAAACAAATTGGTAAAAGTTGGTATTATGTGAATTTATAATTCAAGTATAAATTTTATCTCCGACATTATGAAATAACAATACAACAGTCCGTGTGTTTTGATTTACAGCTATATAAGCAAAACTAAATGGTACAGATTTTATATTTTCTTTGGGAAATAAAACAGTATCATTCGAGTCAAAAGCTGTGACTTTGTAAATCTTGGACGAGATTTGTATCTTAGAACTAGTAGACTTTTCCACACTGAAATATTAATATTTGATTAAACATTTTTTAAAATATACATATAAGTTATTTATTAATATTATGTATTTCTCTAACGTGAGTAGATCTTTGTAAACATATTTTGTTGCATTCAAATATGGTTCAATCACTATGTCATCTTGACACCATTGCCCACCAATTACAAAATGTTGGAGTAGTCTAAACACAAACTCTGCGCGCTCATCTTCTTCATATAAAAAATATTCACTGCATTCGCCTTCAAACAACATCTAAACATATTAATTAATCGTATGTTAGGTTATTTGTAAATGTTTATTATAAAAAATACAAGAGCTCATAAGTATTGCACTTATAGATATTAAATATCAAGTGAAATATTAAGTAAAAGCATACTTTCATTTAATTGTTTTTATTATTTTATATTTAATATATATATGTACCTAACAAATTGATATATTATTAAAAAATCAATAGTAATAGTGCTAATATTACTAATAGTCTAGTGCTCTTGAGTTTATTTTTGAGTTTTATACTAGATATTTTATTTCATATTTTAGTGAAACTATTAGTATAAAACCAAAAAAAACTTTATTTTTTAATCATGGTCCACTGATAATCAGATAAGCAATAAAAAACTGAATTAACCATTTTCAAATTATTATTCATGTATAAGCCATTTTTGTACACTTCCATACATTGTCGTATGGTATGGTTACCATCCTTGTCAGTTGTGCTGCATACGATATTATTATTTGGATCTAAAAGTTTATCAAAGAATGTCATAGATGTGATGGTACATGGAATTTCTTCAACCAGTACTTTGAATACATTTTGCCCTATTTAAAATATAAATTTAACTAGGTAAAAATTATTTTGTACAATGAAACAATTAGTATTTAAGTAAACATTCCTATGCTGCATAATAATTTTAGTTAATTACACCATTTTGTAGATTGCCGGTTAGATTAAAATATAGATTTAAATAAATACTTACCAACAAATCCACTTGAACTTGTTTGTAAGGTTATTGCAACATTGTAATCTCGAAAGAAATCCTTTAAACATTCAAAAGTTAATATGTTTATAAATTTGAAATATAGGTATTTATTTTTGAAAAATATTATATCAAACCAATGCAAACTGTTTAATGTCATCTTGTACAAACTCTTGATTAAATGCATAATAGTTTATGTGTACACATTTTTTCATTGACCTTTAACAAAATACAGATACTATTTATATTGCATATATTGTTAGCCAAACACAATTTAAAATGGAAAAAAATCTTTTACAATACACAGTATATATATATATATATTATACACTGTAGTAGTTACTACCTATAGGGATGTAGCTGCACTACAATTTCTCTTGAATACAGTTATGAGGACGCCACACCAGCATCTATTATCTCCTTAACAACTTACAACAAATATTAATATAATATAATATAATATATAATATAGCAAATTTGTGTTTAGTAGGTCAAATTTTGTAACATTAGTTTTAATACTAAAGTGAATTTATCCATTACCAAATTTAGAATATAATCTGTACCCCTTTTTGGTACTTTAATTTTTAAGCAAAATTTAATAATTATTAAATTATGATATTTCATACTTCGTTTTTGCTTAAAAATTAAAACAACAATGCTAGGGGACTAATAATACTCTTGTCTTTAAATTTGGTCAATTTGCTTTAATATTAAAGCTAACCACATTCAAATTTGTCTTGCTCTTAATCCATTGCAATTGGTGTAAGAACCTGTAGATAGCCAAAGCAGACCAAAACACCATATAAAATGGTTCATATAATAAACGAGTTCTAAAAATAAATTGTTTTATGAGAATATATTTAATATTAAAATTCATATATATAGAAAAAAACCATATCCATATCCATGGTAAATAATTATTTTATTTATAATTAGTTATCCCTCACATCTTTGCTCGTGCATAATATTAAAAAAAAAATCCATGTTTCCACCACTGTCCCTATCACAATTAATCATTATTGTCTAGCAGTTTACTTTTTAAAATAGTAATTCTTTGCTTGTAATAGCCAAATGATAACAGTTTCACAGCTTTTTGCTATACCTAGAATAATGGCTATGACTAAAAAACTTAATAGAATATGAATATTTTCAGAATAATGGCCATTCGGAAAAATAAGTTATTTTTTTCAGTGATGAAGGGATGAAAATAAAAATTAAATTTTTCTCTACATAGTGGAGAATATATATATCCCTCTCGCACAAATTCTGATTGAAAAAAAAATATTGATAGTTATTAGCATAAGTTTACCACTATAAGACACTGTATAAACTGTTATATTTGTCTGTTGATAGCTTCATTTTATATTAATACAGATAGAAGATATATGTTCAATAATTTTATGGTTGCAAAAAAAAAATTACTTAATAAATCAAATTCTGATGGTTGTCAATCATAAATATTAAAAACCTATTGATACAATATGATACCTATCTACAATATATTTTTACTTACGATTTAAGTAGATGTTCTTGAACGATCTTACTATTCAATCCAACTGGTTCTTTATTTTTAAGGTGGTAAAAAGTATAATTTACAAAAGACATGATGAAAATTATTTTTTCTTTTTTAGTCTCAATATATTTATTTATCAATAATAATCTTATAGGTATAAATCGCAGTGTGTAAACAAAACAGTAACTACATAGAAACCTATTATACAAGATCAAATATATATATATAGGTATGTATAAATTAATATGGATCTATTAATTCATGAAACTATAGCAACCTTTACAGTAGCTAGGTAGTTGGTATAAGTAGTTTTAGATTTGGTGATTATAGGTAGGTATAGTAGGTACCTAATTAATTGTCAGTAAGAACTCAATACTAACATTTAAATTTAACAACAAAGAAGAAAGTTAAATTACTGATTTAAAAATCAGGATCAAAGAAAAACGATTATGAGCGGAGTTCGATTTATAGTATTACTTTTTAGCAATATACTTATTTGTCATATTACTGTATAATAAACATAATATTGAAACAATTTGTATGAACCAGTAACTAGAATATTGTTCTATATAAGTTTTTAATAAAATAATTTTCGTCAAAATTTGATTTTAAAATTCTTATAAAAAAATTTTTGTTTTGACCACAAAGTACGACTTATTATTAACTTCCTGTTCAATTTTCAAGCATTTTTGTTTGCCTAACAATTTTATCCACAGAGTACCTACTAAATAAAAATTACTCACAAATTAAAATGTCTATCAATGGATTAAATGTTTTGAGTTTTATCACTTAAAAATAGACAAAGATAAGTTTTCTGTCCAAATTTCAAGTCCACAAATTTTTTAAAATTAATTACAACAAATAATACAATTGAAAATAATAAAAATCATTGTTTTCTTAAATTTCCCGTTTTTCTTAAGTTTTCTCTTAAAATATTATGAAAACTCTTGGAAATCAAAAAATGACCTAAAGTATCATCTAGACAATATTTCCTTTTTCAGAAATGGTGCCACATATACATATAGGGGCAAAATTTTTAGTAGAAATTATTGTCACAGTAGGTATAAATAGAAAGACTGACATACTTCGCTCGTAAACAATAAATATATTGTTTGATAGAAATCTATTATATGTTCTTCTGGACTAATCATAATGCCAATGTAAGTCCATTTCACTCGGGAGGGGGGAGTCACCTTTATCGCACGCCCTCAAGGACACGCTTGGGGCTGATGCGGCCACTGTTATAGATAGGGAATTGGGGAAATGGTATACATAGTTATTTAATTTATACCTGTAACCAACAATAAACCATTGGTAACAAAAACGATTAGAAGCTTAACTTTTTATTGTTGAACACTAAGTACAATTTAATAAACCTCGTGTCAAATTTTAAACAATTGCCGTTGTCTTACAATTTTTTTATCAGAGTATCTATCAAATAAAAATTTTGTGAAATTAAAGTATCAAAAATTACGACAATTTTACTGCATTTAGAAAAATCAAATTAAAATTTCAAGATTCTACAAATATTTTCAACTGAATTACAATAAAAAAACAAAATTTAAAATAATACAAATTATTTAATTAATAATATTTGTTTAATGTTGTACCGATTTCCCTGGTTTTCCTATGTTTTTCCCAGTTTTTCACATTTGCTGAATAAACTCCTGTAAATCGAAAAATGACCTTTATAAAGAGTACCTTCTCAGTGAATTTCTTTTTAGAAAAATTACCCCCATTGTCATTTTTCAACTGGAGCGAGATTTCTGTTAAACAGATAGTTTAAAAAAATTTAAATAATTAAACTGGGACCTCACATTGTAAATATTAATCAATCTTTTAGTTTTTCTCAGTTATTATGTCAACTACTTAGGATATCAAAAAATGACATCCCCAATGCACCAAACAGACAAAATTACCTTTTAGAAAAGGTGTTCTATATGAAGGTGAAGCATGATTTCTGGTAGAAAAGTTGGCCATTGATACAAGAAAAAAAACAAATAATAATAATACAAAAACACACATCATAGTAAACTAATAGAGCTCTCGCTTCTCTTAAAATCTAATATGTATATGTTTCCATACAAATATTTTAATTGTCAATTATATTGAAAATACTGTAATATTGTAAAATATTTATTTAAACTTACACAAAACTATAACATCATTTACCTATAATATTAAAAAATAAAAATCACATTATATATCAATTCTGTTTAATTCCCTTAAATCCACGAGCAAGGAGATATTTTTCAGAAGAATCGGTTCTACTCGATTCAGGTTTTACAAACTTTACATTTAAATAAAATTTTTTCAAAGCCTTTTCGATATCTGAATTTTGATTTCCATCTAAAATTTTAATTAAACATGTTGCACCGACATTTGAATTTAAAATAGCAAATCTGTCAACATAATAATAGGTAGTATAAGTTATTTTATACTTAAACATTATCATTTAAAAAATAAAAAACTTACTTAATTACTGAATACGCAAGTCTTATGATTAAATCATGGTCTAAATGTTTAACCCCTGTAGCATTAGGTGCCATATCACTTAAGACAACATCTATAGATTGACCATTTAAATGTTCTTTTATTTTTTGCCAAGTTTTAGGACAAGTGAAATCCGAATTACCCAATAATGTTGCTCCTTTTATTGGATATATTTGTTGAAGATCAATGCTTATCAATAATCCCGTAGGTAATTCATTATCTAATTAAAATAATAATAAAACAAAACATATGGCTAATATGATTAAGTAAAAATTTAAGTCTTGATAATATACAACAGAATATTTAAATTGCATTGTAAAGATATTTATTTGTATTAATTGGTAGGCACACATAATTACAATATTTGTAGTTGTTTATATATTATATATATATAGTTGTAGTGATTATATATTTGTATATCTGAAAATAGGTATGCAGTATGCTATCTATTAAAATAGTTTTATCTGTGCATGTGATATTCCTATAAAGTTTAAAGAATGTGAATTAATAATTACAATTCTATATTTTTGTATTTAACTAATCTGTATGTATGATTTTTCTTAGGGATTTAAAATGAGTTGCTTGATATAATAATTTATTTTTACTGGCATCTTTTTAGCAATGAATATATATGTGTACACAATTTTTAGTAGACCACAAATTACACAGTACTAAGAAAGCTGCAAATGGCACTGAATTACAAACTATCAAAACACTCTGAAAACGTGTAAAAACAAAATATGGAATTAAATCATGCAGGGACTTCTTCTTC
>CABPRJ010001015.1:0-186516 GCA_902439185.1 Cinara cedri | reverse complement strand
TTAATAATAATA
This sequence comes from Cinara cedri, assembly GCA_902439185.1. NCBI lineage: Eukaryota > Metazoa > Arthropoda > Insecta > Hemiptera > Aphididae > Cinara > Cinara cedri. The sequence continues at coordinate 186,504 of CABPRJ010001015.1, read as the reverse complement.
TTAATTAGACATTTTGTTAAAAACAAAAACAATTCAATTTTGAGTTACAATAAATAATATAAATTTATTTAATTTTTTTTATTTTTAATTATTATTATTCATAAAATATTCTATTCAATGAATTAAATGTTTAATCATTATTCAATGACAGATGGATAGGCATTGGAAACAAATTCAAAATTCTTAAAAATAAATAAATCTATCGCATTCCTATAAAAATACGCACTCGGAACAAAACGGACACTCAGAAACAACTTTTAAATTTTTTCATTTTATAAAACAAATATTATATTAAAATTAAATATTTAATAAATATTATTTGATAATCAGTTAGTCATACGAGCTGAGTAAATGAACTCAATCATTGCAAACGAATGCAAATTAAAAACAAAATTTGTCACTTAACTTTAATATCCGTACACTAGTAGGAATACAAATACAGAATAGTGCATTTACTCATACAGTTATACAACATCATAGACACGTTTTGGTTTCATTTGTACTGTCTAATTACACAGACACTATATAAAGACAATCATACGAGAAGACAAACGATCGATAGAGATTCACGTTTAAAATCAAAATAAATTTTACATTGCGAGGGTCTTGATTTTTTGAAGTTCTTTTGTCGACCAGTGAGCCAGATTTCTTGCAAAGACATCCGCAGACTGACGACCTTTGTATAAAAGTTCGTGCACATGTCCGTTGTCTAGCACTGGGCATGCTTTTTGACCAAAAGCAGTACACAAGTCTCCAACAAGACCACAGCAGCTCTTTAATATACCTGGATGTGCGTTGGGATCGGAGCAGATAGATATCATATATTGGACCATGAATGGTAAGTGGGCTTCTAATAAATAAACATCTTGATTTGATGTGTATCCTTCGCCTTTTAAGCCTTGAACAATGCCAACATAAGCGGCCAATACTCCTTCACGAAGTTCGTTTAAGTAATTCACGATTTCTGCATCATTAGGATCCATTTGAAGTTGAGCTACTTGAACCAATGCATTCAATACGTGTTCCAAGTACTTCTTGAACTCTGATCCGATTCCAAGTGCTATATCTCCAAATGTGGATAAGATTTGTGGTTTCAAGTTCCGATTAACAGTATTGTTTTGTAAAGTTTCAAAGAGTAAAGCGAATATTTGATCGCAATGTGGAGCCAAATCTTCGTGAAGGGCTCGTGACAAATCACCTACTAAACCAATGGCTGCTAAACACACTTGGAATTCCATATTTGTTTGCAAACCAATAAATAGATACGTTTTGAAATATTCCATATATTTGTTAAATCCTTTTCCAAGATTTTCTACTAGTGGACTTATAGTCATTAATGCGTCTTCTTGTAAACCACTGTCTTTACTCGTACCCAACATAAATAAAAGAGCATTCATTACCATATCGGCGATGTGTTCTACATCCTTACCACTCATTTTTCTTATGACACTTTGTAATGTTGCACACAATAGTCCTTGCATGTCTATACAATCTTCATTCATCGTTTGCAAATTGATTATTTGATTCAGTCGAGTGAGTATGATTATTGTTGTAGTTTTAACAGTTTCATAACAATCGGCTGGCGAATACTTGATCATATCCATAAGAGCTTCATATGCAGCAGACCTTAAGTTTGATCTCATACCATCAAATCTTTCTGTGGTTTCGAGCAGACCTTGAACGATATAATCAAAATATTGAGTCAAAACATTCATATTTTCTCCAATAGCTTGGGCGAGGCTGCTAAAAGCCCAGCAAATATTTGTGGCTACACGAGCTTCAGATTTAAGACCTTTTACGAAAACTCCTAGTACATCGATCAGATAAGGTGAAGTAATAATTAAATGTGGTATAAATTCAAATATACGACCAAATGTCCACGCCGTTGTATCCTGAACAGCAATGCTAGCGTCGTGCATCATATGTATAAGAACTGGAATATTGGGTTCTAATAGACTTTTTAATGCAGTTTGATCTAGTCCACCAAGTATCGACCCTAGTGTCATTATTGAAGCATCTCTGTAACGCCAATCCGGATTGATAATATTTTCGTTTATAAATGGAATTACATGCGGAACTATATTTCTCTGACAACAAGTGGATAGTAATATTATACAAACACCTGCTGATTTACATGAATTCCAATCATCTTCATCACCTTCTTCCTGTTTAGCAAGTTTTTCCATTAGAACAGGTATTATGAATTTCAATGCACCTTCAGCGTACAACATTAGTTTTTTATTGGGCTGTTCTTGACATTGACGTTCGTATATAATTTCTGCCTCTTCTTCAGCAACACTAGACCAAAATTCAATACCCTGGAGCGCTTCTTCTTCTAATTCAGATTTAATTGCATTTAGAGTAATTGGAAATAGTGTTGTCATATACATTTCCATATTTTCATAATATAAAGAGACGATTTTAACAAGACATTGAAGCGAGGCGACCCTAATTGGAATATCAGTAGACTGTGTAGCTTTACAAACGACTTCCATGATGTAATCTCGTTCATTATTCTTTTCAAAATTTCCTTTGGCAAATTCCAGAGAATTATAAAGAGCAGTAGTAGCAGCTAAACAAACATGACTATTTGGTTGTGTCATTCCATGTACAATGGCTGTAAGCACTAGATTGGATTCGGTTTTTAAAACATCGCAATTGGTCTCTGCACATATATATCCAATAGTTTCTAAAGAAGCTTCTCTGAGAGCATCAGTAGAATTTGGGTTAGTAGCATTAGTAGTTAATAAAGTAATAAGACCAGGCCATAGATTTAATGGTAATTCAATGATAGCAACAGTAGCAATACACTGCGCAGCGGAACTAGGCCGACTTTCTGTACCGAGCGCTTTAAGTATATTTTCTTTAATAAATATACGGTCTTGTTCGGTGAAAAACAACCATTGCCGTTTCATTTGAATTTTAATGGCTTCATCTTTTGATGTAATATGATTTTTGATTTGAAGGCCAGCAGCGATGCGAGCGACTGGGTTGTTAACCGAATACAATAGAACATTAGATAAAGTTTTAAGAAAACCTGGTAGGTTTGTTTGCGCTGCGTGTTCCAAGTAATTCTGAACTTGATTTAATTCTTCTCTGTCGTTGGAAATAGTGCGCTCCAAAAGATTAGTAATTTGAATAACTTCTTCGTTGATCATGTTGACGGACGTACTTGACATAAACGCGTGTGAAATGTTGAAAATGCTAATATAATTTCTTACCTATCAACTCGTAAATTAATAATAGCGTTTCAAAACTGAAACAAACAATTTACTACATAAATGACTGTGCATTAATTTAGTGTTCTCAAAAAAAAAAAAAGAATAGATAACAATCACAAAAACTAGCAAGCTAGATAAGCCACTTCTCTTGTTTGATAAATGTTATCACTTAAACCGTAAATGGCACATAGTAAGGTTAACTTTTTCTTCCATAAATCAATCTCATAAAATTTTATAATTTAATTTAATATACATTGATTGACTTTATGATAATATTTTAATTTAAAATACTGAATAAATATCTCCATTTTAATAAACTGTATACCGAAGGTACAAAACAAACCACTATATTGTTTACGGAAATATTTAAGTATAAGTAAAAAAAAATCAAGGAAATTGTTTCAAATAAAAATGAATAAAATATTTGTTGAAAATTATATGAATTCATAATATTTGAATATAAGTTATATTGATATTGTATTTTAAAAAGATTGAAAGGTGGAAATTTCTGTATATTATTTAATTAAATGTTTTTATTTTATTGAGATCTCGATATAATGATTTTATTTTAAAATTAATTCTGTATGCACAACTACGTTTTACATCGTATGTTCATAAATATTATATATTATAATACAGAATATAAATGAGAACAAAAAACGTTTGCACATAAGTTACTTTATATGTAGGAAAAAACCCACATAAAGAAAATAAAACTAACCAAAAAATAAAAAAATGCAAAACAGACTAAACCAATATTATAAATCTATATTTCCATCAAACCAAATCAATGATCATAATGAAATAAGGCTTAACTTCCAATCACAGTTATTAATCAACAAGAAAAAGTTATTGATGAAAATAAAGCATTTAATAAAAATATATAATAGATACTAAAATAAATATGGTTAAAATGTATCATTCCCCAAAAATTCTAAACCATAAAGATTCACTTTTATAAATTAAAACTTTAATATTGAAGATTGGCATGTAAAAAAGCAAAGGTTAATAATAATTAAAAATAAAAAAAATTAAATAAATTTATATTATTTATTGTAACTCAAAATTGAATTGTTTTTGTTTTTAACAAAATGTCTAATTAATATTATTATTAAAGTGGCTTAATCATNTGGAACAATCACTTTTATTTTAATAAGTAATAATATGAATCATAATACATATTATTCAGCTTTCATTTTTGTAAATTATTACTTAACACATTTAAATTAAAGATTCACATGTAAATAAGTAAAGGTGGACAAGGTTATGAAAATAATTAACTGTGTTAATTCAATTAAATTACCTTTAATTCAAGTTAAAAGTTAACAAAAAAAAAAAATTAACTAGATAAGTTAAAAGTTAAAATAGATAATAAAATTAATTTAACTCAGTTAAAAAAAAGATAAATTTTCTTTTTAAGTCACAATATTCATAAGTCATAAATTGCCCTAGTATTTTGATTTATACAAACATTTAAAAAAAGGTTTAAAACTATGCGAACATAAAATATTAAATTGTTATTATGGCATATTGATACCAGAAACTTATAACTTATAGGTTACATGTATACGTAATTTATTATTTAAGATTAATCATTTCAGCTTAACCACAAAATAAATAAAATAAATATTATACAAAACTATTCACATGTTAATTGTTGTTATCAAATGGTAATGGTTACTTTAGCAAAATAATGTTTAACACTTAATAGGATATTTTCTAAGCGATAGGTAATGCAAGCTGAAACAATACACAATTCGCATTCAAATAAAAAAAAATTTGAACATTTTTGATATAACCAATAAAATATTGACTGTCAATGAAAAAGTAAGATTAAACAATTTAAGTTAAAAAAGACGTCCTAGGGACGGGTGTAGCCACTGTTATAGACAATTTAATGTATACCTGTAAGCAACGATAAACCATTTCTTACGAAAAACGATTCTGAGCGGAATTCAGTTAATAGTGATGCTTTTCCAACAATACATATATGTCATTTTATAACAAAATAATTAAATAGGCTTTATGTATTTTCTTTAATAATATCTGTTTAATGTTGTAACTATTTTCCCAGTTTTCCAACGTTTTTCCCGGTTTTTCACATTTGGTGGGGAAAATCCTGAGAAAATCGAAAAACTACATATCTAAAGTACCTCCCTAAAGAAGTTTCCTTTTAGAAACATTGCTAACATTAAAAGTTGAATTGAAATTGCTGGTAGAAAAGTTGTTCACAGGGAAAAAAAAGCCATAATATTTTTAGCTACGAGCTTTCACATTTGTTGAGAAAACTCTGGAGGAAATCGAAAAATAACCTCTCTAAATGACCTCGCTATTAAAATTTAATTTCACAAACATTGCTATCATTAAAAATATAATTTTTGTCTTTCAGTATTAAAAAATGTCTACAATATAATAAATAGATTAAAACAGAATCATTATTATCTAGACTAATTTGGATGCAATATTTTAATATGCCTTTGCATATGTGCTTTGGAAACAAATAATTTGAAGCATATATCACAGTTATGACCTTGGCCATTATGCCTTTTAAAGTGCATATCACGGTATATTTTTGTGCTAAATTTTTTATTGCACAAATTACATTCAAATTTTTCAGGTGGTAGTGCATGTTGTGGGTATCCTGGATGCATATTTTTTGTATGTGTATCACAATGATTTTTACACTTAAATGTCCGTCCACAATGTTCACACATGTATGGTCGTTCATCAGTGTGACATAATTGATGTTTATTCAGTAATGAATTTGTAGAAAAAGTTTTTCCACAAATCTGACACATATAATGTTTGCCCTTATGTTGGCTACTAAAAATTTAAACAAAATCAATTAATCATATTATTTTGTGCACAAGTTGAATAATTCAATTTTTTTTTTTTTATTATTATTTTTAAATAATCATACTTAGTGTGTAGTGTCAAATATTCTTTAAATAAAAATGCCTTATCACAGACAGGACATTTGAATAATTTTTCCAATGAATCAGATTTATGAACTGTCATCATGTGCCGACTAAGGTGGTGTTTGTAATTGAAACATTTGGAACATTCAATACATCTTATAAAAAAAAAAAAAAAAAATGTTTATGTATTTGCCACTTTATAAATTATCAAGATTTAAAATAAATCAACGTACATTAATTTTATAAGCTGGAAATAATATTCTATTTTTATGTTCATGGTTTACAATTTATGAAAACAAAACACTATTTTATAGTTTATCAAATATAATATGAACAATTCCGTGACAAAATTGTATAATTTTATTAATAAATAATGAGTAACTTCAGCAATTATTAGTTATTACCGAAGCAAGGACGCATTGTTAACCATAACACTAAATTAATGTAAATAAAGTTTATATTACATTATCTAGCTCGCCCATGGCAACCAAATTAATTAATATTAATAACTGTACCTCGGTACTTTTGTATACAGTGTTACTGGACTATTAGACATGTTTAGATGTAAGCATAATGTAAAAATGTCAAATAGTCCTGTTAAACCCTATGTAGTACTGTGTATATGTGTATATTTTTGTTTTAATTTCTATTCATCATAAAGTCGATACTTTAAGACACAATGATAAAATTAAAATGCATAAAATAAAAATGATTGATGTTAGTATAGTTCTTATTAACAGTATTAAGTTATTACTTATGTGGTTTAATATTTGTATGTTTTCTTTGGTGATCATCCATAGTGTATTTGCGGTTAAATTCAGCATGACATAAATTGCATTGATAAGGTGCAGCATTATTATGTTTTTTCTTCATATGTTTTCCAATTCTTGAATAACTTACAATCATCAAACATAAACGGCATATTGTATAACTTACTCGTTTTTTAGATACAGCTGTAATTTGCTGTTGATTTGTATTAGTTTTTTTATCATCCTCTAATAACACACTACAAAAAAATGCAAATTATTATTTATTATATTAATACAAGTTGGGCATCTTACTAAAAACGTATTAAATTTATCTACAAAATTACTTGAAGTATAATATTAAAATAATATAAGCATTTACTTGTTTAATTCTATATCTTCATCAACAAGTGAATCTAATGGTAATGATGCACTTTTTACGTCATTTGTAGCAATCCTAACTTGATATTTATCATCAACATCTTGTTCAAAATAAACTTCATCACAATCATCTGGAATATTTTCTAAATCTGTAAACAACTGATCAAATTTTTCAGATTTAATATGCCTAATAGAACTAAGCTTTATCTGATTGGTTACTATTTCAGTGGTTGGGTTTTTAGAACCATTTAAGTCAATATGTTTAACTAGATGGTTTTTCAATCCATTAGAATAAGGAAAACTAGCATCACAATATGGACATAAATATTTTTTATTTTCATTATGATGTGTTTTAGTGTGAGTTTCCAATTCATCTTTATAAAGAAAACCTTGACAACACTGTTCACAATTATAAACGTAATTAATTGCATTATGTGCAACCAACTCGTGAGCACAGTCATCTTTAAAAACAATTTTTTGCATTTTAGGATTAATTGTAGTTTTTGTTGTGGGTTTAGTTTGTTTATTGATTTCGTTGTTATCGTTATTTATCATTTTTTCACTTTCAATTGTTGTACATTTTATTAGATTAGTGTCCAATGAGTTTTCACTTGGGTTTTTTCTGTAAAATATAATTATTGTTTACTAATAAAATTCACCTTTAATGACAAATAATTTAACATTACCTTATTTGTGTTTCTGATTTAATTTTTTTTTCATCAAATTTATTATGAATTATTTGGTGATCCAATAAATCTTTGTATTCTGTATAGATTTTATCACATTCTGTACACATAAACAACTTTTCTTCGTTCTGTATACCCTTGAATAAACTAGATGATAACTTTATTGTGCATACTCCATTTTCATAATTATTAGCTAATTTATTTTTCGGTGCTTTAATATTATGTCTAAAAACATGTTTGATATTCATTGTATTTGGTTTAATAAGTTTGACAACAGGTTTCTCTGGTAGTATATTTGGTACTATAGATTTTGTTTTCTTGGGTGGTTTTTTTAGTTTTCTAAAATTAAACAAAGTACAACAGTATTAAATTCCATTATTAATAAACATCATTCAAAGCTAATCATAATAGCTAATTAAAATACTAATCCTACACATTATAGCTTTATTTGCTACCTTTTAGATTATTTAATAACTTAAAACATCAGTACTTTTATTATTAAGAAATAAATACCTAACAATTAGTATTTGAATTTGTTTACAATTTTTATATATTTAATTTTTGTTTTTACAAAAAATTAAAAACTTTAAAACTAAAACTTAATACCGATTAAAGAGGGACTTACATTTAAATATAAGTTATAGGTTCTGGAAATTTTTATTTTAAATGCTTGTGTTAATTTGTTTAGTTTTAAATAAATTTAAATGTTTAATAACTTATAAAAAATAAAAATTATAACCTTATATAAATACTGATTCTAATAAATATTTTGGAAAATGCCTAAATTACACATTAGTTTATCGGAATTATAATTTTATAATCCATTTAGTAGTTAGAATTTTCTATGCTACATAAAATGTTGTATTTATTTTTCTATAATTAAATAGGATGTACATAATTGCATGGAAAAAGTTCCTGACTAGTAAAACTATTAATGGATGATCCAACTCAACTTGTGAGAGATAAGTATAAATTATTATTTTTCATTTAATTTAAAGACAAATAATGAATATTCATATTTTAAAACTAATTGTGAAAACATTTGATACTATTTTATCCTAAAAAATGTTTAATATTTATTAAACATTAGTTAACAAAAATGTATTAACATTTCAATTGTTGGCATAATTCTACTTTAGTATACAACCAATTTTAAAGTGTATTGTTTTTAATTGTCTTTGTGTGTACATGAAAAATATAAAAAAAAAAAAAAAATGGTTAAAATTCTTACACATAAATATTTAATCACAAAAACCTTGAATTTATATATATATATATATATATATATATATATATGTATATTTTTGTAAATCATTATCAGTACATTATTAAAATTTTAAGGGAAGGGAGGGCAATATTTTATATATATATACGATTATACATGCATATTAAAATGTAAATATGGATACCCATATCTTCAGTTGATTATTTCAAAACAAAAACTTTATAATATACATACAATTATATTATTCATTTTCATCGTAGACAATAATTCTTTTATTATACTACATGTTATGTTCACTATACTTTATTCACTGCACTATATTACTGTATTATCATTATTTATTATTCTTAAACAGGCCTTCGGATGAATTATAAAATAAATAAATAAATAATTAATATATGGTGTATTCACTATGTCTGTGTTGTGATATAATATACTGTTAGAAAAAAAATATTTATCTGTAAAGTTCAACAAAATGTCTAGGTGGAAGCATGGCAATCCCTCCCCCCCCAAAAAAAAATCGTCTGTGTGACTAGTGAACGATCCATGATATTTATAATCAATAATACTAAATATGCACCATATTATTATGCAATTAGATACAAGATACGTGTAATTTAAATAAATCTAAATATTATTTACTTTGAAAAAATTTACCTATCTGACGTCATAATATACAAATAATATTTTAAATGCTAATAATAATTGCTGTATTAAGTACTTACATAATTAATAATTTTGGATTTAAAGAATTATTTTTAGAGGGAGAAAGGAACAAATTTGATTGAGTTTGTGCAGTGTTAATCATTTTCATATCATTTGTTATTTTTGGTTGTATAGGTTTCATAGTTGATTTATTTCCTGTATTAACTTTTTGAACAGAAGAGTTATTTGGTGATCTGAAAATAATAAAAATATTGAAAAAATATTAATAAAAACTTACTTATTTATCTTACATATTCATTTTTAATGGTATTGGATAATGTAAAGGATCTGTAATGAAAAATACATTTGGGTTTGGTATTTTCAGTGCACTTAGAGTTTTTAAAAGAATAGTTTTATTTTGAGTTGCATAGACTGTCTTTTGTTGAGAATCTGTTGGCGGAGGATCCGATAAAACATAATATGCATTATTGTTGGTTCTAAAAAATATGATAAAACTAAAATTAGATATAGTTTGTAATTATTTAATTTAAACAAATTAATAACAATTAGGTACTATATATGGTACAATTTTATAAACATAACTACTATAAGATTTCATTGAAACTTGCCCAACAGGGGAAATATTGGTTTGTACAATTTTAATGTCTTCTTTGCCATCAGGCTTAGTTTTTAAATAGGTATGATCATGTTCAAATGCTATGTACCGAATGTCAACTTCTGTCATTATTACTGATGAAAGTATACTTTTTTATCTAAGGTAATAAACATAGGTATAACACAATTAAAATACATTAATTAATTAATTATACTACTATACCTTTTGTATTTTAAATAATTATTCTTCATATTCATTAAGGTATATATGTAATTGTCTAAAACAAAATAAATTGTGCACATTAATCACAACAAATACACAGTATATAATTTATTAAAATTTAAAAAAATAAACTTTTTCAAAAATGAGTATAATAACTAATAATATTATATTATATGCATACCAATGACCATAATAGTAATAAAATCAAAATATTTATAATATTAATAGATACCGAAATTTTCAATTTTAACATTATGCATTTATTTTATGGCTTTATGTAGTGACCAACATAGATTATAAAATAAATGATGGCCGGTAAGTTTGTTATCAGTAACCAAACAATTATAGAAAAAAAACAGCGTGTCCGACATAATATAACACACATTCAGTGATAATATAATAGTGAAATTACCGGTAAAGGCATGGAATATGGCATAGAATAAAGATTAATATGAAGAATATGAAGAAGTATCGGTAAAGGATAACACGGTTCACCCGATCAAATATTTAGCGTATTTCTAAGGTTTTGTTAAATATTGGATTACAAGATTGATAACAATTTGTTATCGATCGTATATCATGATTATGAAATATAATTTACACATTTTATACAAAGACATTGTCATCTGTAGTGCAATTGTAATTATTATTTATTAAATTAAATTAAATTAGTTTTCAATGATACCGAAGAGTTTAAAAGTATGTAATGCTAGACTGAACACTGAACAGATCGAAAAAGGTACCACTAAAAACTGGTGGTCACGAATTTATGGCGGGATCAGGAATTATTTACATTTATGAATTTGAGTTTTTGGATTCCATAATGGATATAATAATTTATTTTGGTAGAATAAATTATTATATTATATAAAGCGTACGATGAACACGTGTTCAAAATTACGAGGAAATGTCGTTAATTGCATACACACCCATCATAGTTATATTATTACTCTATATGAGTAAAACCAATAGATCCCTCGTTACGCTCCGAATTTAATATTTACGAAATACCATATAATACCCACATACTACACAGCAAGTTATTGCTATAAAATACAAAACTAAACCATGAGAACTAATGATTTATACAAAACCATTATAATATATTATTTACATTATTCCTCATTTTGGAATAGTAGCAAAAATAAAATAAAATCTGAATAAAATTTCTAAACAAATGTTAAGTTACACAATTTAATAAAGAAAAATCCTATAGATTGTAAAATATTATAATGTCCTCTTAAAATTGTACTATACTAAATTGCATTATACTTCATTAATTATTGAAAAATTGTCTACAAATTTACCATAAGCATTATTACTCAATGCTTTGAATATTGTTTCTGATGTGTCCTGCATTGATCATCTACGGTTTATTCTTTTAATAGAATTTTTCATTTTGTCTACTAATAATCTTCGTTTTTTATGATATTTTTCTTCAATAAATTGCATCAACAACAAAAACAACAAACCATTAAGTTTTTTAAATGTTTTTAAATTTTATTAAGAATTATTCATTAGATATAAATGTGTAATACATTTAAATTTTTTGAATAATATTTTTTACAAAATGATTATTTTGAAAATTTTCTGAAGTGAATAAATAAAGTAACTTTTTTTTTTATGTTTAGGAAATTAAAATTTTCTCCAAATCGATGTCCCCCTCGAAGACAAACCAATTGAAAAAAAATAAAATCGAAAACATTATTATATTAACAGCACTAGAAAAATCCGTTGTCCATGGTGAGACACACTGTATAATGAATATTATATCCACGGATGTATACTATATAGTAGATGCCTTATTCCGTTGCCTATACTTGAAGCCAACAGTCGTAATGTTGATTGGGCAATGTTTGCATGTCGATGTTATCAATCTTAGTGATAACCAACAAAATTATAATAATTTAAAATATATATATTACCTATGTTAAAATTGCATATAATTTTAATTGAATGTAGATCGTAGTGTATTTAAAACTATATTTATGATGATTTGTGATAACTTAATCATGTTATCATTGTAATATTGATAATAGATTATAAACATTGCTCGACTTACTTGACTTCAAAGACACAGATGTATGATGAATCAACTTTAAAATTGAGAGGTTGATTTAAAGCATTCCGACGTTCTTGATTTTTTGGGAAATATGATATGATACATCTTTAGCTTTTTGTTTTGCAGCTTTCAAATTATTCTTACAACCAGTTACTACACACCAAGGCATAATATCGTTATTTTGTACCAAACAAACAATTGACTGAAACAAAGAATTATAATAAGAATAATATTGCAAGTAAAACATATTTATTCGTTATACAAGACATTTAATATTGTATTTTAGACTGAGTGGAGCAAAGAAGCTTATGGTTTTACAAAGGTGTTTATTAATATTTCTATTATTATTTTTTATTTGTTAACAACTTTTCTAACAGAAGACTTGCTCAGATTTCTAAGTGTAGTACTTTTTCTGAAGTATAATCGATGTGAATTCTCGTAAAATTTGTACGAAACGTACGAAATATATTACTAAAATATTACTAACTTTTCAACCAGCAATTGTGCTCCAACTTTTAATGATAGCAATGTTTTTAAAAGGAAATTTTACTACAGTGATACTTTAAATAGGTAATTTTTTGATTTTCTCAAGTTTTCCCAGAAAATGTGAAAAACCGTGATAAAAAATAGGAAACCCCGGGAAAACGTAGGAAAACTGTGAAAGCAGTACAACAGTAAACAAATATTATTAAAGAAAATATATAAAGCTTATTTAATTATTTTACTATAAAATGACATATATAATGTTGAAATTGCATCATTATCAATTGGTGGTTTATCATTGCTTACAGGTATACATTAAATTATATATAGCAGTAGCTGCACCCGTCTCCATTATCCTAGGACGTCTTTTTTTTCCTATTATTGAGCAACAAACTATTTATTTCAACATTATTTTTGTTACACATTTTCAGGAAATTAATCAGTTTAAATTTACAATAAATTTATTTATGTTATTAAAATGCATTCATTAGGTAAAAATTAAAATACGTACTGAATTAAGTAATTATGTATTTATTTACTAATATTTTAACATTTTTTTCAATTTTAAAGATATATATAATGATTATTGGACTCTTTTAGATAGGTTTTTCCTCAATGATAAATGAGTATCTATTTGTTGTATCTAAAATCATTTTTAAGATTGGTATATACCGATATGTAGCTATCGTGGGGTAATATCATTTCATCATGGAAAAACAAAACTTAAACATTCTATTGGCCATTATACAACTTACGCATTACGTGGTACAAATACACTGGTAGTTGTATGATGATCTCAAGACAAAACCTGTACCAATTAAGGACATAAAGATGGTGCCATGTGAATTTTTATTAAGTACAATTTAAAAATAATTTTTATTGACTTTAACTTCATATATTATATTTTCAACTAAAGTAAAGTAATTAACTAAAGTAATCATTATGAAAGTAATTTAGTCCAATGTTCACGAATAATATAATTTCAAACAAAAATATGAGCTATTATGAAAAATAATAATTTACTATAATCAGTGGCATAATTAGAACTTCAATTGCCCATGGCAAAATGATTCAGTGGGCCATTGGTCTTACATATTTGGGATATGAAGAGCATGAAACCACTTTCAGAATATTTATCTAAATCCACCTCTGCTAATAGGTAATTAATAATTAAATCATATTTATTATACAATTATGAATAAGGTCACTTTTTATTGCACATTATGATATGTATCTCATTAGTTTAAATAATATAAATGAGTCAATAACGAAATTTTTAAAATATTTAATTTATATTTAAAGTCATAAATAGTCAGATTTATAAAAATTTCTTCTTTCTTGATTTTACTTCAGCAAACTTATTAATTAAATCCTTAAAGTTAATGTATTAACAATTATTGTAGTAACACAACTGATTGTAGTGAAGATATCTTATGACTTTATAATAAATAAATACGTAATTAAAGGGCTGGTTTTTGGGGCTTAAAATATTTTTTTGAACTCGACGACCTCTATTCTATACGTGTTAGTATTACGTGTTACATTTTAGTTCGAAATTTTAATAATTGAGCACTGTAAAAGCGTTTATGTAATTGTGTGTAAATGCCTTTTTTACATATCTACGTTATATTTATAAATTGTATTGTTTTATTTTTCAATGATTTAAACATAATACTATGGTAGATAACCTTGTTATTTTTCGTTGTAGATTAAAAGGTTTGGTAAACACCGTTTCTAAATTATTATCAGTAGATTTGTGTTTTCGTTGCAATGTTTTACATTTCGTGAAGATTAAGTATTAATTATTTTTGTATTTTTGTTATTAAATGATAGTTAATTATTTATTTTTTACTTATTATTATGTCCATATTATTCAAGTTGAGAATACATTAATAAAATTCAAGTTCTTTAATCATTATAATTGAAATAGAACAGGTAATTACTGTTTGATGCAAGAAGGACATTTTTATAACCAAATATCTCTTTTATTTAAATCTATCTGAACCAGTGAACTTCCTATCACCTGACAGTCAATGCATGTAGTGATACCTTTAAGTTAAACTTAATTTATAATATTAATTAACGTAATAAAATGAATACAAAAAATGTATTAAGTTTAATGGTTCATTAGACAATATATATAAAGAAAATAATAATTTAATAAAACTACAAAAATCAAGTATTTCAACGGCGGGTCGACAAGACATTTCCTTTAATGAAGCTATGTATTTTGCTTTTTAGGTTATACTTAGTTTGCCGACATGTGAATATGTCACGTACAATTGACCACAAGAAAAACATGCATTATCTTAACTCAGACCACAAACACTCAATGATTGTTCTTCTTGTAATTTGTTAATTGTCATGATGAATGCAAGACAAATCGGAAATTGAAATCGTTTAAACTCAAAGGGCATATCGGTTGGGATCATCGGAATCTTCGAAATGATAACTTCCTCACTTTTGAATTTTCCTTTGTGTATCGTCACGTGAATCACATTGATCATCAGTTTTCTTATCACCAAACGTGTACCATTGCATAGTTTTAGTTGGTTTATATTTCGAAGCATGATGACTACCGAGACCACTTTTAGTTTTAAATTGTGTGGTGGTAAGCCAGGCACATCTGATGCGTTTAAAAATCTAGTTGGATAGTTGGTAGCTTTGTTTTCGTTTGTTACACAATCAATAGATTTGAATGAATGCAGAGTGTTAACGATTTGATTTTAAATTACAAAGTTTAAGTCATCTACATATTTATTCTTAGCAACTAAAATTGCTCGTTCACTCAACCATTCGTTATTTTTGTAGTTAGCACTTAGCAATGATGTTCGGGAATACTTTGTTGATGAGATTGTCTTTTGATTACATAAAATTGCGAAAATTCGGAGGAAATAAAATCAATCAGCTCGATCCATCTATCGTCGTTATAAATCTGCTTTATGATGTCTTCATTCATTTAAAAAAAAAACTGCATGATGATTGAATAAATAGTTTCAGAGAATATGCGTAACAAAGATTTCCATTTTTGCTTTAATAATATTTTTCTAGATTCGTATTTTGCTGTGCCCTACGGAAATAGTGTAAATAATAGTAATAATAGTAATTAGAATAGTTTTCTTTTCCATGGCAACCCCTGAATAAACAAAAATAAATAAATAGGCAATAAAATATTCGTATCAAATATACCTAAAAACCCAAATAATTTTTTTTACCTGAATCTTTCCAATATTTTAATAGTTATTCTGCTATTCGGGGTGGATATGAATCCAATAAATTAGAGATCATCAAAATTAGTCCAGCAGTTTTTGAGTTTTAAATGGTGTAAATAACCCGACTTTGTTATATATATATAAACTTAGTGGACACAAAGAAAAACAAAACAAAGATATAATTATTTTTTTTTAAGATTCGATCTTTCATATGACACAAATGTTATAACCATGTGAACAAATTCAAAAATGTTTTCATATTTGTAACTATAACTTCGTTGATCTCAAAACCCGTTTATCTAGAAAATGCCCTTTTTCGCACCCAGCCCCTCAATTACATAATAAATTGCGAACCAATATACAAATTGAAATAACTTATTAAGGGTCTATACATAAGGGGGCTATTATTTAGAGTGTTTTACATAAATATAATTTCACCTATGTTGCGAATGTTTTGCCTATATGAATTGTTGTGCTCGTACGTCAATTACTTGAAGAATGTTATTAGTATCAATACGAACGCTGTATAATATAGGTTCACAATTATATTTTTAATATGAATCACTTATCCTTTAAGCAGGCGCGAGTACACATGTTGACGAAAATTATAGTTTTATTGTCATAATTACTTATCTACGTGGTCTAATGAATATTCGAGTTTTTTCTATTTCACAATAATATTTATGTTATTAATACTTAATAATTGTTATTTTTGCTAATGTGTTTTTCAATTTATTTTATTATTATAATAACATAATACGTTTATTATAATATAATAAAATATATAGATACCTAATATCTATACATCAAACTCGTAGGACATTATACAGTTTTTAATATATATTGTAGTATAAAAGTTCGATATCTCGGGAACGGCTAAAGCACAAACACAACCGAATGGCTAATTTAGAATTTCAAAACTTTGAGGTGGGGGTGCCGAGGGCATGCAGCTAACCAAACCGGTTTTGATCGACAGTAGATGATTATCCATTTGCTTCGTACCACTGCCTTCTCTGTCTAATTTTGAAAATAATTATTTTATGGACATTAATATTGGTCACCCTATCTATTTATGGTACTAATTTTATATTTCCATTTTGTCCATTGACTTGGATTATCTATACATAGGCGTAAAATTGCAGGTATGATTTTTGTTTAATCGTTTTAGTTTTATATTATTTATTTATGTTATCATAAAACAAACTTAGTACATTAGGTTTACGTATAGAGTTAAATATAGTTTTTAACTGTCTAGAATCATTATACGTTTACTTTTCTCACCCTTCCAATAATGTAAAGTGTAATGAAATACAAGAAGAACTAGGTATTAAGAAAACATTATTGATCAGACTTGGTAACAATCGTTGGAGTTGTGTTAAAAATTGTACAGCTGTTAAATCAAATTTTAAAGCTTTTATTCCAATATTGAATAATGTAATTGATATTTGTGGTAATAAAGATGTTTTACAAGCAATAGGTGAGAAAAATAATATATTTTTTTAATTTTTAAACCTAGTTTATGTGCACACTTTCTTACAAATATTATATTTTTCAGGTATTTTACCTATTATCAAGAAGTCTTCATTTTTTATTCATCCAATAATACTAGAAGACGTGTTATAGATTGTTAGTGTTTTAAATACTAAGCTTCAAAATAATGGTGCAACACAAGGAAGTGCTGTTAATTTAATTGAAAGAACAATAAAGACTTTTGAGTCATTACGAGCGGAAAATGAATTTCAGAATATCTGGAATAAAATCATTGATTTTGCTGAGTCTAATAATTTAGATCTTTTCATAACTGGTAAATATTTCATGTGATATATTAAACCTAGGGGTAAATACCCGACAAAAATTGCATACACCAGATTACTGATTTCAATGATTATCTTTGGTTTCTAAAGATTCCATGAATACCTATGATTACTAGCTCTTTGTACATTGATTACCCCTAGGTGTTTACCTCTCATATTAAACATACACATGACTGTTTTATATATATTTTTATTTAATTTAAAGGTCATTGTGCAAAACGCCAAAAAAGCAGCCAAAAAACTTAAATGATTTTTATGTTTTTTACAACCATGGATTCTGAGCCACAAAATGTAAATTAATCAAATCAAATTACAGATATTTATTGAAAGAGTTTCACTGATTATTATCAAGTTATAGACTATATTGTTAGTAACATAAAAAAAAGATTTTCACCCGAAAGTTTACAAACGGTGTCATCAATTGATAGTTTTCATAAACTGAATTATATGAAAGTAAATATTTCATCGAACATTATAAAGTAAATATTTTATTGTTTAAGATTGAATTTATATTTGTTATATTTAGATAAATGTATCTATTGTTTTATTTTTAGGATCTTGTAAATGGGATGTAGATGACCTCGTTCAGAAATATTGGTTACAAAAAACTGTCTTACACGTGCAAAATTGAATTTTGATTTAGAGGAACTAAAATTAGTAGTAGATTTAAAAATATATCCAAATTTATTTACTATTTTATCTTTGTCTCTCACTATACCAATTTCTTCTAATACATGTGAAAGGTCTTTTTCAGCTATAAGAAAGATAAAAAATTGGTTATGTCTATGCATCAAAATAGATTTTCTAATGCTTCTGTTGTTTATATAAAAAAGGACATTTCTTATAGTCTAAAAAATGAAGATATACTAAATAAATTTGTCATATCTAATCGCCGTTTATAGTTATAACATTTAATTGTATGCATACTATATTTTTTATAATTAGAAATAAATAATTCATTTGCATTGATAAAAGTTGAGTTGTATATTGTATTTTATTTATCAATTATTTTGTTTTTACTGTTGAGGATCAAACTAAATGTTTATATATTATATTATAACCATAAAAGTGATTACAAGTGGTGAGAGGGTGCCGACACGAAGCACCTGCGGGTTTGTTGATTTTATAAATTAAGCCACCCCAAAACAATTGTCCAAATTGCGCCTATGTATATTTAACATAATAAACATATTTAACAGGGGCTGGAATCCTGTCGACGTGTGAACCGTGCTGTTGTATACAAACATTGTATAAGAAACATATTGATCCAAATCCTTACTGTTCTCCTTAACAAAGTGCCTCAGATATTCTAACAGAGTTCGATGGGTCCTTTTAGGCTCCGTTGGACTGCGAATGATACGCAGTCATTTTAATTTTTTCTATTTGAAGAAGTGTATAGCATGTTGTGAATACTTTGCTTAAAAAATCTTGTCCTTGGTCCATGACTATTGACTCCGGTATTCCATGTTGACAGACAAAATTTTCAACAAATACTTTCGCTTTTGAGTTAGCTGTATGATTTACAAATGGAATGGCTGCAGACAATTTTGTTAAATCGTCCTACATTGTGAGAATGTATGAATTTTCTTCAGACGAAGTTTCAAGTGGTCCAACAATGCCAAGAAAGATTTTCTCGAAAGGTTTAGTAGCAGTAGATGTAACTACCATGGGTTGTTGGGTTATTATTTTCAATTTGCGAATCGGACGAACGCCCTTTTTGACTGATTATTTGGCGTTTCCCGACGTTGATGGATTATCTTGAATTTCTTTTCTTGAATCTGCATTTTTCTTTTTATAGGATACTTTTATTGTATGACCAAATTTCTTGCAATAAATACATGATACTTGTTTAATATCCTGATTCCTTTGATTATTGAATCCTTTGGATTGTTTATTTTGCTGTCCAGTATCAACATTGTGATTTCCATATCTGCACTTATTTGTATTATGGTTTCATTTCCGGCAATTTTTACAATATTTACTGTTATACCTATTATTTGGTTTGTTATTTAACAAACGTTGGGTTCTCTAATTTGATTGAGAATTTTTTTCTTTTTCTAAGCTATCCTTTTAGCTATCCTTTTAAGCTTCTTCTAACGTTGGGTGATTCTTTAATTTCACTACACCTCGAATAGAAGATGGTAAACCTTCAATATACGTAGTTAAGGTTGTTTTTTTTTATGTAGCTATGTATAGCTTTTGCGTCACTGGATTATTCATCCTTTGTGCTTATATTGTAGAGTTTGTGAAATAGTTTTTTACCTTTGTTGCATACTCTCGTACGGTTTCTCCTTGTTGGAATTTAGTCATAGTGAGCTCTAACTGAAGATATCCTGGTGTGCATGTAGCACAGAATTTGCCTTCTAAATTTTCCCTAAGTATTTTCCATGTGGAAATTTCCTTATGTTGAGTTATTGCGAAAGCTTTGCTCGCTAATTTGGTTATTATAACCTGTAATAGCACAGGCTGTATGGTCTCTTCAACATTTTGCATGACAAAATTGCATGCATTTATAAATGGGTATACCTCCTGAACATTTCCCCCATTGAAACGTGGAATTTATTTAATTGCTGTCTCTAAGGATAATGTAGTTGAAGAAGGGAGTGCCATTGTGCTATTATATTCTAAAATTTTAGTATTATCTTTTATTCTAATAATATTTTTGAATTAAAACTTTTCGATTGCTTACGATCTTTTATTAAGGTTTGTTTTTGAAGATTACTCCGTGATCTAGTAACAGGTCTAAACGATCCTAATAGATTTTTATTAATCGGTCGCAATGGGACGTAGTTTTCATCTAAATCAGAATTCTCGGAACTACTATAACTACCACTAGACCGACCTGACATGCATTAAATTTCATACGCAATGAAAAATAATAAAATAATAATAAATTAATTGGATAATAGTATCGTAGTATCACCACCCAAAATAGTTAATACCGCTACTAATATCAAAATAATAGTTTACATCAATACTTATATGTATATAATGGTTCTTATGACAATATACCTACGACGAACGAAGTAGTTTTCATATTTGCAAAGAGAAATAAAAATTACCTCAAATAGATATATATTATGTAACGTGCAAAATTGAATAATAACTCAATAATAACACCAAAATCGTCTACGCAGTTATGTCACTTTATCACATAAGGCAAAGGTCCGCGTACGTTGTCGCGGTGGTTTTTCAAACACACCACCACCCGACCGTCACTCTGCGAGCGTATATCGATATGTAAAGGGGGGTATCGGCCAATCAGATGATAACAGTTCAATTTCGCGACCGATGGACCGCATAACGGCCATCGGATCGTTTTTTTTTTGGTGGTTGCTCCAACACCGTTCACGGATACGGACCTTTTTATTTTTGCTCCGTTTCCGACTCAAAATGAGAGGCTAAAAGTCCATACAAGTCCCCGGCACGGTCGTCCCCGACCGCCGGTCAGGTATGCATATCCCTTTTTGTTTTTTTTTAATATTGGCCGATACTACCCTATTATTATTATTATTATTTTTTATTATGATTTATTTATTTTTATTTGTATTTATATTTCGCGTTCCCCCATGTATTTGTTCCCGTTAGATTCTTTATTTTAAATTTCCTATACGTGTCTAAATGTGCTGCGCGCAAGTACCCTTCTATGTCATTCTAATTTATGACAGTTAATTAAGTGTTTTTTTATATATAATACGTTCGGTACTGGTTGTTAACTTTCCCCCCCTCGACAGGTTGTCTTTTAGGCCAACAACACGGACACAAATATGGAAATTGTCGACCATCGACGTCCCCGTGCGATAGTAATTCCGCGCCGTGGCAATGCGCGATCCTGTACGAGTCTCCCTGTTAAAATTATTGAATGGTGAGTTTCCACACCAGTCCGTTCTCACGCTAGTACCGAAATCTCTTCATTAATAAACGTATGTATATATATATATATAGAAACCTATGTGTTTAATTCGCGCATAAACTGAATTGCATGAATAGCTCATCATAATTAACGTCGCGATGTTCATTTCCGCGATGTTTATGAACATATATTTATAAGCACTATAACACGTTCCCAATCCTATTCCTGTTGTTGTATATATTATATTTTTGTGTATTGAGTTATTTTATGAAGTTGTGTTATAGCATTAATTGTAGTGTTTACGGTATTCGGATACTATGTTGAAACGGACGGCTTAAATTGTACGTCCCCATATATATATATATTTTTTTTCCCCTTTTCTCTCTATGTGAAGTTTTTATGCCGGACGGCTTTTCTTCACGATTAACATAAATTTTTTGATTAATAAAATAATAAATCTCATTTATTTTCCCCGCAAAAACTTGGTGTTCTTTTCAATCTCTTAATCCCCCATATTATTTCACCTATGTTTCCTTTTCAGGATGTTCTATAATATGTTTCACTACATTTAACTTGTTAGTACTTAATTAAATCCTGTAACNCGCCCGGGTCGCATAACGCTCGTGGCGAACTCCGTCTTTACGGCTGCCAGTTCTTGTTTAAAGTATTACTATCTTAATATTTTTTTTTGTCAAGACGACGCGAGACGTTACAATTAGATATATTAGTTATCTTTCTGCAGAAGTTTCTTCTCCAAAATTATGACCGCGACACCGCTGCCACTAGTTGTTGTGCCTATACGAATTGTTGTGCACGTAAGGGTTGTTTTATTTATTCGGTAGTGTGAGGATTCAATTTTAGGAGAAAGTACAACAAAACAGTTCTAAGGATTTTTGGATACTAATATAATTTTAATGTGAGTTGAACTATATAATTAACGAGTTATATATTATAATAGTCGTTGAGACGACATAGAGTTTTAAAAGTGGTAGTTCAACTGACTGCGAGGCTTTCTCGCGGGTACCGTATGGCTACAATATTCTCGGAGCCGCCTACACACTAGGCGTTATCGATAGACTACAATAATATACTCTTATGCTCTAATACAAAGTGCTAATACTACTATACTATATACTATAGTAATATGCTCATAACACGAACATTAAAATAGCTGTTCTAGAATAATGAGAACGGGTGCAGCCACTGTTGTTGATGAAAAATTAAGAAGGTAAAATATAAAGAGGAAAGTAATTTGTATTTGTAAGCAACGATAAACCATTGATTACTAAAAATACTATTCTGAGCGAAGTTCAGTAACAATATATATGTCATATTAATATATTATGGTCAAATAATTGAATAGGCAGTAAATCTTTTCTTTAGTGATATTTGGTTAATATAATACCGATTTTCCCTCTTGGTTTACGTTTATCCCGGTTTTACCATGTTTTTTTCCAGTTTTCACATTTGCTGGGAAAATCTAAAAACACCTTCCCATTCAGATTTCCTTTCAGAGAAAATGCTATCATTGTAAATCGGAGCAAAATTGCTGGTAGAAAAGTTGTTCACAGGAAAAAAAAGTCTGAAATATTTTTCAACTAATATCTACATTTTGTACATTTTTCCGTTTTTTCCCGGTTTTTCATATTTAATGAGAAAACTTCTAATAAAATCGAATTATGACCTCCCTAAAGTACCATTCCAAGAAAGTTTCCTTTCAGAAAAAATATTATATCGTATACATCGAGTAAGCTTTCTGGTAAAAAAAATGTTCACATAACAAAAAATAATTACAATAATAAACTACTTTGTTAAACCAATATATTCTTTCCTCTACTCAGAATCTAAAATCAAGTTTACATAAATTTTTTTATTTTGTTTTTTAGATTCTGAACGTAGCGAAGGTAATGTTGATTGTACAATGTTGTGTATTCCTTTGTTCTTGTTCTAGTCTGTGGACACGTGTTTTTCCAGTAAACTTGCTTCGATTTTGACATCTACTAACTTTTTTGAAAGCTCAAGTTATCTTGATTGTACTTTAAAGAGATCATTTTTTTGACGCTATTTTTTAAATAAAAACAATTAAGTGGGAAAAAACGTAGGAAAACGTACAATTTCACAATTTCATTATTTTATAAAAACACGGACGTTTTCTACTAGAATGAATAATTTAGTCGGAAAATCACAAGACACCTTTTTTGTTGCCTTTTTAATTTACTTTCTTGCAGTATCATAGCCAAAACTTTTGAGTAACTTTAGAACTTTTAAGGAATTTAAATTTGTTTGGGTTATTTTGCTGTAATTCTGTTATAAATACACAGAGACTTGAAACTTGGTAATAATACTTATATTGGACTTACCTAGACGTGGTAAAATTTTGAAAATCATCGGACGACTTTTTTATTTTTAATAAACGCTTTGAAATCAAATTTAAACGAATATCGCAAAAAAATTACAGCACTTCAAATTATTTATTACCGAACTACGCTTTCGTCACACAACGGTTTATCGTTGCCTACAGATATAAATGAAATAACCATACGTATCCTACCTTTCCAACTTCTTACCTATAATAGTGGCTGCTCCCGTCCTTAGTATTAGCTCTTTTTTTATTTTACAATTAATAAATAATTAATATAAAACCAACTTTTAATTTCACAAGTAATTTTTAAAAAACTATTCATTGGTTATTAAATAGTGTACTTCGATTTAATGTTTTACAATGCACATATATATATATTTAAACACTCAACCAGAGTTTACAATATTTACAAATTAATAAATTGTGTAAAATAAGAAAAACTAATTTAAAACACCCTAACTGCATTTTTGTCTGCATAAAGTTACGGATAATGAAAGTAAGAAAAATGTCTTCTAATTTTATTGAAGGATCATGTTTTATATTCAGGTAAATAATAAAATAAAAATTATGTTATGATCATCAAATTTCTGTTTGAAATACTGTGCATCGTTGCGAACAGTTGCAAATTAGGCGGAAAATGTTAGTACTAGTTAAAATTTGGTATATACATATGAGGGCAGAGGCTTTCTTTCACCGGGAAATTATCCGAGAAGTATTGAGTTAGAAATTATGAAATGATTGTTGAAAATTAGTTGCAAATTGTTGGCGCATGTTTGGTATTATTATAATAATGGACAAACTTCACACACATATTTGTACTGTTGTTGTTGTCTAACTTTAACCTGTAAAAGATGACCAAGATTACCAAGGTAACCAAGATTTTCCTATATAGTTTTATGTTTATAATATATTTTTACAAAGAGTATATTTCTAGGGCAAAAATTATAAAATATAATGGACGTGTGGACCATCGATCGACAACCATTCGACCTATGAAACAATCGACTGATAATTAAAATACCGAACAATCAATTTAAGATTAAACTATGATATAACTATACTAAAATTATTATACATGTCTAATATGAACCTACAATCTGTATAGATTGTTTTGCAATCACTAACTTACTTTAATCTAATAATATTTTGTAAGTAATCAACAATTTTGTAAAAATTATGCTTTGGGGAAAAACCGATTGTTTATTAGTTTTTATAATGTGTATTTAATCGTTGATATCCATTTATTTTAGGTAAGGTTAGGTACCTGCTATACTATGCATCGGTATTGCCCATTACAAATCGATATTGCCCGGATAACAGGGCAAGAATAATAACATATTAAAAAAAGTTAATGGCTTGTTAAAAAATAAATTTGAACGATATATACTGTATTGTAATTAAATATTGTAAACAAAAATTAACTTAAAACAACTGTACAAAGAGATTAACTATAATTTTAAGATTTTGAATAATTATGAAGATATTCATTTGTCTAGTTGGTTTTACCCCGTGTTCCTCTACATAGAGAAAAAAAATTATACAAATTGGTCGTTTTACAAAGAATATCAAAATAATTTATTTTAATAAGAGAGATTATTTAAAATTAGTTATTATTAGACATAGATATTTTAAGAAATATAAATTATTTAGTTATTATTATTATTTATTATCTAAACTCTATTGGTATAAGATATTATTTTTAAAATCGGTTTGAACATATAAAATATTATTAAAATTATTTTTCTTTATTTCATTGTGTACGTGTAATTCGTTTGAAACTGAATTAATGTAAATGTTATTTTGGGTATTTAAAATTTCTATGTCTGTATTAATATCAAAACTTTATTGTGGTTATTTTCTAAAATATGTTTAGCGAAATTTGAATTTAGGGCAGTTTTTTATAATTTTATTTCCGAAATGTGTTTTTTATATCTTATTTTAAAATTTGTATTTCTCTTAACTACATAAAATTTATTACAATTACATTTAAGTTTATATATACCAGCATTTTCAAAATAAAGGGAATTTTTTGTGAAGAGTTTAGTTCCATTGTTTATATGTTTGATTAAATTATTATTACTTTTTAAAGTGACTTTGATATAATTTGTATTATTGTTCAACATTTTAGAAAATTCGTTAGATATATTATTTTGATATTTCATATTACAATAGTTAACAATATTATTTGACGAGTTGTGTTTTATTTTTTCTTTATTACGTTTATGCATTTTTTTAATAGTATTTAAATTTAAATTATTCCTATGGGCTATATTATAGTTAATATTGAGCTCGTGTTGATAATTATGTTTATTTAATAGAATATGTTCAAGCTTATAGAATATTGAATTAAAAAATGATATTTTTTGAAAATAAAGGTGATTATTAAAATTTGTAAACCAAAATAATGATACTTAAAATATATGATACGTGTATGGGTTTTTTTTTATTATACATATTATAAATCCATTATCTAATAAGTTATAAGCCACTCAAAAAAAAAAAAAAAAACAAACATTAATTGTTTAATATTACCTATCCAGTTGTCCTTTAATATTCAAATTTATTTTATTCAGCTTATAATAAAAAAAAATCCCATACATGTATTATATATTATAAGTATCATTATTTTGATTTAAAAATTTTAAAAACTACTGTTCAGGTCGACAAGTATTGTCAAGACGGTACTTGTAAACAACTTGAATAGGAAAATATCACATGGTAAACCGAAACAACGATGGTTAGATGTAGTCTCTTTTGACATGTATAAGTTGAGACCTAATTGGCATGGAGAATCTAAACCATGCATATAATCGAAAGAAATTGAAGAAATTAATATTGACAGCAAATAGCTTAAATGGTTTATAATGTAAAAAAAAAAACTTCCTATTATAATGGGGACGGATGCTGTCTCTGTTATAGATAATTTAATGTATACCTGTAAGCAACAATAAACCATCACTTACGCGTAAATGATTCTGAGCGGAGATTAGTTGATAGTGATGCTATGTCAACATTATATATGCCATATTATAAAATTTGTTAAATGTTGTATTGATTTTCCATGTTTTATCCCGGTTTTTCACATTTGTTGGGACCATAAACCATAAGCTTCTTCGCTTTACTCAGAGTCTAAAAAAAATACAATAAATAAATACAGTAAAGAAATATATACATAAAAAATGTATATATAATCATAAAATAAATAAATGAAAAATTATGGGTGGTCCTTTAAGTGCTCTTTTATCTGAAATTTACACGCAAAATTATGAAACCAATAATATTTATAAAAAATATATATACAGTCCATATATAAAAGCATATTATAGATATGTTGATGACATGTTCATTTTATTTAGGTTCAAATACACAAGCAAATTTAGTTAACAGCAAAATAAATAAAAGTATTCAATTTAATCTCAAAATACAATTGAATAATAAATTAAATTACTTAAATCTTACAGTTTCCATAATAAACATAACTCAGACAAAAATATAAATTGCCTAAACGAATCTTATGAAACGGTCGGTATTAAACGTCCTTAAAAAATAATAAACTACCTTCTATATTCACCTAGTTTTTTTTCTATTACGAAGTGCAACTTATAATGAACTTTGTCTTAAAGGATCGAAGAAAAATTGCAGCAAAAGTTTTGATAGAAATGTTGTTTACAGATGGGGAAACAATGGTCTGAACATTTTTGGTTTGAGCGCTGTGAACATCCGTTGACATGAACGCGATGTTCGTCCCGTCGTCCATATAGCTAGCGCACGGTTTTTAACGGCTGCAAAGAGTTCCCATAAATATTTTTCTTCCGCTACCAATATTTGATAAGAAAACCAAGTGGTTCCATCTTTGTAGACAATGTTGCCTATTTAACTCCTGATTTGTACTTCTAATGGTTTAATAAGTTGCCTACCTAACACCTAAAAATTCATTTTTTAACCAATTCTATAGCCAACGTCTAATTTTAACCATAATTATGTACAAAAATTATGTTGCTTACCCAGATCCTGAAATATTGTTCAACGTATCTACTTATTGCCTATCTTGCTTTCGAAATTCTATTGCTGTTTTAACAAATGTTTCTGTACCAAAACATAATGTATATAAAAATATTGCCTATGTTCAATTCTGAGTTTTCATACAATATATGACTTATATAGCATATTATGTTTTCAAAATTAACTAAAAAATAATATCTTTATTTTATTCATTCAGGGATCTAGTTAACTATAATACTTTCATACTTACCTATAATAAATTAATGCTATTATTAATGACAATTATAGGTAGTTTATATCTATTAAACAATTAAACTAGTTTAAAAGTAAATATTTTATATTATTATTAGATATATAATATGATATGGGAATTGTAATTTGTATGAAGATGTGAAGGAGGTATTTTTAAAAGTATTTTTGTAAACAAGTCTTACCAATTAAAATCAATAAACTGCTTTATTTTACTAACTATAATATATATAAGGATTTTAGTATTTATTTAAGATAACTGTTACTTAGAAATTGAATAATATTAATAATATTATTTTGAAACAAATAGGTAACTATTTGTATAGGTTTATTAGCCAAATAGACATCATGATTGTTTTGTATTATTTCCAAAACCTTTTATAAATCTATAAATATTTTGTGCATTTACACAAATTATTTTACTATTCTTTTTTTTTTTCAATTAAATTTGTCAAAACTGACTTGTTGATTACCTATTCGTTAAATTATTAATACAGTAAAATAATTATGATCAGTGATCATCTTATTCATTAAATATTAACCTGCAATTGATTAGTTGTAAAAAAATATAGCCTTCTACTATATCAGTTGTAGTAGTATTTGAGATTACTTATTAAAATTGTGTATTATTAAAAGCAATATTATAAACAACTATATTGTACATAGTATAAGTTTGTCACAATATTGAATCATTAATATACCTTAATTTTCATATTCAGCCTCTCAGCTATGATAAAACAAAGTACCTATAGTCATAAGAAATGACTAACAAATGAGAATTTAATAATAATCAATATATCTTAAAAAAAGTTAACCAAAATTCATATTAATAAATATAGGTATTCATGTCAAGAATTACATGGAATGCTCAAGAATATGGAATAAAACGTATTTTTCAATGTATAAAACAACTTTAATCAATATCTATCAGTTTATTTAGTTTTGGAATTAGAAAAAGGCACTTTTCATTCGCCTTTCATACCAAAACCTGAAATTTTGTAACTTCAAAAATGATTGATAATGAACTGTGCTTCAAATTATAATTTTTAACTCAATACAGACACTTTATAATATATAAATTGTTATCCTTAATAATAGCCTTTTTTTTTCATCACACCAATATGTTCTTTTTTCAGTTTCCAAAAAAAATCTAATAATTATAATTTGTTGTGTAGATGAACCACAGGGTTGACACTAATTAAAACATGGGAATCATAAGTATTATACAAAATTAATATACAAGAAAACATTTTTTTTTTTTACTTTAACACTTGTCTTGTATTTTAAATGAAACCTAGGTAGTTTGAAAGTATATTGTCAATAATCAAATTAATGGTTTTATACTCATTTAGTAAGTAATTATTAGTATAAATGGAAAGATAGGTAAATTATATTACAAATATTATGAAAGAGTTGATGGTTTGATATTATTTCTTTACACTATGATAGTAATAAAAAAATATTATGTACATTCAAATTAGGTCCTATACTATAAAACCTTCTAAACGTTGTAGATCGCAGATGAAATAGATAGATAGATAGTACTGTTAATAATAGTAATAATAAAATAAAAAAAGAGCTGATACTAAGGACGGAAGCGGCACTATTATAGGTAAGAAATTGGAGAGGCAATTCCAATATAAGTATTATTACCAAGTTTCAAGTCTCTATGTATATTTGCAACAAAATTACAGCAAAATAACCCAAACAAATTTAAATTCCTTAAAAGTTCTAAAGTTGCTCAAAAGTTTTGGCTATGATACTGCGAGAAAGTAAATTAAAAAGGCAACAAAAAATTTATCTTGTGATTTTCCGATTAAATTATTCATTCTAGTAGAAAACGTCCTTGTTTTTTATAAAATAATGAAGTTGTGAAATTGTACGTTTTCCTACGTTTTTCCCCACTTAATTGTTTTTATTTAAAAATGGCGTCAAAAATCAAAAAAATGACCTCTTTAAAGTACAATCAAGATAACTTGAGCTTTCAAAAAAATTGGTAGATATAAAAATCGAAGCAAGTTTACTGGAAAAACACGTGTCCACAGACCAGAACAAAAAAAAAATAAATATATGCTACAGGCAATGTAAAAAATTTACTATTTTATAAAATACTCGGATAATGTATAGAATACCCAATGTAGACAGTCAATATAGAAATTACCACACTTGGCCTGGCCAATAGAACATACAATGACCTTAATCTATGATATGAAACATGCAATATTTTGTGATTTATGTAAAGATAACTATACTATACTAACTATAAACTAAAAAAACAAAATTATTATATTAAAATTAAATTTATTAATTAAATATTTTAAAAGAAAAGAAAGATTTACTGTTTATTATTAATTATTAAAACATTGATTACTACCATGGTAGTTTGATGTACTTAGTTGTCCTGCAGCTTTGAATTTTAATTTTTTTTAATTTTTAATTTTTGTAAACATGAACAACGAACATTGATCATATCCCAAACCATCCAAGTTTGATAATTTCTTTGTCACTTCCCTTAAAGTAAAATTTAATTGTGGCTCGTCTTCAACCTTATGAAGGACTCCTTACATAATGTAAAAGGGTTACGGCTATAAACCTAAGTTGAGAAGGATTGTTTTGATGTATTAATTTCATACATATTATTATTGACTATCAAAATAAATCAACAACAAATTAATTTCTAAAACAAGCATACTTAAATAATAGTTTTTAGAAATACCTTATATTATAACTCCAATAATATTACGAAAATCACTACGTGCTCTACCGATATCTGGGTATTTAATTACTACTGACTCTCCAACTTTACCTTGACTAAAACGATTTTCCGAAGCCTGTTTCATTTTTAAGGCTTGAAATTTCAAGTATTTAACGGATTCGTCTCTTTTATCTTTAATACTTAGTATTCTTGAAATTATGCCTAAAAAAATGACGTGGTTTATAATGGTTATTTTAAGTTCTGGCCACATGGTATAAAGTTTTGTCCTCACTTTATTCACAATTTATTAACTTACTGATTGATTAAGTATGTATTATTTGAAAATAATCTAATGAATTCACTGTCTTTATTGCCTCTACAGTTATTAGTAAATAAATAAATAAATTAAGAATTGTTTTCAAATTAATTCGCATCTTTATTACCTTGATAAACCGGTTATTCAGTTATATTGGTTATTTTAGAAAACACAAAATATTATGGCAATATTTATTTAAGTTCAGGTCACCCTTGATGAATTGACTATTCTATATAATGCCCGAGCATTCTATTAAAATGCCTAGACAATATAGACAATTCGTGAACCATTTTCAAATTGCCAAAAATGCGGGTCATTTTCTACAATGCCCCGATTTTCTACGTTGCCCATAACATATATATAGCGGTATCTATTATATTATTTTCTACAAGGAATTTCACACAGTATAATACAATTTGTACAAATTATTAATCTTACATCTCTAATCATACCCTAACGTCAATAAGTAAAAAACTATAATCCTGTAGTTATTAACAGCTCTAAGATTATTTGAAAATGGCTCTTACTAACAGACAATGGGGAAAAATCGGGCTTCAATTTAAGGTTAACCTTCAATGAGTAAATGCATTAAATATGCAAATATTTTGAATTAATATGTACAATTTATATGGCATTAGATAATTAAAATCATATTAGGCAGGAGTCAGTATTACAACAATTTAATAAATATCACGTTTTATGTCTGAATACCTACCGCCTGTCTACGTCTACCATAAGCATTTTGAGTACAAATTTAGAATCTGCTTTTATTTTCCGACATTTTAGTCTAGATTAAAAAGTGGCATCGGACTTTTAAGTATTTTTAAATTACTTCCATAGTAGGACACTTTTTTCTACCTTAAGCTACAGCCGTTTTTCAGATGGCTTTTAATCGTACATTTGTGCATATTTAGTGCCTATTTAACGCCTTTATATTAATTTTTTCAATTTGGGGCAACCATTGATTTCTTTTATCATTTATTGCTAGCGGATTATATGTCCCATAGATAATAAAAATATGAATTGGTAGTCTATCCATAACCTTATCAGTTTTACAAAAGGGAAAGGTACAGTTAGGTTTCTTAAAGAGAGGGGTTTTATTAATATAGTGATGAATGACAAATCGCTTTAGTTTACCACACCTACGGGAACAACGCCTCACATACAATTTTTGTAGGAATGGCCTATTCATTTCTTCATTATCCAAGAGAATGCTTTGATAAGTAGATAGGTACTCAATGTCTGCAGTGGAGCAACAATAACATAATAATATCTAGTATTTCAGATCCTGATTGAAGACACGTATGGTTTTACATTGGTTTTTACTTTTTTTCTGTGAACAACTTTTCTACCAAAAATATTGCTTCGATTTACAATGATAGCATTTTTCCTAAAAGAAAATTTGACTGGAAAAGTACTTTAGGAAGGTCATTCATTGATTTTCTAAGAGTTTTCTCAATAAATGGGAAAAACCGGGAAAAAAACATTGTAAAACCGGGGGAACGGAAAAATAGACACAATATTAAACAAATATTGTTAAAGAAAATGTTAAATATGTAATTATTTTACCATAATATGACATATAAATTGTTAACAAATATCAGCTGAAATCCCCTCAAAATCGATTTTTCGTTAGCAATAATTAATGGTTGCTTACAGATGCACATTAAATTTCTGTCTACATTCTACCTTCTCTATTTCCCACTTATAACATTAGTCTACCCATCGTGCGAATTTGTCGGGCTTTTTTTTCTGTAGCTCTTGTATAATACTTACGTATTACAATAACATCATTATAGTTAGCGATCGTATTGTACTTTTGGATAAGCGGAAAATTTAATTCTACATTTATCTATTATACTTAATATACCCAGAATACACATAAGATATACCTCACGGGTGGATAGAATACGAGGGATAAATGGCCCATGGCCTCCGTGGTCTATATTTAAAACTTAAACTAAATAAACGAATTTTCCTGATTTCGGGTGAAATAATAACCATGCGAGTTGCGTACGAAATTTAAAAAAGTTTTTATTATTGACATCTACAATTAGTATATTTATATTTAAACTCAAGTCCGCAATTGTTATCTATAAAAATTGGCCATAAAAGTTTATCTGCACCTAGTATGCAGCTTAAATAAACGACAACAGAATCGTTTTCAGGTACCAAATAAATTTATCCAAACAATTATTATAAATTACCATAGCATACCATGTCATGGTGGTTCTTAATAATTTGAAACGGTAAATTAATTACCTTAATATTTGAAAATGTAAAATTTTTAAAAATTAAGTTAGAATTTTCATTGAAGTTAAATATGTCATTATTTTGGTACTGTAAGTACCTAGGAGACTAGAATTTACAGGCGGTCAGGAATTGGGCCACATTTTGTCTATCTGTTTCGTAAATAATATTTGTGTACATTTTATTACCCAAATATTGGGCCAAACATATATAACGCAAAAATATGTTATTTTAAATATATTGAAGTAATAATATAAAATTACTTATATGATTATTAATTTTTTTTTTTAAATAATGTGGTACAAATTTCTTTGCACAGTATTCAAAAGTGTCGTCAACCTAAATCGATTCTAATGAACATAAGGAATTTTAATTTGTAATCGTGAAAAAAAAATAATATGGTTTAAAATAATTTAAAATAGTGGTATTAAATAGTGGTTTGATTTTTGTCGAATCTTAAATATATTAAAATATAGTGGCCCAATTACTCGGTCTACCTGCTATAAATGTAAAATTTTAGTGGCTCAATTACCGTATACTTTTTTGAAAAAAGTTTTATTGTGGCCCACTTCCCGAACGTTCAAATCTACGTCGACGCATGAAAGAACACGGTCATGTACTAAAACCTATCTAAAAACCTATCTAAAGAATCCAATGAATGAGAAATAGAGATAAACTAGCCACTCTTATAATAAGAATGGCCAACGCTTATAAAAATGTGATCAGCTTTTTTATTTCGTTCATTACCATGACATTGCAGCTCAAAACAAAGACAAAATATATATATATATATGCCTGTATAAAAAGTAGTGGGTATAATAATATATTAAATCACCGAAATATTGCTCCCATGAACGCAGAAAACTAGAATTTTTCATTATTAGAGAACTGTGTTTGTTCTACGTTTCATCGACGAACAACAATAATAATTAATGTGTTATAAAATTATGATGGTACTACTTTTGCATATTATTATAGCCTTTATGGCGATAACACGTTGTTAATGTTAATCATATTTTATTCTCTTGATTATATCGTCTTTACTCCACTCAGAATCTAAAAAGAAACACAACAAATAATTAATTCAATTTTTAAGTGAAATTATAATATAAATTATCTAATAACTTAAATTAAAAATTATGGAAAAGAGTATAAAATATAAATAAATAAGCAGTATGATATGATGCATACTTTTAAATTAATAAATTCCTCGCCCAGCCTATTCTTACAGTAGTATTATTTTTATATTATACACATTTTTGTATAAATATATTTAATATTTACAATTTTTTTTTTTTTAATAATTGTAAATTCTTTTTTCTCAAATTTTCACATGAAATCTTTTACATTATCTTCCGTATAATTTTGATGACATATAATCCATACATTAACATTTTTACCAACCCGTCCCTATTTTTAAAACGGTTTATGTAATATTCTCAAACGATCGCTACGGTGCTACATGGATTGTCATGTAAAAATTGAAACGTGTCTAAAACTCTAAGTTTAAATGCGTAGCTGTCATTTATTGGCCATGACGCGCTGCCCGGCACAATACTCTTCCCTGGCTCGGATGTCGTTGCTGGCCTATTTTTATTTTTTACTCGTCTTTCATATAGTCTGACGAGTCACTACTAATATGGCAACAACCAAATAGTATAAATAGTTTACCGCTGTCGGTATACGGACGAAATAAATGATCACAAAACGTTCGTTGACAAAACGAACGATGAAGTGATTACAATAAGTCACGAATAATTTTGAAAAATAATCAGACTACCAAATTGATTTTATTTATTCTGATTCTTCTATAGAATATAAAAATATATTTATATGAAATATGTTTCATGTCGCAACACATTTTGATATGTACCTAGCTGATTTAGTGCCCTTATAATAGGTAGGTAATTAACAATATTTACAGTGACTCCAAAACAGGGGACGGTGGTCCCCCGTTTAAAGTATACAGAGATATAAACCTATAATTTCGCCCCCTCTCATAATAAAATATAGATAATACGTTATGAATAACAAAAACAATTATATAAGTTTAATTTAATTTCATTACTTATTTTCACACGAATGAAAATATTTAATATTCAAATTTTCAATAAATATTATTTCATTATTCTATAACATATAACTGATATTATGGTTTTAAAAACCCAATAGAAATTGATTGTAATTCTGTGCCAACTTCACTTTGTATAATAGACCACCCAAAATATAAAGAAGGTATTTTTAGTTGTACGTAGAGAACATTTCTAAAAGATATTTATAGCTACAAAATGTACGTTCAGGTTTATTAGAAATGATTGATCAAAAATGATGACTATTAAAGACTATAATACAGATATCTGTCTATAAAGTTTTGATTAATACCTATAAGCCATTAATCTATAATACAGGAAAATCAACCTGTATATTATTATCAAATATTGTAGGAATAAATACTTAAATAACTACAACTGCGTTACATTGTCAAGTCGGAGATTGTCAAATTATCTGTCAATATTGCATGGAGATTGTAACAATATATTGAGGTAAAGTTTAGTTTCGCAAAAAAAAAATATTGACCAGACTGATCATTTAACCTACTTTATATTATAGAAACGCAAACTGACCTCGACAGTTCATATTAATCATAAATATTATTAATAATAAAATAATAATTTATTACCTATTATTAACGTTGATTATTTAACCGAAACGAAAATTGTTAAATATCCTTTTGTCCGGCTGTCAAGCGACCCCGTTCTCATATTTAAAAACCCGATAAAACGCTTGGCAATATTATTGTTTACCATAGACGTGCACAGTTTCGAGTTTTAGGTGTGGCTTTTATTTAATTTTTACCACACAACCCTTCTCCCTAAAAAAAAATAAAAAAATAAAAAAATAAAATAGATATATAAATCATAGGTAATTAGAAATAAAATATATTATTAAAACTGTTACATAGTATAAACATTACGTTAAGTATTACAATTACCTATTTAAAGTATTAATCTTCCTTCTTGCTGTTAAAATCTTAAATTATTGAATTACATAATCCTAATTGATTGAATTAGTACTTACCTCTTGTTCAATAAACATATTATAATAACGCGTCCAGTCGTTTCTAATTCATCATAGACTGTAACTTTGTATTCGCTATATTCAATTTTGAAAAGGAGCGTTCACAAAAACAGCTTGTTACAGGAAAAATAAAAAATAATTTAAGAATAATTGAAAATTGAATATAAATAATATTGAACGATTGTTACCTTTACTTAACCTATGTACCCAGTTATAGATTAATATTTCTGAAATAGTAAAAAATGTCTGATTTTCTAAAAAAAAGTGATTTATTAGCTTTTTTTGCCTATAGGCGTGCCTTATGTTGTTTACTCAAATGATAACGCAAGTTCGAATATGATCAGTTTATATAGCCTCAGGGTGTTACACTAATTACAAAACTTCGTATTCCTCTAGTCGATTTTCCAACTGAATTCAACGTGGTTTTACGTATTTATTTATGTATAAGTACATATATATTACTTTGAATTTTTCGATGTTAGTGATATTTAATCAAATAGGTGCCATTAAAATAATATTGTTTAAAATATTGGCATGTTTCTCTAAAATAATTAATTTAAATAATTTTTATCATAAAAAACTGTGAACGATGTGTTACAATTCCCCTAATATAATATAAATACATAATAATATAATACGAGATTATATTATATTTTTATTTTTAAACTATTAATTTCAAGAGCTACAACAAGGTTTATTATATAAGGAAAACCAGGACTTAGATTTAGCCTCCGATTTAAGTTAGAAGATAGGATTATATTAGAAGTAATTCCGTAACCCGTTAATAGCTAATCCAGTAACGATAAATCATTGCAAACAAATAACGATTATGTAGATTGTGGAGCTCAATCAGGTTTAATATTTTCTTTTTTTATCTAATATTCGTTTCCTTAGTGAAGTGTCTATACCGCCACGCAGAGTGGGAAGAGAAAGCGGTTTTGAAGAATTTTTAATTTAAAATTAAACCACGTTTTCGTATAATGTAAAACTATAGTTTTATTATAATAGGTTTTCGTTCCACTCGGTGTCTAAAATGAAATTTCCAATAGATAGGTATAAAATGTATATATTATAATAAGATAAATATATAATTTCTGTACGTTTATCGTATTCGATTTAAATAATAATGCTAGGCCGTGGATATTAGATATAATAATATGTAAATTTTATTATTACTGGTTTCCGGTAAGATACCATCAGAAAATAAATAATATTTGGGAACGGCGCGCGGCAGCATGTGGTCACTGGTCACAGACACCAGAGGAATACGCAGAAGGGGGGGTGAGGTAAAGGGTTATATACCTCCTGTTGAGTTAAAAATACTATTATTTAAATAATCCAAAGATTTTTATAAATATGTTTTACAGTGTATATATTATATATATAGTATATATATTATCTTGCATACTAATTTAATCTTAAAATTATATATTGCAGCTACAAAAAAAAATATTATTTGTTGAATAAGAATTAGATTTTTGAATTCGGCTTTTAAATTCCCATTATCAGATTAACTATAAAAGAAAAATGTACGAATTATACATGATTTTATTTTGACTACATACATCTTCTCTCACTGAAAATTCCTAAGCACTCTACCGACAGACACTGTTTTAAGTGCAACACGAATACGGAAATT
This sequence comes from Cinara cedri, assembly GCA_902439185.1. Taxonomy (NCBI): domain Eukaryota; kingdom Metazoa; phylum Arthropoda; class Insecta; order Hemiptera; family Aphididae; genus Cinara; species Cinara cedri. The sequence goes on along the minus strand of CABPRJ010001015.1, from coordinate 147,829 downwards.
ATTATTATTATTTTATTTTTAGTATAATTTATAATGTCGTCTTTTTTCGTCTCCACGTGAACTTCTAGGGAAATAAATCGTTCGACCCTAAAAATAGTGAAATGTGTCATTGATGAAAATCTAGGCGGTCGTATCCAGTGTTTATTTTCAGACTACGATTCCCGGGGGGATTATCTGTGATCATCACAGATGTTGTATAATACGTATATAAGTCGAACCAGAAACAAGCAGAGAAAAAAAAAGAATCCAGGCACAAATATTGCTTGGAGTTTTGTTTTTTGTTGGAGCGGGAGAAGGGGTTTATAATCCACACGAGTTTATTGTCTTATTAGGTAATAAAATGGATATAGTGCCATACAAGAAATTTATTTTCTCTAATTATATTTATTAGAAGTGCAAAATAAATGTAAAACTAAGAACTACTTCAAATAAATATCATAATATAGCCGCTACACATTTTTTAATTTCGTACTGCATACCTAATATTTCGTATTACACAAAATGTGTCTTACTACACACAATTTTAATCGCTCGTAAGAATAGTTTTGTTGGAACTGCCCATCTTTATTTGCACATTATAACTATTTATCAACATATAACTTATACATATTTAAATGTTCTCTCAAGTAGCAAGTCTACCGCTAAATTATCAATTTTCATTATCAATTGGACAAATAATTTTATCCACCTACCTGCTAAATAAGAATTATTTATGTAGTTTTCGTAAATATAAAATGCCTATATAAATTGCTCAAAAATTACTCAAATATTTTTAAAATTTTACCAAGTCTAGATAAGGTTAATATAAATATCCTGTAAACATATTCAGTTATCTACAATAATTTCACGATAAAAAAAAAAAGAATCGAACATAACGAAACTATCAATACAATAGAGTTTCCAGTATTTCCTACATTTTTTTTTTTTTTATTTTTCCGAATTACTATGGAAACTAGTTGGAAAATCAAAAACAATAACTTACTCATTAACTAGATCAAAATAAAACGAAAAAGGTCTGAAAGGAGATTTTTTGATTAAAGCACTGATAGAAAACATAATTTGTAAAAATTGAAAATAATGAAATCATAACACCATACTTTTGTCAGTTTTCATTTTATCTATTTTCTGGTTTTTTAATTATTATGAATACAGTTTGGAAAATTAAAAACCGATTTACTTACCAAAAAGATTAAATAATATAAAACAAAAGTATTTTGTTAAATTTTGATTGAAGCGAAATTTCTTTTCGAAAAGTTGTTTACAGACAGAAAAAAAAATAAAATCAATTAATCCTTCGTTACTCTCTGAATTTTGCAAAAAACACATTAAAGTAAAATCAATAGATCCCTGGCTATACTCCGAAACTAAAATTAAAAATTAAAACATTCAATATTAAGCCTATATAGGTAATTTTACTTATTTTACTACAATTAAATATAGGCTTATATTTTGATTCAATATAAATGGGACAGTAATAGTAATTAGTTATTTAAAAATGTATCGTTTTAAGAGGTCCAGTACCTGTATTCCAAATTTTCTCTAATTTCTTAAAAATTCAATATTTTAAATTTTGACCACTTTACAGATTAGACTTAGCCACTAATATATTACACGGAAATAACTTCCGTGAACATAGGGACAATTCATTATTAGCTTCTTCTTTTTTTTTTTTTTGGACTTCAATGAACTCTAATTTTTAATTTGAATTCTAATAATGCCATAACAATAATTGATAAAAAAAAAGTTACTGTTTTAAAAGACGTACATATAGGTAGACCGCACTGAATGTTTTTCAATATTTTCATGTCTAACATAATATAATATGTATTTAAAATATATTTTATTTTTATGTTTTTATTTATTTTACTAATTTATGTTATGCCGTTATTTGGTTTGAGTTGAAAATATTGAAAAACAAATTTCAATGCTATCTACAAGAAATCTTTCTCTTTTTAAATACCAAACTAACTATCGAAATCAAACCACTTGAAGAGGCTTGAGAGTTGTCCCCGTAAAGTATGTGTTTGAGCCAAAAACCGTACTGGCACCGTGCCTCTCAATATGATATCTACATAATATAAATTATTATAAGACACACACATTTTGTTTTATACATTTGTTATTTTTAAACATTTAATTAAATAAATGATTTTGTGTTATGTTTCTAAAAAATATTAGAAACGATTCTTGGACGTTGGTTCATCGAAAATTTTGGTAGTGACTTTATTCACTATACTGGCCTCATTACTTTCATCTATACAGTATGTTTTAAGCTCATATATTTTTTTTTAATCGGTTAAAAATAAACTATCTATATTTGTGAAATAAAATGTTTAATCTTAGTTTATGAAATTATAAATATATAATATACATGTATATATTTGTTTTCTACACGACTCAAGCAAACATTCAAAGACTTACACCTAATAGATTTTCTTATAATTACTGAAAATTTAAATACAGTTAACACTAAGGCCCATTCTCACCAACGTAATCGTTAATTTTTAAACTAAGTTTATAAAATAATAAACCAATTGAAGTTGATTATCAGCCATAAACTCAGTTTAGAAATAAGATGAACGCCTTTTTTACTTTGGTGAGAACAGCTCTAAATAACTTAAAAGTATACAAAATGAAAAATATAGAAAAATGTACCCGTATCTCTGGAATTGGATTTTGTATAAATATTAGTAAATTCAATAACAGGCATTGATACTTTATAATTTTTTTAAACCAAATAAAAATATTTATTTATTTATGTAATTTATTTCACAGAATTATTCAAAGGAGAATCGAAATACTTTAAAATTCTATATTATGTTACAAGTCTTCATCTTCATCTATAAAACCTATGTAATCGACAAAGACAATAATAATTGTCTAAATACTCTAATTATTTAGATAATTTAAATTACATGAATACCCATTGTCAAAATTATGCCAATCGAACATAAATTACTCAACTATTTAAAACGTTTATTGAAGATTTTAAATTCATTAATGTTATCGCATTTGTAAATTACAATAACTCGGCACTATTTTTCGAATATAATAATTTATACTATTTATCAGTACAGATAATACCGCCGATTAACATCAAGAATATGGTTATACATAGTATTTTTTATTTTATACATTTTATTATCAGTATACGTAACAATGTACCTAAATTGTTACATCACGTCCAAATCAATAATCAGATCATTAAAACCCATTCTGATTTCTGAGTATTATTATAGTTAAGTATATCTACCATCTACCAATTAAATTATTATTATTTTTTTTTTATAGTTTCACGAATGTTTGAAAAGTAAAACCACGTTTGGTTCTTTAATATATAAATTATACAGTGTTAATGTAAAAAAAAAGAACTGTGTTCACAGTATTATTTTTTCCGCCTTGTGTTTATATTAGGAATATCATATTATTCGGTATTAAAATCTGGTTTCGGAATTTTGTTGACTCGATTAGAAAATGTTTTAAGAATATATTCGGTATAAATTAAATACTACCATAGGCCTATTATAATATAACGTCCACGAAAACTTGTTTGTTCGTGGGAAGAATAATATTAATAAGTATATGTAGGTATAATTTATTCAAAACGAAACGAAAAAAAAAAATAGAGGTTTCTACATATAATCTCCGGATCTCATCTAAATGATTTTCTACCTGCGTTTTTTGAAATAGTTTAAGTAACCGTGCCATCGATCGTTAAAAACCAAATGGATGAACGACGTCTTTGTACCAACAGACACTATTATATTATTTTGTATAACTACGCTGCAGTTGTCTCAAGGGGATAAATAACGAACAAAGTGTCAAAAAACACACACACACACACACAAACACATACTCACGTGCACGTCGCACACGTGAACGCATAATATAAGAAAGAATAACCGAGGGGGAAAAAAAACCGTATACCTAAATTCAGATAACGATCGTCTTTTCAGTATTCTTCGGACCACACAAAGGAAATTATATTATCTACTATGTGTTATTTCGATGACAAAAACCAAAATGATGATGTTGATTTGTCGGTTCTCTGCGGGGATCAACGCACATGTGGGTTCGACGCCCAAGGGACGCCGTTGCCTGTATAACAAGTTTTATAAACATGTGACGCATAATAATAATAATAACGAACCAAAAGGAGACAAAACCGTATTATTTAAATATATATATACAGAGTGATTCACTAAGCTCATCCCATTTGTTTGGTTAAATTTTGCATATATTCAAATTTTGTTCTTTGGAATTTTTATGTATAGTAAAAGTCTATATTTTCGAATACTTAGATTTTTACAACATTAAAGGAGTATCCTGTAGCCATGCCAACTTTGGTTTTTCAAACAAGAACCTATATTATAAATTTTATAAATAGATGGGGTATTACTCTAAATACAATTTTGGTGTTAAAATTTTTGATTTCCGTCAACGGATGTGGCCACAGAATACTTCTTAAATGTTGTAAAAATCTAAGTATTCTAAAATATAGGCTATAACTATACTTAAAGTTTCCGAAAATTAGAATTTGAATCTATGCAAAATTTAACCAAACAAACGAGGTAAGCACGCTTAGTGAATCACCCTGTATATATATTTGTTTTTTCATTAAGACGGTTGCTCCGTCTGTCCGTCGATGCATACTCATGCACTTTGGTATTTTGTTTAAAATAAAGTCGTATGGACCTCTTTTGCGCTTAATATCTATGTTCGTACGATAAACAATACAAAAATGAATACCACTAATAACAATATGATAACTAATAAAATTTCCATGACTAGCTGATCATGGCTGAAATATTAATAATTATACAGATGAATCATACAATAATAAATAATAACTATTAATAATTTTCACTTTATGAAAATTCTTCATCGATTCTAATTTTAAAGTCTCGTATATACCATAACGGATTTTCTTTACACCCACAGAGGTATATTTAAAGATGTAATACATGGAGGGGGAGGTCAAAACCACAAGTCATAATTTACACTACGAATCAAATAAAGACAAAAAGATGATACCAGAAAAAAACGGTATAATAGTGATACGTCCTCGGGAAAAATTGATTTGTACACATAGATGCTTAGGCATAGAGAAATCGCATGTTAGAACAAAAATACATATCTCTGATAAGTAATAAAAATAATATAAAACATCTTTAAATTTAATACACATTTAATTCAACATATTTTTCGCATGTATACCTTTTATATAATTAACAAGTTGCAAGTATATGATTTAACTTAGAGAATTTACAGGCGTGCTTAGTTTTTTTAGAAAAAAAAAACCTCAAACTAAACTAAATTAAAACATGTTTTCGTTCTTACAATAGTGCTCTAGGCTCTAATAAATTTAGAACAACAATTATTCACTAAACCACCAGACAACTTTTACCGCGCTTTCATAAAGGGATCTATCAGATATTTTATTTATACTAAAATAAAAATAAAGTATTTTTTTTTTAAAAAGTCTTAATAATTATTGTATGCAAATGTAAACAAATTAGTCTATGTAAACGTCATAATAAAATATGTCGGTATCATGAACTTGGTGAAATCATTTTTGTAAACGCATTTTTCCTACATTTTATCAATCAGATAGACAGAGACAGCAAATGCCGGTGTATATTTATCTTTTCATCATAAATTATTTACAAATTACAATACTAGTATGGATACTAGGTGATTCTTTAATCGCTAAACACTCATTACTTCAAATAGTAATAATTTTGTACTCATTTTTTTTTAAATTTTAGGAAAAACATCTTTAAAACGATACATGTCTATTAATTTGTGTCACTCATATTTTAGACGGTAAAACGACTATATAATTTTGATTTTAAAAAAACAACCTTTATTAGAAATCCCATAAATAGATGGCATATTAGTTTAAATACATTTTAGAGTTAACATTTTCGATTTCCATCAACCTGGTAACGAGATATTCCATTTTTTAAGTTTGGCTAGTGGGAGAATAGTGGACCACTATTAAAACGCCATACACCGTGTCGCCACACAAATGATGCTCTACTATACTCTTCGGCTGCCCAAATACTCGACGATAAAAGATTTCTGTACTGGTTTTACTATAGGTATATAATAATTATATTGATAATTACTGCTATGAAATTATTTTATTCTAAATATCACACACGGCTTTGCACATGCAATAAATAAGTTTCTTCAAGTTTCTCCACAATAAATAATAAATGTGTGACAGTATTTGTCAGTATTTGTATTTATATATTGATAGGTACAGACATATTAATGACAAAGCTCTATCGTATTGTGCGGTTTTTTATATAAATGAATTAGGAGATTAGTAACTTACAAAGCGGAATTAAAGATTAAAACCCGGTTCGTGTTATGCTTAAAAAAGAAAGTAAGTGGATCAATTTAGAAATTTTAGAAATAACCAGAGATCAACAAAATAATATTTCATATAATATATAGATACATAAATACTAGCTTCCTAACTACGCATCTATAAGTAATTTTGGCGAAAGAAATTTTGATGAATTAATATTTCGACGAAACAATTTATTTATTTAGTGTAAAAAAAAATAAAAGCTTTAAAGTAGAATACATAAAGTTATTTCAATTTTATTTGTATGAAAAACGGTTCGGAGCGAATTTCGGTAAGACATATTTTGAAATATGTTTTCAGATTAAAAGAAACACACAATGAGGCTGGTAAAGAAGAACAACAAAAATTAAAAACCAAACCAATAAAAAGATAGAAAATTATTCAAAAGAGGACATAATATGCTACCGAAGAAATTTAAAAATGACCCCAGAAAAATTATCTCAGAAATTTAGTCTGAAAAGAAACCCGAAAAATAACCCCATCAAAAAAAAAAACACGGAAAAAATAACCACAAATTAATTAAAAAAAGACGTCATAGCATAATAGGGACAAATTTAGCCTCTATTATATATAATTTAACGTATACATGTAAACAACGATAAACCATTGTTTACGAAAAAACCGATTCTGAGCAGAGTTCAATTGATATTGATGCTTTTTAAACAATATAAATATATATATATGTCATTTTATAGTAAAATAATTAAAGAGGTTTTATAAATTTTTAATAATATTTGTTTAATGTTGCAGCGATTTTCCCAGATTTCCTACGTTTATTCAAGTTTTTCCATGTTTTATCCCGGGTTTTCACATTTGCTGGAAAATCTCTTGAGAATCTTAAAAAATGACCTCTTTAAAGTGCCTTCCAAGTAAAATTTCCTTTTAGAAACATTGCTGTCATTTAAAGTTAGAGCAAAATTTCTGGTAGAAAAGTTGTTCACAGGAAAAAAAAAAAACGTATTATATTTCAACTAATACCTACATTTCTTATATTTCTCCATTTTTTTTTCGGTTTTTCAAATTTAATGAGAAAACTTTTGAAAAAATCGAAAAATGACCACTCTTAAGTACCTCCCAACACCGATGTCTTTTCAAAAGAGAATCCACACTTAAAAATTGGAGCAAGATTTCTGATAAAAATGTTTCGCATAGATAAAAAATAAAAATAAATAAACATCTTTGTAAAACCATAAGTATTTTTACTCCAGTCAGAATCCAAAACGGAAAAATGTACAAAATGTAGGTATAAGTCAAAAATATTATGGCCTTTTTCCTGTGAACAACTTTTCTACCAGCAATTTTGCCGATTTATAATAATAGCAATTTTTCTGAAAAGAAATTTCACTGGTGAGGTACTTTACAGAGGTTGTTTTTCGATTTTCTTCGGAGTTTCCTCAGCAAATGTAAAAAACTAGGAAAAGAAATAGGAAAACCGGGAAAAACGCAGGAAAATCGGTATAACTTTTAACAAATATTATTAAAGAATAGGTAATTCCTATTTAATTAGTTTAATATAATATGACATATATGCTGTTGACAAAGCATTACTATAAATTGAACTTCATTCAAAATCTTTTATTTGTTAGCAATGGTTTATCCTGGATTACAGATATACATTAAATTGTCTATTACAGTGGCTGCACCCATTTTTGTTATCTTAGGACAGCTTTTTACCCATTGAAATAATACCCATTACCCTTTGTAGAAACTCATATGGGTTTTTTTCCGTGATTATTGCTTCACTAGGTTATTTTTAGGAGAATAAATTTCCATATTTTTTTTGTCCGGGCTTATTTTTTCACGCTACTCCCTTTTAATAATAATTTATAATTGGTTTTTTGTGACATACGGCCCTTTTTATAAAATATTTCTAAATCTGTAATTATACTTACTTTTCCTAAAAATTTAACACACGTCTCGAGAAAATAATATACAATTTTATTGTCTCGTGGCGATTAAATGTTATTACTTATTCTGTACACTGTATTTTATTAAAAAAAAAAATCGCATTGCTGTACCTAATGTAATTGCTCGGTCGTTCCAGTCAAAATGTCAAAGTATATAGTGCCATACAAACAATTGTCTACATTCATTCGTTTCGGTTAATCAGTCGGAATCAAAATGTTATTTTAAAAATGAAAATGAACGGTACATTTGACATTATATCGTACAATAATACTATCTAGTGTATTAACGATGATTGGAAAATGACGAACGCAGAGACTATAATATAATAAATAGTCTATTGACTATTATACATTGAAATGTTCCATTACAATCGGATGGACCGTATATACGAGTCGACATTTCACGTAGTTTTTCAAATTTTTATATTATATAGGTATATAATATTATTTTTCTGTTTATCTGTAGGTACTCAAAAACAAAATAATAGCACTCTACAGTAACATGCTTCTCGATAATATCTAATCGTCCAATCTAAAAATAAGTCACGTACGCCTAACAATAGGTACTGTTGAAAAAAATATGGTAGGTACCGAACTCTAGACAGTTTTCTTTATTTATTACTATCAATATATTTCACTGTAGGTATTTTCAGTATATTCTATAGTTGGCGGAATGTAATCAAATGAAACATAGTAGGGTAGCTCGTGTTGGCTTTATGGTAGTATTATAATGGATTATTGGACCCTTCTGTCCCTACAAAAACATGTTTCTTGTTTTATCAGTAGTAACTATAAGAACCATCACTTTAAAACGTTAAAAAAGGTACATTATTTTACTGAACATGTCGTCGCATATTACGATTACTGAGTGTTGCGTTTCACAATAAATTATCGACAAATAACAAAATTGAATTTTAGTACACAGTATAAAAAAATAATAATAATAAACATCTTAGTAAAACCAGTACATTTTTTGCTAGACTCAGAATCTAAAATAAACATTAATACATTTAAAGTTAATATTTTAATAAAATTATTTATTAAAATATTTTCATTAAAAACAATTTACCTAAGAATGAAATTATAAGTATGAATATTAGTAGGTATAATGAGTTTTTGTATGATAATTACCATTGTAAATAATGGTTTTTTTTATTTGATAATAATATGTTTATAGGTGTAACATTTTTAGTATTTACTTATTTACTTTTTATGTCCAAGGCGTGTTTTATACTATTAAAACCATATTTGACCAATATTTGTCTGATAAATTTGTTACCTTATTATACTGAATTATTACTATATTATCTGGCCCAGATTAAGAGTTATGGAATCTTGGGCACCATTATTAATAAAAAGACTAATTCTATGAAACGAAATAAATAGAAAAAATAAAGTAATCAAATATTTGATTCAACTTATAGTATGTTTTTTGTGGGTCCCTATTTCTCGTGGTCCCCCGGGACAGGCCCGTTATGTTCCCCTAATAATAAAAATTAATAGTATTAAAGTACTGTTAATTTATTAATAGATTTTTAAGAATTAAATTATTTATTTATTAGTTAAACTAGTTTTATGAAAATATTTCTTTGATAATTTATAAACAAATCTGATGGTAATAGTTAAATTTAAAAAAAAAATAATTGATACTACAGATGTGTGCGCTACTGTTGTAGATGGGAAGTTGAGAAAGTAAGAATCCTACTGTAGGATACTTAAAGTAATTTAATTTATTGTTTTTAACGATAAACCAATGCTAACGAAAAATGATTCTGAGTAAATTTCAGTTATAAATGATTAGAAAAGACGTAATATTTATGATTTTCCTCAAAATTTGATCTTAAAACGATTGTAAAACAAAAACCACTATGTTAAACTTTTTGTTACTACAAATTACAGCTAATAATTAGTTTTTCATGTTAAATTTTCAATCATTTCTGTTTGGTCAACATCGTGCCTATCAAAGAAAAACAATGTAAAAACTAGTAAAAATAAATTAACCACAAATAGCTCAAAGGTGCCAAAACATTTTGAATATTTTACTGCTTCTAGAAAAATGAAATAAAAGTGATCTATCGAAAGTTTAAGTTTCAGTTTAAGTCTCAACAAATATTATTTTTTAACTAAATTAAAACAAAAAAAAAAATTAAAAATAATAAAACCATATTTCCGTAAATTGTTAACTTTTTTTTAAAAATTATACACAATTATTATCAAAAATTATAGAACGAATAACTCGTTCACCACAAGATCCAAAATTCAAAGGAAAAATTATTTTTGTAATATTTCTATTCTAATAATATTTTTGGTAGAAAACATAAGGCACACAAATTTAAAATAATGTAATTAGTATCACCACGGCACGCTATAAATAATTATCAATTTATTTCCCTATAATTTGTTTCCTTATTTTCCCAGTTATATTGAAAACCATTTAGAAAATCAAAAAATTACCTCTTTAATGTACTAGCAAGATGCAAAATGTAATCGAAAAGGTCTCTTTTCATTTTTCGATTAGAGATTTATTTTCGAAAAGTTCTTTCTTTTTGCAGAGAAAGAATTAAAAAAAAAAAAAAGAGTTGATACTGGGTATGGATGCAGCTACTGTTGTTATTGGGTAGTTTGATGGGTAGACTACATAAATTAATTTAATTTATATCTGTTATCAATGATAAACCAATGCCAATGAAAAAAGATTCGGAGCGAAGTTCGGTCAGACATGTTTTGAATTTACGATTTTCGTCAAAATTTGACTTTAAAACTCTTATAAAATTTATACTACATTACACTCAATTTTTTTTATTATGACTATAGTGAACCTCTAGTCCAACTTTCAAGCATTTTTGGTTAGTCTAACAATTTTATTCACAGAGTACCAAATAAAAATGATGTCAAAAACTCACAAAATTATACAATTTCCATAAATAGCTCAAAAATGGCTCAAACGTTTTGAAAATATTACTACGTCTTCAAAAATCAAATATGAGTTTTCTAAATAAATTTCAAGTCCCTACGAATATTTTCAACTGAATTACATTAAAAACCCAAATTTAAATTAATATAATAATAATTTTTGTAAAGTTTGCCGTTCTTTCTACATTTTTTCTCGGGTTTTCTAATTATTAAAAAAACTACAAAGAAATTCAAAAAACGACTTTCTTAATCACAAATCAAAAATTAAAAATTAAACTAAAATCGTTTCTTGTATGTTTTTAAAAAAACCAATATTTTTGGTAGATTTCTGTAGAAAACGTAGTTTACAATAAGTAAAAACAATGAAATCGATAACATCGTAAATATTTGTCATTTTACCTAGAATTTTGTTTTCAGTTCTTTCCAATATTATTTTAAAAAAACTTTCAAAAATCAAAAAATTATCTGTCTAATGCACTCACTAGATAAAATTTCCTTTCAGAAATGATGTCAAAGATTCTTTATGAAAAAAATTAAAACCACACTATAGTAAAACTAACAGATCCTTCGCTCCGTTTCGAAGACAATTTTTACATTATTGGATTTTTTGACTGCTTTTTTATAAATATACTATTAAATTCTTAAATAGCATTGATACTTATGGTATATAGGTAAAGTAGGTATCTAAATTTTAGAATAATTATTAAATTGGTAAAAATAGACATTCAAATGTAGAGATTACCTATGTTTTAGTTAAATTTATAAATAGAAAACTTCTGTAGCAATTTTACAATATTTTAACATTCGTTATAATACCCTAAAACGGGGTGTCGTTGATGAGGGCTGAAGAATTAAAAATCACCATATAAATTGTCTGAACAGGTACCCAAAGGATAGTAATATAAGACTTTTATAAATAGTTTGAAGTTGTTTCCGCTACCTGAAAGGAAGAATTCAACCTTTGTATTTAAATGTAAATAAATTTGAATTAGTTTTTAATAATATAATGTTAAAGAGACCGATTGACGAAAATAAGTGGACAGAAAATAACGCATTCAGCCCAATAATAATATAAAATCTGTTTTCCAGTACCTAACCTAAATATTTATCGTTCAATTTTCTACATTTTTACATCTAGAATAAAATATGAATAATCTTAATAATACTCTAATTATTTTATGCACTACCGACCTTAGCGTATACAATTAAATAAATAAGTATAAAGTAGGATCGTGACTTATCTACTGTATACAGTGATTGAATTTGTCTAATATTAATTGCGTAGGTAGTATTTTGTACCCTCAAAAAACCATTTATAATCTGCCAATTGCCATAAACTAATAAAAAAAAACCTTTTATGGGAAAATAATATGGCTAATGGCTTACAAGTTTAGCACTAAAAAAAACGCAAGATTGCATGAAAACGAAACGAACTACATCAGCAATAACTGTCAATAATAATTCCAGATAAAATTTATATCTACAAAAATTGTACGGCTACCGTGGTAGGTATACAACGTTACATATAATTATTTAACAGACATGGGTAGTATTCCAAATATTTTTAAAATACTTTTTTTCCCGGTAGTATTCAATATTGTGTTCTGAATATTTTTAGAAAGTATTTTATTCCCTAAAAAAAATCTTTTTATCACTTACTTTAGACTATTTTCTTTTCTGTAAGAAAATTAATATTATGTAAATATATTTTCTTAAATACAAATATGTAACTATGAGTAATATAAATTATGATTATGCATTATGATTGAAATACTCTTAATGATATTAATTTATTTTTACTTATATTTAGGTAATACATATTTTATTTGTATAAAATGTTTATTGTAAAGTATATTTATTTTTAAAATTGAACGAAAAAATGAAATGTTTTTTGAAACAAATTTACGCCGATGCAGCCTATTATTACACCATGATGTAGATTACTGCAGACCATAAATTATAAAACGAACTTGATAGTTAGTTAGAGTACTTATTATTAATCTATAATATTTTTTGCTCGTAAACATATTTTGTGTCACAAAAATATAGTCCCTTAAGGCAATAAGTTAAAAATTATGAAATTACAATTATATGGTATTGAAAAATCCACAAATTATTAGGTGTTTAAAGAGAACCGAGGTGTATTTGATTAATATATAATAATTAATAATAATATTATTATTAGTATTATTAGTTCGAAACGATTTGAAGGCTTCACGACATTACGTTACACGACGAAGAGCCGACGAAGGGCAAAAATATGTTATTGAAATATGCTCAAATCTAAAAAGAAAAAGAAAAAGAATAGTAAAAAAAAAACATAATAGGATGAAAACACACACAAAAGAAACAATAACAATATCACAAGAAACTCTACGCCGGCCAAGGTATAGGCGTAAAAAAAAATATTTACTACATTGTAGTAAACACATATGGTATCTAAGAACTATATTTTAGTGTTTATAATACAGAATAATAAGATTTGTATTTCCAACCAAAAATATTCATAATACATACAATGATTTCATGTATCGACTATTTTTTTTTATAAAACACGTGACCGGAAAACTCTCGACACGGTATCAGCGGGTGAGTGAACGCTTGGAGAAGAGAGGGGTTTCCTGTGTACCCCAAAAAAAAAAAGAAGAAAAAAAACCAGTAAAAATGTGTACAGTACAATCATCGCTACAATTCTCGTAAAAGATAATACCTATTGGTTGGCCATCTGTTATTGGTGATAAGTTGACAAGTTATAATATACGATAATTTAATTTATATCTGTACGCAATGAACAAAAGTTTTATCTACATACATATCTACGTCGGAAAATATTACGTGAATTATCGTGATTTTTATGATTTTTGACAACAATTTTAACTTTAAACTCTTATGTTATTTTATACAAGATCATTATGACTAATATAGATGTTCGATATTTGTATAGTAATTACTATAATGCTATATGAACAACAAAAAATGAAATGTTTAAACATTTTTCAGTAACCGAAAAAATTTGATCCACATAGAAGCAAACAATACAATTTAAAAAAATACCTCACATAATCATACGTCTCACAAATGTACCAAATAGTTTGAAAATTTTACCATATCAAGTAAAGACTTAAGTATTTGTTAAAAATGTTATGCCTACTATTTATTAAACCGAATTACAATACAAAAGCAAAATCGAAAATAACATAAACCAGTTATTCCGTAAATATTCGCGTTTTTTCGCCTTTATATCCTGTTTTTCTCAATTATAAATAATGCATCAACAATTAGATGAAATTTACTACAAATAACTGAGCCATAAACGCAAATAGGGGGTTTGGAAGATTTACTCCAACTTTTTGCCAAATCCCCCAGTTCAAAAGTTAATGCTTAGTACTAAGAATATGTCATTAAAAACAAAACAAATTATTTATGATACATTAGCATTTTTGATAATGATATAAATACTGGAATTACAATACAAACAAAATTCAAATTTCTAAAAATTATGGATTTTAAATTTGTAAAAACCAATACAACGCACGAAGTTTCCATTGCGTCAACCAGAAATTTTCACAGTTTTTGTAGTGAGTTTTATTACTAAAATACGTGCTTCCAAGGTCAATATTTCCATGGCGATTAACACCTTTATAAAACTTGTAAACGAAAAATACCTCCACCACCTAAAATCACAAGGACCAAGGATAAGAAAATTGCAAAATTCTTTTTGCGATTTTTTTATTCGGATACACTTTACGCATAATAATATTATTGAGTCACTTCATTTCGTTTTGATTACTACAATTGTATTTAGTACACACGCGCATATTATGGTTATATTCTATCTAAGAATAATGTACTGTGTAACTATATTCGGGTGTTTTCAAAACAACGAGATTTGTTTAATATCCGACTGGAAAAATATTATAAAACCACTGTACAGTATCGGTGTGTATATACATATATAGAAACGAAAAAAATCTAAAAAAAAAAAAACCACTACCTACGTTCCTCGTTGCTACGCACAGAATCCCAAACAAAGAAGACGAAAAAAAATATTTAAGATTATACTATTATGATCGGACGGCCGCGCGCGCGGGAACAAAGAACGAGCCGACCCCGAGCCGGTCGCGTACCCGCAGACAAAAATATTCGGTAGGGGGTCGCGGGACTTCTTTTGCAATCGGTCACACGATAGCGTTTCGAACGCAGCACTTCCCGGCGCGTGCAGTGGTATCCCACGGACGGCGCGGAGTGGTGGTGATACAGTCGTCCGCCATGATCCAAAATACCTAACGCACTGGCTGGCGCGGTGAGGCGGAAAGTGGAACCGAAAATCGACATTGCCAGAATCCGTTCGTTCCGTTACAACATACTATTATTGACAGTACTGCGCGATCGCGTACGTATACTATATTTTAGGTACAAATAGATAATATATTATTGTTGTTATTCACTGTTAATACAGTATTATCGTTATGATCGATGTTATTCTTATTATTATCATTATTAGAAGAAGAAGAAACAATATTAAAACTTTTAGAAGTTCTAGAAATGCTATTACATAATATAAGGTGTTAAACACCGCGTATACTAATGGGGGGTGGGGCGTATTACGGGGAGGATATGGGGGATAGATCCCCCCCATGAACGGTATTTATATAGTACATTGTTATTTTGTATAAATTGGAAGTTGGAATGCAAATTTTTAAAACTATTGAGAAATTCAAAAATTATACATGTTTAATATGTAATGCTAAAATATTGATAGTTTATTATTATACTAGATATAAGCTATATTTTAATTTATATCAAAGTAAATAACAAATTTCACTTTAAGTTTTACATACTATGCGTTCAAACGTTGTTAGGACGATTTAGTTATGATTTTAAAAACGCAGACATGTAATTTATCAGAAAACTTCTTAGCCCTGTTGATAAGTTATAAAATGTTGGTAAGGGGAGGAGGTTGAAGCTAACCTCCCACGAGATTACCATAAATATTTATTTTGATATCACCCCTCCTTAAAATGGTCAACTATCAAACATGTCCAATTTATAATATTATTATTATTATGATTTTCTTTCTTTAGCTTAAAAATAAATAGACACTGAATGGTTGATTTTAATGATTTAGGTAATTTAAAAAAATATTATTCTTACAAATTTAGAGCATTATTTATTATTTATTTATCCCAATAAAATTTAACCAACTGGTCCTCCAAGGTTCGCACCAGTCCGAAATCAAAATTATGATTTTTTAATAGATTACGTTTAAATGTTAAGTTGTTTTATTGTGTTGTATAATTACAGCATCATATATTATCATCGTGTGTAAAAAAGGGTACCATTTACACATAATTTATAGGTATACGATTTAAAAAAATATTTTATAAATATTTTGTTTTTAATTAAAAATAATTTCGTTTTCCAATTGGGTTAATAATCAAACCATGACAGCAAGACGTTATACATTCAAATGACTCGCCGAATATATTATATTATACGAGTATAATAAATATAAAATGTACATTATATTAAATTTGAATGTTGTTTAATCCGAACAATATTTTTATTTTGTGTTTACGATTAAATCTTTCTAGTGAACAGTGTCAGTTTGACTGCTATGAATTTTGATCGAGTCATATTACTGGTATTATAGGTACGACCATAAATTAGAAAGAAATATTTTTGGGGGCCCGGTGTACGAAAACAGGTTGTTTCGGATATTGTGTAGAGAAGTTGTTTTGTAATAACCGCACCAATGCACCACATTGACGTGAGTCGAATCAACTATAATTTATTAACACGTCATCCGTGTCGTTTATACAATCAAATACATCGTTATGAAAAAAAAAAAAAAAAGAAGACGCATTTCTATTTCATTACACTTACGCACTATGTGATGGTTCACTTATTATGGATTTTTTTCTACACAGTTGTGTGGTCCTGACTGAAAAAAAACCCGTAATATTTGTTTGGCATCCGTGTATAGGCGTTACTTTAAGAATAGTCGGGTGTCATTTAAAACGTAGTGACTATACCTATAATTATACTATAATATAGTATATATTACACATTAAATAAGCCCAACGTTTGACAACAATTTGCATAATATTGTAGGTACAATACACAGCTTATAGATATTATAGGTATAGGTATATATAAAAAAAAAAAAACTGTACTGCACTAATTTGACCTTATTGTTCGTTAACAGACATTTTGTATTTTTTGAATATTATTTATAACAAACGACAAATAACACAGGAAACAGAACTGAACAGAAATATGCCTATATATTATTATAGTTTCGACCAAATGTTTAAAAATTATCATTTATCTTCTTGCCCTACCTCCAGGAAACAAAATATACTATCGGCCGCTTTCTACTACCTATTGGAATAATAATATAATATGTATTATCATAAAACTGTTAAAATACTCGAAAACAGTCAAAAATGTCCGGACTTTATATTTATGTTGGTAATATTATTATGTAAATGTAATACGATACGAAACGAGTAGGTATACGTTTTCTATCTGCTATGTATAATAATATTCTAATCAGGTTTTAAATATTACGCGCTTTCGTAAGAAATATGCTGAATCACTAATGTGCTACTATACGGAGTTCCGAGCGTTGAATTAATTATTATTCATACAGCGATATTTATTATAATTCATTTAAAATCCGTAGGCATAAGTATACATAAAACATAGTCAAAACGCGTATAAATGTGTTTTGATTAAGGATTACGAGAATTGCAAGGCCAAAATAATAATTTATATGATATTAATTTAATTCTGAGCAAACACTGCGGTATCCATCTATATTACGTAGTTGCATAACGACGCAGTTTTTTATTTCTCTAAAAACATTTCCACATATTATTTAAGTACACGTTAGATTTTTAGTACACAGCACAACTTTAGGTACAACTATAGGTACACTAACTTAACCTGTCTATGTAGTAAAATTTGATTTATCTAAGATGTAAATAATAATTTTTAAAAAATAGAAAATATAGGTACTTTAAATAGTGATTTAAAAAATATAAAATTATATATATTGCTAGTTGTCTGTAGATTAATAAAATATGAACTTCGTAGAAAATGAATGTTCATTATCTACAATTATTTAAAATAATTATGATAAAGCAATGTTCGACAATAATTATACCATAATATATAGTATCTATACATTATATTGTAGAATCCGACTGAGATTAAAAACTAGAATTTAAAATATTTTGTAATGCACTTAAATATTGAAAATAATATAATATGAATTTGGATTATTTTATTCTGATCTTTTTATGTTTTAATAGACTATATATTTATCGGGTGTGTGTGTGTATACAATACTATACATGAATGTATATAGAAATCACGGGTACGATTAAAGAATGTCAGTATATTGTGCCTCAAAACTTTGTTAAAATAAATAGGTGTACACTTACAATACCTTTATAATGTCTAATGATATATTATTATAATGTAAATAGTTTTTTTTTTTTTTTTAATGTTTACTTAGGAATTTACCGAAATTATATTATTGTGTCTGACAGTCTTCGAGATTTAATTCTATTAAGTTATGCCTGGGACGTTAAATGTACATTATCGGTCACAGATTAAATAGTTCCTACGCTTGTTTAAACACATCGCTATACACAAATCTCTCCGAAACCCAAAAACCAAACCATGTGTGTACGGTTGATAATATATTATACCTCCTATACTCGTAACTCGACTCGCCTAAAAACGTATTGTATCCATTAAAAATAAAGATAAGTATCGTAACACAGGAATGCACTTATGAAAGGAGAGTTGCGATGAGATATATATACAAGAATAAAGAAAATATCGAGTATAGATGAAGCACATTTTGATCGGCTTATTTATCAAACATATATGTTTTTATTTACAAATTACATCTTAAGACAGTCAATAGGTATTCATTATTAAAATTACAATATATGCATTATGATTTATGACACTCATAAATGTCTAAAATTATTTTCGATCTAGCGAAGTGGGGTAAATTTATTGGTTTTACTATTAAATGTCTTTTTTTTTGTATCTGTAAACAACTTTTCTACTAGAAATATTGCTCCAATCAAATATATTATAGGAACTTGAACTTTCGTATATTAATTTAAATGTAGTGTAGGTGCAATGATGAAGTCATATTCCTAATTTTACTTATGTTTATTTTTAAATATAGAAAAAACTGAAAATTCTTCGTATGAATTTTGTTAATTTCTAGGTTACTTAGGCAACAAGGGAAAAATACTACTTATAATACTCTGCTCAAAATCGTTTTTCCTTAGTGATAGTTTATCATTGTATATAGTTGTATTACTCTATATACCTTTCCTTCCGATTTGCCTACTAAAACAATGGCATACTGATCAACACTATCATCATTTTGTTTTTACTTTATTATTTTATTACATATAAGTTGCTGAAATATATTCATGCCTAATTTCTCTTCTCAGTAGGTATATATTATAGATTATTTATATAATTTATCTTTATAATATATACAGGGTATCTCACAATGATCTGCTACTTGAAATAAATTTTATTCCATTTAATATTTTTATTATATTTTTTTTTTTAAATAATTAGTATGCCTCTGTGCTAAAATGTATGAACATTTTTTTTAGGAATAGAGGGACTTAAAATAAAAAAATTCAAAATAGCCATTTTGTTAAATATATTTTATTTCATTAGAAAATTTGTGGTGGTTGAAATTTTTGTTAAAGTATAGTCTTTTATTTTCTATGATTTTTTTGAAAATTTGAATAATTTTCTTTTCAATCATAACAATATTGTTTATCAACATAAATGGACATTTACCTACTACCTTATACCTTTAATATAATAATATTCTTCCATGATATTAACTCATAGAAAATAAAATCATTGTCGTGTGCTCTGATTAATAATTGATTAAATATTGTAATAGAATAACCACAATAAGTAATGTTCATATTTACAAAAACTTCAAAAAATCATAGAAAATAAAAGACTATACTTTAACAAAAGTTTCAACCACTAAAAATTGTCTAAAAATCTTTTTTACAAATTTTCTATTTTTAATTTTTTTAAAGTGAAGTGTAGTGAAGAAACATACTAATTATTTATAAAAAAAAAAAATATCAAAAATATTGAATAGAACAAAATTTATTTCAAGTGGCAGATCATCGTGGAACACTCTGTATGTATATAAAGATAAATCATAATAATATTCTATAATATATGCCTGAGGAAAAATTGGGCAAGAATATAATTTAGCAACTTATATGTAATATAATAATAAAGTAAAAACAAAATTATTAAATAATTAATACTAGTAAATAAATAAATAAATAAATAATTTATTTATGTATTTAACTTATATGTGTTTATTTTATTTTTAATTTGAGTTATAATAAATATAAATAATGTAATATAATACGAGTATTATTAAATTGTAACCGATATAATAACATGCACGTTTTAATATTGAAAAAATGTGATGTTTAAGAATATGTATACGGAACGAAATAATAAAGGGTCTGTTTGGGTTAAATATAATTTATTATTAGGGCGTGTTAAGACCACCTACGGTGACGTGCATATGGCCACATTTTTACTAAAACTAAACTACAATAGATACTTATAATAAATACATGTGACTGAGTATTAAATGTGTTGTTGATGTTAGTGATATAGCTGAGTATGGACGCTATTGAACCTTTTTGGAATGACCGTAAGGGAGTAGAAAGATTTGAAATTGTATTATGTTCGATAAAAGACAAATCCCAATGAACAACAGTTCAGCCGTCGACCCGACTCTCATAAATCTTTCATTAGTAACGCACTAATGCCTATATCAGACATGTGTAAGATATAAAAATGCAAGATGTGACCATATATGGATGTATTTATAGTTTTTCTCTTTCTATACGCAATCGTTTTACCCGAAAATATATATTGATTATTTATAAAGAACAATAATATAATATATAGGACAACACTATCCCGTAAAACCAATGTACTTTACAGGATGATCCGTTTATGATATTTAGCGATTTTTTTTAAGATGATTTTATGTGAATTTGATTTATATTTTTATTTTCAATAGTTACAGAATCATTTAAACTTTATTTTAACACTATTTTCAAATTTTTATTCTTACTCATAACTTAAATGAGTATATTATATAATTTTGATTTTTAAATATAACCCCCCCCCCTCCTTTACTTAATCACAAATTCAATTTAGAATATTGTTACAAACATTTTTATAGTACTTATATCCGAATGGACGTGTATATTATTTACGAATTATAACAGTTTAAAATTTAAACCGGAAGCGTTAGGAAGGATTATTAATGTATCATCTAAAAATGTTTATGTAATTTTAATACCCTTCCCTACTCTTGCAGTCTAAAATTTTTAACTGTTATGAGTGATAATTCTTAAGTGATAAATCCGATGCTATAATATTATGTATAATTGCACATGTACCTAACAACATTTTTAGAAAAATATTCTCTATTCAAATCTTTGTTTAAAAGGAAGTAGGGTGCTATTTGAAAATTAAAAGTCTATAATCATTTATGGTATACGAATTAAATGATAAATTATTTAAAATAGTATTAAAACAATTTCTAAAGCTATTGTGTCATCATCTGTAAGCTGTTTTATTATATCGACAAATGGATCAGCCTGTATACGTCTTCTCCATCGTGTGCTTGATTATACTTCCGTCAGGGGTCAGACCATAAGGTCGCTTATCATTTTACATCGTAGATAATATCCTGTTTACGCAATGATGATGCCCGTTATTTTCCAGAGGTTAAAACCGATAGTACACGTTAACGTTTATAGGAAATGATTTATTCAGTTGAACAAATAAATTAAAATAAAACTATAAATATAACAAAATAATACTGGAAATTTAAATATGTAACTAACAGTTTTACTCGACTCTAAGTACACAATATACATAGTATAATATGTTCTTGATTCAAAAGTAAAAAGCTATCAGATAGAAAAAACAAAAAATAAATTACTTATTCAAATATTATTCAATAGTATTGGGAAATAATATTACGTGTCTGATATAAAATAGTGTGTTGAATATATTAGGATATAAAACTTCTATTATACATTAGGGCTAACTTTAACGGATTATAGACAGACGGTAGATAAATGCCACAGTGATGCGAGAAACCGGTGTCCAAATAATAAATAGTAACTGCTTAATATAATACTATAATTTATTTTTAATGAAATTTTTTTTTTTTTGGTTTGTCAAAACTTGGAATCCGAATTCTTAACCGTATATTAAAATATAATAATATGCCTATATTATATATTCAATGCACGATTCTAAGGCGTGGCACTGCACTAATTATAGTTAGAAAATTAAAAATTAAATGACTAAGTATATTTTGTTTTTATGTTAATTTTAGTAGAAATTTATGGGATAGTTACTTTTTATTAATATGGATAGACAAATAACTTAATATAACGACTAAAAGAACCCTATGTCTCTACCAACCAATAAAATTGCTTATAAGTTACAAGTTAAATAATATCTTTTTTTGTAAAATTATTGATGTGTCACTAGGGGGTCCTTATTCATTACATAATATTTAGGTAGTATGTAGATATATATAATATACCTACGGAGTTATTATTTAAAATATAACAAATAGTTTCAGTACCTTCAGTTATACACAATAAACTAAACTACTAAACTAATATTTTATGAATAATTTTACAGTAAAAATTCATTATACTATTATAATAATACGATATGAAATAATTATCAAACAACGTTGTGGTTGTTTAAAAAAAAAAAAATACATTTAGTATAATAATTTCTTATACTCCCCATAGTCCAAAGTATAATTATGTGAACATGTTTAAATGTATTTTATATGCATATAAAGATGGACAGAATAAAACTAGAATACCGATAACAGAAAAATATTATAAGAGAGTGAACAAATTTAATTAGTTATATCTACCTACATAAATAAATAAATACTAAATTTAAAAAAATATTTTTTACATTCTCTATTACCAAAGTTATATTATAACAAAAAATAATTTAATTTTTAAAGTTATTAGCCTCTTGTTACTTTCCCCGATATAATAACTTTTTTCTTCATACTTACCTAAGTAATAGGTTTATATTACATATACTTTTTTGAAATTCGATTGTCGTATTTTATTATCTTATATATTGGAACGGAATATTAATAACCATTGTAAACATTTTTACAATACATTTTTCAAACATTTACATTCAAGATTTACCAAAAAAAAAAAAAATATATAATTATATTATACTATTGAAAAGAACTATTCGATGCAATATTCTGGCTATCATATTGTATAATATTTTTATATAAAATATTAAAATGAGTTAAGTACCTGGTTCGGATATTATATTAGGTTAATATCATAATATAATAGTAATAATAGTTTAGTAAAAAAAAAAAAACGCCTGGTGAATACTATGTAGAATTGTTTATTGTTATTTTTATTTTTTTTTTTTATAGAGCGGAGGTAGACACTGCTTATTCCGGATAGATTAGAGGCTATATGGTAACAATTATGTTAAAAATAATATTTATGATTTAATTTTTAACTCGACTAAAAATAACTGTAAATTACATTAGGGATGACAGGCACTTAATGCCTACATTTAGAAAAGTAACTTTTGTACTGAAAATATGTTTATTAATAACTTAAACCAGCAATGCGTATTTTTATATACGGGCGTACCACTCATCACACGCACTCACGCACATTACCATAATAATAATATCACGTTGTAAAATTATTCGAATTTTGACGCGTCTAAAATCGTAGCAAGAATTGAGTTTAAAATATTAGATACCTATATATGTAATAATTTCAAGTTGTAAAAATAGCTACGCATACTCATACTAATAAATCAATATATTTGAAGAAAAAATAAAACTAATTAATTCGGTATCTGCCATTTCGTCGCTTTTAGATTCGAAGTGTAGCGAAGAATGTATTGAACCAACTTTTTTACAATGATGTTTATTATTTTTTGACATTAAATTTGTGTCACTTATATTTTCTACTAGAAATATTGCTTCAATCAAAAAAAATTGTAAAAGAAATTTTTGTTGAATTTCGGATCTAGTTCTTTACGAAGAAAGTCAAAGTCGTTTATTGATTTTTTAAGTAGTTTTCATAATAATTCGGAAAACCCAAAAAAATACGAAAAATAAAAACTGATATTTACAGTATCGCGATTCTTTTATTTTAAATTTATACGTCTTATATTTTCTACCAGAAATATTTCTCCAATATAAAAAACAACAAAAAACTTTTCTTTTTGAATTTTAAAAGTAGTAAAATTGGTGTCAAAGAAATGCGTTTTATGATTTTTCTTTACTTGGTAAAAAATACGGAATAAATACAATAAAATGGTTATTATAATTTGGTGTAAACTTACTACATTTGACAAAAAAGAAGATAGGTACCTATAGACACCAGTAAAACAAAAGTAAAACATTTCATAAATCCATAGCATCCACATGTTCATAATAAAATTAAAAGAAAAATACTGTTTTTTGCATTGTTACTCACATTTGAGTAATTTTTGATCTTTTGATAGACATTTGAATTTTGCAAGTTTTTGTATAATTTTTATTCGATAGGTATTTTGTGGATACAATTATTAGACTAAACAGAAATGCTTGAAAAATCAATGAAGATTCATTATAAGTCATGCTTCTTGGTCAAAAATAAAACAAATTTAATTTAATGTAGTATTGTTTTTTTATAAACATTTTAATATCAAATATGGAAGAAAATCGTAAATATTATCGTTTTTCAAAATATGTATAATCGAACTTTGTTCCAAATCCTTTTTGTTGGCAATGTTTTATCATTTTATATAGATATAAATTAAATTGCGCTCTATATCTTACCTTTTCAAATTCTCACTTACAACAGTAGCCCACCCGTGATACTAAGTATATTCGTTTTTTTACAATTACTTCTATTATAAATAATTTACTTTCCATTTAAAAAATTATTAATATTCCTCGTTTTTATTATAAAATATTCAGTCACGTTTTATTTTGTCACTTTGTTGTAGCATTGTAGGTAGTGTAGTTATTAAACTTATTATGTACTTAATGATAATTTTTTGAATATAAATCGGTCGTACATAAACATTATCTTTATAATGTTTTTCTTCGAATATATTTTTTTTTATTTTACATATATTTTACTGTTATAATAATTAGAGCCGAAGGTTTAAGCAATTAAAATTACCAGTATATTATATGTATATGAATTTATATACATTTATCATTTACCATGTATTAAATGTATAATTATTACTTATTTTTCAAAGGTTATATTAGCATAACGCCGTATGGGTTTTTTTAAATGTGTATTACTTTTTCTTTATATGTGTTTGCGTCTTAAATACTTGTATATATAAAGATATTCGATTTGTAAGTGAATATAATTTCGATTTATTCAGATTTATTCATTCTCCTTTAATGTTTACTTTTTGATTACAAAGTGGTTTCCAACCTCTTTTATTCTATTCCCCCTTCATAGATTTTAAAAAATCTCTCATCCCCCTCTAAACAAAAAAAAATATTTATCTAACTTAACTAACAAAAAAAAAAAACATTTAAGCGAACAAACCCACCTGTTAGTTTCCATATTAAATCATAACTTTTAAAGATTTAATCATTACTATATTTAATTATTTTTTTAAATTAGCTTTTTTTTTACACGGAGTTATAACGAAGTGTTTTTGTTGTGATATGAGCTATTTTTTTATGAGAAAATTTGCTATTTCATTTGACTTTGTTAAATTTGAGGATGAATTTTTACCTTTTTCTTTATCATTTAGTGTTTTTAGTTATTATTTATTATATACGATTATATATATATAATAATAATCTAGCTAGCATCGCTGGCCTCCTGTTGTTATATCTTACATTTACATCTGTAACTAGTTTTTTCTTTTAAAACTATAATGTAAACATATTTTCCACCTAACGAGAAGGTCCTAACAGTGTGTTGTCGTCGCCGGAGCAATGAGAGTAGATATTTTACGATATTTTCGCCGAATACAAAAAATCAAACTTGACAATTTTTGGTTGTAACTTTTAATCCGTTTAACTAATCTGCTAGTGAGTTCTCCTATTCCCATCTGCACGGTATTTCTGATCAATTGATACATTATACGACTATATATGTTCAGCCGTTTGCCCTATAGAGCTGGCTGATAGATTAACAAAAATTAGCACGGTTTTTTAATGGTACAACTAGGCTTCCTGTTATTAAACGTTAGTGGCTATGTATTAATATTTATAGTTATACACTATTTTTTTTTTTTTTTTTACTTAGCTTCGTGCCATTACGCTGAATATTAAATATTATATACGCTTCGATTACCGCACCTTTAGTGAAATACATTTTTCATTGGTACATTAGCAATTACGCGTTTATTCAAAATGATTGATTATATCAATTTTCGAAAATACAATAATTATATATGAAAAGATAAAAAAAAAATCGATATTTCCGTTAGTAGAAAAAAAAATGTACACTCATTATATAATAAAATATATGATGTACAAGTGTTGTATGACGAAAAAAAAAATAATTTCCCATTGGCGTTCTAGTGCAGTAGTTTTTTTCGATACTGTTTCGGATATTCGTTGAACTGGAAAAATGTATATACTATTTTTCGATTTTTTTTATACTTTATTATTACCATTACTTATATGGGAGGAAACTGGACAAAACATAGATAAAATCCATATTTCCTGGAAATGGTGTCGGTATTACACAATTTATTGGCAATGTGTTTATAACATGTAACCTTTCTTAATGCCATAATGTCGATAAAGCCTGTATCTCATGGTAAATACCCGTAAACATAAATAAACCCGAAAAAAATAATTTATTGAAGGTAAACTTACTAACACAATAGATATGCAATGAAATTATTGATATTAAACATTTAATATAAAAAAAATCTTTCAGATACCTTTTAAATGCATGTTACACCTATGTTACCTATGATATACAAATTTTAATTTTGTTTATAATAATTTATATGTCAACATATATCAATTAATAAAGTCTAACTAATATTACTTTTATGCAAAACAATGTTATGTTAATCAATTATAATTATTGTGTATACTCTGTTGAAATAATATTTTTATCTTGTGTCAATACACGATTTGTCACAAAATATATTTCAATAAAATTATCATTGTTTTCAATGCTTGTTATGCGATACTTGTTCTGTTAAAAATTCATTTAATGTATTTTTGAAAATGAATAAAAAATTAAATTTTTTTTTTTTTAATTTTTTGGATGGTGTTTCAAAAGGTTTTAATCTAACTTTGTAATTATTAAAATTGTACTTATTAACGAGATTTGTTAATAACAAACTATTAAGTACTATAATCATTCGTATTATAGTACCGGATAATAGTTTTGTTAAAACTCAGTTGTTAAAAATTCAGTACAAATATTTTAAGACATTTCATTTTGCCTATTTGAAAAATTTAATGTTAGTTTTTTTTTTTTAATGCATTATTTAGAATTTTCAATACATAAGGGAATTTTTATGATTTTATCGGTTTTAATTACATTTGCAGTCCTAATAATTATTAAACTATATTTTAATATAGGTAATATAATATGTTATATATTATATGGTTTTATTTCCATCTAATAGTTAATGTCTACTTTATACTTTACTTTTTACTTGTTTATATGAACACAATTTCGGTATTCTTAATACCTTTTCCGATTTTTTCACGCTATGTAGGTGGAAGATATGAAAGATGTGGAATTTTCATTACCTATTTATCTTGCATAATTTTTAAGATTCTCAAAAGTTAGTTCATTCTATACAGATATTTTATTTGGTTTAATTTCCGATAATTATATTTTCGTTTATTAAAAGAGCTCCAAATTAACAAAGAATTCAATAGGATATTCTTTATTGTCTGTTTAAATAAAAGCAATAATTGATAAGTAAATAATATAATGTAAAATGTAGTGTATATATTACATACAAATAGGTGACTAATTCATAGAAAATTTTACTGGTACGCTGGTATACGCAATAGTATTTTAAACATCTTAAAATGTTTAAATTTCCCATGTGTATTTTCGAAATAACCGCAAGTTTACTGGATTGTATTATAATAACACAAGTATAGTTTATGATTTACGAAAATACGGAATTTGCTTTTTGAATATGTTTTTTTACACTGTCAAATTAGATTATAGTTTTTTTTATTATAATTTCTTTAATTCAAATTAGTTCACTCTCTATATTATGTAAAAAGACGGACATACTACGCACGATAAATGGGCTACTGTTGTAGATGAGAAGTAGGTATTGTAGGATATTGAGGGAAATTTAATTTATATCTGTATGCAACGATTAATCGTTACTAGCGAAAAATTATTCTGAGCGGAAGTTGGTTATGCATGTTTTGAAAAGCCATAATATTTACGATTTTCTTATTGTTTTATAAAAAAACAATACTACATTAATTTAATTTTTTTTTTAACCAAAAAACATTACTTATAATGAATCTTCTGTTGATTTTTCAAGAATTTCTGTTTAGTTTAATAATTTTATCCACAGAGTACTTACCGAATACAAATTACATAAAAAAAACTCTCTAAATTAAAATGTATATCAAAAGCTCAAAAATGGCTCAAATGTTTTCAAAATTTCATCACATCAAAAGACAAATACAAGTTATTTTATCTAAATTTCAAGTCCCTGCGAATATTTTTAACGAAATTAAAATAAAAAACATAATTAAAAATAAGAACATTATTTTCGTAAATTTTCCCGTTTTTCATACGTTTCTTTCCAATTAATATGAAATCAAAAAATAATATCCCTAAAGCACTAACTAGATAAAATTTCCTTTCAGAAAAGGTTTTATAATTGAAAATCGGAGCATCCTGTACAAATTTCTAAAATTAAAATATAAAAAGAAAATTAAATTTTGTTTACAGTATAAATAAAAATATATTAATATATTCTACATTCATAATGGTTTTTTTTTTTTTGTTTATTCAATCGCTTTAATATTTTGGCTTTGTGTTGTTCTATTGCTCGATAATTATTTTGAATATAAAAACCGGTCGTAAATAAACGCAATTAAAAAATACATTATAATTTTTAATACTCCAGGCTAAGTTTTTCTTTGTATTTTTTTTTCTTTTGTACATCATAATTTATACTATTTAATTTGATTACTAACCAC
This sequence comes from Cinara cedri, assembly GCA_902439185.1. Classification (NCBI taxonomy): domain Eukaryota; kingdom Metazoa; phylum Arthropoda; class Insecta; order Hemiptera; family Aphididae; genus Cinara; species Cinara cedri. Next base: position 118,314 of record CABPRJ010001015.1, on the reverse strand, counting down.
TTAGACAATTTTTCGTTCTTTATTTTTATAATTAATACGTTAACGATATCCATGCGTTTGTATTATACTCCTTAGACTACGCATTATGGATTGTTTTTTTTTTAATCGATATTACAATATTATGCAATACTTATATTAAATATTGTATAAATAATTGGTTGCTCTCATACTAAATTATAATAGTCATAATTGATATCAATAATTATAATAAATAATTCTACCAAATTATTATTTTAATAGAAACATAATATCTACTGCGATAATAAACCTTTGTAAATTTAAAGTACTAGTCACGTAGTACAATATTATAATACAATATAATGAGTACGTATTAGAGATAATTATTTTTAACTATATGATAATATAATAATAATTAATTTTTTAAGTTTCAAATTATCGCGTTATAGAATTGGGGATCACGACCACGTGATAGTTGATAATATTGTTATATTATTACGTATAATGATTTGAAGACCGTAATATATTTCAATAGTTTTGAGGAAGTTTTAACCTTTCGAAAAATATGTTGACCTCTAGGTCTAGAATTCTAGATATATTGTAATAATATATAATTTATAGGACTACTGGGTATTGATTTTTTATGGATACGTGGAGGGGTTTTTTTTATATATATTTGCATTGTTTTGTGTCGCGGACAAAAAGCTTTGTGCAGTCACTATAACATGTCGACGTTTATTATAAAAAAAATTATACACAAATTGCAGACTTAACTCGGTGAAGCTGGGCATGCACGTCATATAATAAAAATCTATTGACAGTTTTTCTAACATATACACTGCACGCAAAACAAGAGAGTTCGGGGAAATTAAATATCGATTTTTTTTGTTGGAAATGTTTCAATTGTATTATGTCGGGTATACTGCGATTGTGTGTAATATTTGTACTTTCCGATCGTACTACGTAACGATTATTATACTTTGCAGTCCAAATGGATTCCACTGCAGTGAAAAGATCGTGAAAATTAACATAACTGATATATTAACATAGCAAATATATCATAGCTGTTACAGTACACAATAACGTAGCGATAATAACTTTAATGCTATATTACTTTAATGCTTTAATGCTATATCCGACTATAAAATAATATTATATTTTTCGGTTTGTTAAATTGTACACGTACATAAGGTGTCTTACGAAGATATAATCATTTTATATGTACATGTATATTGCATTTATATGAAATACAGGGTTATTTCAATCAAGGGTATATTAAGTCATTTTTGATTCGAGATGAGTACGATTTTTTTTCTTCAAAACTGAACCTATATACACAGAATATAGACAAATATAAACATATGGAACTCAAATATATCTATAGATAAAAAAAATAGCTAAAATATCAATTTGTCCATGATTCGCTAAAAACTAAAATACAGTATAGGTGTTAAAAATATCTTTACTTTTTTATGAGTAAATTTATGTGTAAATATCTTTACTATTGTTATATTATTATATTATACTCTACAAATGAAATACTTATAGTTATTATTAATCTTCGAAAAATGTACGAATTTTTAGTTTCAACAATTACCGTTAGTATAATCTCGTAGTTCAACAAATATCCGATGAGACGATATAGCATTACAGACATGTGGTGTTGTATTCAAAAATTTTTATAGTGAAAGGAGGGAGCGACCTGTATAAATTATTGCCAGTAAGCCATGAGGCTACGCCCTTATACCCGTCATAATGATGTTAAAAAATACATTCAATTTTAATATATATTATTATTACCACATTTCATATTTAATAAAATGGATTTATTTTGAAGAATATATTTACAAAATTAAAAATATTAAATATAATATTTCCGATAATGAAAATAAGAACAATTAAAATTGAACAAAAGGTTAAGAAATCAATAACCTCTGATTAGAAACACCACGTTAGCTCATTAGAACATTGTAAGATAATATTTTGAGTTGTAATATTATAACCTATTCTTAAAATCCATGCATCCATCAACCAAAAATTTTGTACTGCAGGACCTGTGACCTGTCGGTTATTAATATTGTTATAATACCGTAATACATACTATCGTTGTAAATGTAGAAAATGATAACGAGTCAAAAATTATTTTTTTTTTAATTACCACTAAAATATCAATAACGTAACGATAAACCATTGCTAAAGGAAAACGATTCTAAGTGAGGCGAGATTAAACATATATTTTAAAATACTGTCATTTTTACTCTTTCCATCTAATTTTGATCTAAAAAGTAAAACGCTCATAAAAAAAAGTAATCTATTACGCTCAACTTTTTTTTTAATCACTAAGAACAACTTTTAAAGAATACCATGTTAAACTAAATAAACGTTTTAAAAAATTAAAAACTGTTTCTCTTGCCCATCAGATAAACAAAATCATTTGCTTTCAGAAAAGATACTATACTTCAATTTCGGAGCAATATTTCTTGTAGACAAACAAAATCGAAAACAATTTTAAATTATGATCTCGTTACCGTACTTAATTTTTCCGTTTTTATTTTACGTTTATCCCAATTATTATGAAAACTGTATGAAAAATCAAAAAAATAATTACTTCAATACGTTGTTTAGATCCAAATATAAAAAAACTAGTTTCTCTTAATTTTTTATCGGAGCAAGTTTTTTGGTAGAAAAGTAATTTACACTCGACATGTGTTCATATATCATAACCTAAACATATTAGTTAAAGGACAATAACATATTACCATATTTATCTATAAATAAATTTATCCACATATATATCTTAAGACTTAATCTATGATACCCAATGTATGTGTACTTAGCCATTACTAATGTAAAGACAATTGGTTTTTATTACTTCGATTTTTTTTATATATACATATATAATACCTATAGTTTCTAGATTATCATAATATGGTTCAATAATATACTAATATTATACTCGTATATTTTAGTTCCAATATGGCATATCTCTTATAATTATATATAACGGTAGGTAGGTACACTTCTTCAGTGCTGTCGGTTTAGGTTAGGCAGGTATATTTCAGCAGTAAGGCAGGTGGTAAATAATCGTGTTCAGCAGGACAGGTGGCATATATCAAGATAGAAATCTTATAATATAATATTTATGGTAGGGAAACAGAGATAAATTATGTAGTAGTTGTTCTGATTTCGATGATACAAAATAATACTTACTAAATACCAAAAATGCTTTTTCTCAAACGTACTGTTTAACAAATAAGGCTATCATTTTCATTTTACATTATATATATACACATTTTTTTTTGACGTAACTGTTTTATTTTATTTTTATTTTTTAAACCGTACCTAACTGATTTTTTTTTAAAACCGTAACTGTTTTTCATTTGTGTTCGTGAAATCTATGTATAATTTCCACTTAAACGCCGCGATTTAAGTGCATTACTTATATATTGAAGCAAACATAATTTCGGTATGGTAGTCGGTCTGAGACATGCGGTAATAACACGGGCGTAGGTAGCGTCTTCTTATTAAGCGTGAAAAAACTGGGCGAATGTCCAACGCGTAAAGAGCCAAGGGTTTTTCGACACAATGGATAGATACTTTATTTAACCACAAGACCCAATTATACTGAACCTCGTAGAAATTTAATAAAAATAATAATAATATGCGTTGTGAGAATCAAACATAATATTTGGGTCTCGTATTTTTATTTCATTTTTTTTTCTAGCGGATTTCGCTTTGTTTCGGTGTTCGAATCGATGATACAAATTATATATATATATTTATAAAAAGCAACCGATCTTTACGAAAACCCTGTGGCGCTTTAGTCAAAGGCAATACATCACATCTGCACAATTCGGGTCTCATGACCTTCGAATATTATGCACGACAATATAAAACATTTCTGTATACACACGATGGTGCCCGTAAAAATTAATACGCAAACGGGCGTTTATACCATTGTTCACGGCGGTGCACGGACACGTAGCGGCAGTTCCGAAAAAAAAACCAAGGGATATTATTAGAAAATATAACCTATTGTATTATGCGCTGTATCGCAATAGGACCTTTTGTCCTCCGTCGTCGGAGACCGGTTATTCCAACCCCTATTATATATAAATATAATAACGCGCACCCTTACCGACACTAAAACACCACGACCCCATAAAAACACGAACATTGCGTTGTATCGAGAAAATTATTCGATTTTATAACACAACAGCGTGTCCGCCCTCCCGAACCAGGGTTGCAATCGTTTTAAACCTCGGCGATAAACGGCATTATATTTTATTGACTGTATAGTAGGTATTATTTTATCCGTCCGAAACTGGCGTTTAAAATATTAACAGACGCGTTTTGGCCCGATGCTGTTTTCGATATAGGTATATCGTTTGCTCAACTCGGTCGCAACATCGTCAAAACATTTTGTTTCCCTGTACAATACACAGCGGGATTTAATCGACAAATAACCAGTGCAACGGTTTAAACGCAGTCTTGACGTCGTCGTACCTCGGCTGATGCCGGCAACCGGATCAAAGAAAAGTGCATTTAGTGTGTCGAACAACATCGCAGTAAACAAATTGTTTGTGCTAAACTATATAGCAAACTAAAAACAGCCACGTCGCCAAAACACGACAATTTTAGTCGCGGTTAAATCTCGATTTGCTGACTTTCGTGGGGGGGGTGGAGGACGAGTTAGACGATTTAGCAACAGGTTTAGGTATATTATTCGAAAATAGCAACATAGCTGATACACACGTTTGTTTTTCGAAACAGTATTATATTTCGAATGGAATAATATTTGTATATACTAAGCAGTCACACGTAGAAAAATGCGTACGGTCTGTTCATTAGGTATTTGTTGTTCGCTTGTTAGGTATTTGTCGTATCCTGCAATTGAGAACTATTGTTATAATATTTTATTATAATAAACGCATCCGTTAAAAAGCGAGGCGTTTTCAATTTATTTTTAACCTTGTACCCACGTCGAGTTGTTTAAGAAAACCGAGCCGTTCGCAACAATATTACGGCACAATATTACATATTTTATTATAATTGTGTTTTGACCTCAAAAATGAATATTAGAAAAATATAATACCCAAATAACGTTTGTATCTGATACGCGTACGTGTATAGCGGTTGGGCTACGATGCTATACAAAGTATCACACGAAGATATTACCCATTGCGATCTCATTTTTCGGAATTTTTTTTTTGTACAATTTAAGCAACAGGTAGCTCTAAAATGCTCTAATGTGTTACATTACCGTTATTTTTGGTCGCCTTTATTTTAGAGAGAGAATAGTGGAGCATAATTTGACGACACGGCGTGAGTACACCGCATCACTCGCATAAGTCCTCTAAACTTAAAAGTCTAGTATCTTGTTAGAATTTGGCAGAATTGGCAGAAATTGAAAATGTTCACTGTAAAACTCCGTATATTTATGCAATTATAGGTTTTTGTTTGGAAACTAAAAGTAGGTGGGTGTTCCCCCTTCCTCGAAAATAAGCATGACAGAAAATAACGTGAGTATGCAATTGTATAACCGCTTGTTTCTTAAATTGATAAAAAAAAAAAAAAAACAACCCGAAAAAAGAAAATATTTTCCAAGATACGACAATATGATAGATACATCTCCGCGGGATACCCTGTACGGGACATATGCTTTTAATCGAACAAAGAAATAATACGAACAACGCCGTCGCCGTCTGCGACGTGCTTCGATGGGAGAGTCACAAAATACGAGTTTCGACTGCAGTCTCCGACGTTATCGAGGGTGGAGGAGGGGCCGAATTGTGTGTATTGGCACAGGGCAGGGATGGCGGGGAATGTACGGTCGTACTGGGGGGATGATTCGACGGGGTGCCGACTGCGATACGACGGCGGCGGCGGCGGTGGCGGCGGCAACGGCGGTGGCGGCTGCAGCGGCGATGGCGGCGGCAACGGCGGTGGCGGCGGCAGCGGCGGTGGCGGCGGCAGCGGCGGTGGCGGCGGCTGTACACGCATCAACGTGCATCATTGCCGCATACCGACGCAGTTGACGCGCCGCCGCCGTTCTCCTCCTCTGCCGTTCTCCTACTCCGCCGCCATTGTTGCCGTCGCCGCCTTTATATAGCGTGTACAGCGCGTCCGTCGTTCAGTACTGTCAAAACCGTCTCTCGCAAATATTCACTATTTGCGGAGACCCTTTTGTTCAGTACATTTTTTTTTTCTTTTGTTGAGGCACTTCTTGGCGTTTTCCTCCATGTCTACGCGTCTATATACCGGCAGCTGCAGCGGTGAGTATTAGTTGTAGGTTTTATTACGAATATTATAATTATTTTTATATAGGGAAATTTGTTTTTTTTCTCTAAGAAGGTATTTTTGTAAATACATATATAGGTACATAGGTCGAAGTATTATTTGAATTTATTTACTACGTGCTGTTAAAACGTTTTTATTAGTAATTGTTCAAATTAAAACAATAAAATAACGTAACGCGAGTTTTACCGTTAAATTTTTAGAACAATAAACAGCGAGTGTCGGAGCACCTTGACACGGTGACTTAAACAACTATGTATACATAGTATATTATAATTTAAATTTATTTTGAACCAATCGAAATTGTTACATGTTAATGATACTATTTAAATCGTAAACTATTATTACGCTTACGAATTATTAAGTACAATTAAATAATATTCAGTACAATACATTCTGGTTATTAATTATTCGAGTATAGGAATCGTTTATAGTTAGCCTAACCTTAATTTCTATCATTTTTAAATTGTTTTCGGCCATTTGATAATAAAACGAATCACTTTTAACACATTTTATATAAAATTCGAATATGAGTATTCAGCATCTTTTAAAATGATTTTGAAAAATACTTCTTAAATATATTTGTTTTTTTTTTGAGGTACCTACCAACCTATTTAAAATATCGTTATCATAATATTTTAAATATAGAATATTATTATTATTAAGACTTTGTATGTATGTATACAGATTATAATAGAAGGTAAAAATATACACAGACAGAAATTAAATTTTAAAAAAGACATCCTAGGATAATGAGAATGGGTGCAGCTTCTGTTAAAAGTAATTTAATGTATACCTGTAAGCAACGATAAATCTTTGCTTATATGTATATGTTATATTAGAGTAAAATAATTAAATAGGCTTTCTATATTTTCTTTAATAATATTTATTTAACGGTGTACCGATTTTCCTAGTTTTCCTATGTTTTTCTCGGTTTTCCCATGTTTTATCCCGATTTTTGACATTTGATAAGAAAACGCCTGTGAAAATCGAAAATTAAGGTACTTCGCCACACTGATTTACTTTCAGAAAAAGTGCTACACTTAAAAATCGGAGCAAATCTTCTGTTAGAAAAGTTCCGCAGAGATAAAAAAAAAATAAAAGAATATACATCTTTGTAAAACCATAAGCTTCTTCGCTCTAATAAAAATCTAAAAAGACAGTAAAAATTCGAAATATTTGTATCACAAGATCCGTAATCTCGCTTCCTAAAAGTGAAACCTTTTTTGGAAACTGCATTGGCATAGGTAAACATTTTGAAATTTATTGCAATTTCCCTTGATTTTTACATTTGTTAAATTTTACATGATTTTTACTTTAGTAAACAGTTAAATTTTTTAATTTGTAGCGTCCACTGTACATATTATATACATATAGGGCCTGCTTATTACGTGTAAAATATGATATTATGGAAAGCTCTTAAAAATAAACTATAGCAGAAATAATTATGAAAAGATTATATGCTGATTTATCTTCTTTTTTTTTTTTTTTATTGAATTCATTAACATCAGCCTATCGTGTACGTAGAGAGAGAGTGAGAGAGAGTGAGAGAGTGCGTGAGAGAGGAAGACGAAAAGGACACGGTATATTTCTTAATTTTTGATTTTCTCTGCAGTAGACCGAGAAAACTACGCTTGTTTTATAGGTGTATAATGGTGTGTGTGTAGTGGGAGAGTGTGTTTGTGTGTGGATGTATGGCGTAGTTGTTCTGGGGGAGGGAATAAATAATTTTTTAGGTGAACGGTGTGTGAGTCCTCTCTCACTATACAGATTTAATTTTTATTCTCCGATAAATTAAAAAAAAAAACCGAGTAAATGGGTATTATGATATTTCATCGTATATACCTACGATATTTTAGAAATATTACACAATAGGGTTGACGATATTTAAAATGGATATTGGTATTGCGGTATCCATTTCAATATCGGTTGCATGCTACGGTATATCGTGGTATTATACGATATTATGATATTATATGGTGTCACGGTACTACGGTATATACCGCATTCAATCGGTAATTCAGCAATTACCAGTATACCGAATAAACTGTCGAATATACTGTCGAATATGCTGTTAAAATATATTATGGCCTTCTTTTTTCCCGATAACATCTTTTTACCAGCAATTTTGCTCCAATTGATAATGCGAGCAATGTTTCTCAAAGGAAATCCGACTAGGGGGGTAGGTACTTTAGATAGGTGATTTTTCGATTTTTCCAAGAGTTTTCCAGGCAAATATAAAAAACAGGGAAAAACCTAGGAAAACTGAGAAAATGGATACAACATTAAACAAATTCTATTAAAGAAAATATAGAGACCCTTTTTAATTATTTTACTATAATACGACATATATGTATATATATATGATATATATATATATATGTATATTGTTGACAAAGCATCACTATAAACTGAACTCCACTCAGAATCGGTTTTTCGTTATCAATGTTTTATCGTTGCTTACAGTTGTAATGTTTCGACTACAGTAAGTTTTTGGAAAAATCTCTCATAGACACACACACACACACACACACACACAAACAAAAATTTGATAGTGGGGACGGATGCAACCACTGTTTTAGGTGGATTGTGAGAAAGGCGGGATACATAAAAATATTTAATTTATAACGTTAACAAACGATAAACCATTGATAACAAAAATGATTTGGAGCGAAGTTCGGTTACACATATTTTTAAAAAGCGTAATATACGATTTTTACCTGTTCTATTGGTTCCAAATAATTTTAGACAAATGATTATGTTTTTTTTTTTCAGTTCGTTAAAATCTCTAATCATGTCTCAAAAGATTGGAAGATATATTAATCATGTTGCAACTCATTTAGATGATACTTCGCAGTATCAAGGCTTGATATTGAAAAATGGTCTTACTGTTTTATTAATCAGTAATCCTAATGTTGAGGTTTCATCTGCATCTCTTATAGTTTCAGTCGGTATGTTAAAAATAATCTATCATTTTAATTTGCAATAATTTAAATTATTGACAATAATATATTTTATTAGAAATTAACATGTTATATTTTATTTCGTATACATTTATTTATTTTAATTACAATTTGTGTATTTGTTCATAAAATTAGGTAGTGCTTGTGATCCAATTGATTTACCAGGGTTGGCCCATTTATGTGAACATATGTTATTTTGTCGAACGAAATCATACTCAAAAAAAGATGATTTCAAAAATCATCTTATCAACAACTCTGGATATTTCACATCCCAAACATCTTTTGATCAAACACAGTTTTATTGTCGTATTCAAAATGGCAATCTTCAATCATTACTAGATAGGTAAGGATAAATAATTTTTTTTTTTTTTTTAAATAGGTAATTTGTATTAAAATAAATATTTACATTCTGAAATTTATGTTACAGATTTGCTCGAATGTTCTTTGAACCATCTTTTGATGAAACTATTGATCTTCCGAGAGGCGTTAACACTGTTCATGCCAAATATATAAAAAATTTTACTAGTGACGAAAGTCGAGTAGAACAGGTAATGAAATGTACCATTGCCGAAGATCATCTCTTTAGTCGTTTTGAAACAGGTATTTCAAAATTTAATCATTTAATTGTAATTTGATAATTTTTTTTTTCTCTTTAGCAGTTATAAATGATGATATTTATATGTTTATTTATACATTTTTGTGTTTAGGTTCAAAAGATACACTTGCCTCTAATCCAAATCTTCATGATAAATTGAAAGAGTTTTTTTCCACCTGGTATTCTTCACATTTAATGAACTTGGTTGTAGTTGGAATAGGTAAATATACTAACATAATAAACTTAACATATTAATGTTTTTATTATTAATTATTAATTATTTCATATTTAAATTTTTTTTTTAGAGGACTTAGAAATATTGACTGATTGGGTTACATCTGTATTTGGACAAATTGAAAAAAAAAATGTAAACATGCCAATTTGGAGTAACCCTATTTATAAAGAAGAACATTTATCAATTAAGACTGTTATTGTTCCAATTATCAACTTAAAATTGTTATCTGTTGATTTTCCAATTCCAGATCAGAAACAATATTATAAAAGCATGGTAATGATACTATAAATGAAACAAACAATTTTAAATTTTATTAAATAATATATATTTTATATATTTAATAGCCTACTAAGTATTTGTCAACTTTATTTACTGATGAAGGACCTGGGAGTCTTATTACTATTTTAAAAAATAAAGGATGGATTATTAAAATGTCAGCCAAAAGTAGAAGTAAAGCTAAGGACATTGAGATGTTTAATATTATGTTCAATTTGACAAAAAATGGACATGATCATATTGATGAAATTATTGAGTTTCTATTTCAAGTACAGTATTATTTTTAAATTTCAGTATCAATTCAAATTTTATTTTATACATTTTATAAATTTATTTTTTTATGGTTTAGTATGTGAATATGTTAAAACATGAAGGGCCTCAAGAATGGCTTCACGGTGAAATTAACTTAAGTGAAGGAATGCAATTCCGATTCCAAGAGAGAGAGTTTTCAGCTCAATATATGTACTGGTTATGTTCCCAGTTGAGGGTAGGTTATATATTTTTAAATTAATAAAAATAATTTCTTTTTATTATTTTCTATATTTTTTAGTATTACAATGTGGAAGAGGTTTTAACAGCTGGAAATCTACTTGATGAATGGAAACCAGATCTAATACGAAATATGTTGTCCTATTTCAGACCAGATAATATAAGGTACACATAAGAATAGTTGTAGAAATGTCAAATAATAAATAATACGTATTTATTTTCAATTTTTATAAGAAGTTTCAAATATTGATTTTAACACAAAGTATTCTGAGCAAAATGTTCTTATTTCTTTATTGATTTTAGTTATACATGTCAAAAGAAACAAATGGAACAATAATACAGTAATTCCTCATTATTTTGTTTACCTGTGGTTAACTTGGAAATACTCATAAATTAATAACTCATACATTTTATAACTATATTTTTTTTTTTATTCCAAAGTTTTGTACAGTGTTGAGTGTTTTTAGAATATTTTGGTTAGCGAGGCTGTAAATGATAGATCTGTAGTCTAATTTAAATTGTATCAAGGAGTTATGGAGAACTCGGTTATGTCCTTTTATGCTGTTGATCTTGAACCACATAATGCTGGAGGTTGTTTTATAGTTAATGTTGGATATGAAACTATTCCATGATTAGATTTTAATAATTTTAATTGTTTGTCATGAGATTGCTCTGCGTTCTTCAAGTTCTATATGATCTGATTGTAGTTTGGTTTTTCTGAAGTGATTTAGTACTTTTTTTTTGTAGTTTTTTACCACTGATTCACAATTTTTATTCCACCAGGAGACTTATTATTTTTGAAAGGAAGGTTGGCTATTGTGTATTCAGTGGCTTCAGTGATATATACTCTAAAGTATGTTTGTCGTAGTTCAATGGTTAATAGTATACATACCTATTTGTTTTCATCCTAGGGTTCGTGTATTCGAATCCATGTTTCAAAAAAAAAATTGTTTGCATGAAAAAATGCAAAAAATGGAAAAACCCTTTTACCTAAACAAGGAAAAAACAAATTTTAGGTGTACCTTTATTTATTGACCTATAGTCAAGACCTTAGTCATTTCTCTCTCTCGGGCTATTTTAATTGCAAAATATCCCTCGATTTGGTGTGCAAACTTTTCTACCAAAAATCTTGCTCCGATGTATCAAGTGTAGATTATTTTCTAAAAGAAAATTTTATCTCCACGGTAACTTGAGGAGGTAATTTTTTGACTTTCCCAGGAGTTTTCCAAATAAATGAGAGAAATCATGAAAATGTACAAAAACACTTAGTAAATGTTGGATATCATTTTGATATCCACGGTTTTGTTATCCTTGCAACTTTCCTAGTACATGTAGGTATTTATTATTATGATTTTTGTAAATTTTGTATAAGATTTAACATTGAGAACAGGGCTGATTAATTAATCTTCCACAAAGCAAAATATAATGTTATGTATAATTAAATATTATTAAATCATTCATATTCATATTATTGTATTATAGTAATAAAAAAAAAAATAATAATAGGTGTGATTATTTGAAATACATTTGTTTTAAATGTATTATGATAAAGTTATAAAATATTGTAATATTACTATTGCAGGATTATGGTTATTTCCAGAAGAGTTCAAAATGAAGCTGATACTATAGAAAAATATTATGGAACAAGATATTCAGTTACTAAAATACCACGGGATATTTTAAATGTATTACATTTTTAAGTTTTTTTTTTTAATGCTACACATAGAGATTTATATAAAAATATTTAGATATTTATTTTTATAATTTTGAATTTTTAGAAGTGGGAAAATATTGGTTTATATGAACATTTCAAATTGCCATCTAAGAATAATTTTCTTACTAGAGATTTTGATTTAGTTCCAGATAATTCCATGGTAAAAGCATAATTAAAATGTATTTTAAAATATTAATATATTTTTTCTCTCCCCTATAGAAATCAGATCATCCCTATATCATTGATGAATCTAATCTTATAAGATGTTGGTTTAAACCAGATACAGAATTCAAATGTCCTAAAGCAAGTATTGTAATAGAATTTTCCAGGTAATGAACCTCAAATACAAATAAGTACAATAATTATAATAATATTCTATAGTCTATGCATACATAATATGTATTAATATATTGATATATATTAATATAATAAAATATATTAATATATTTTCTATTATAATTGTTTTTAACAATTTTTCAATATAATTATTCTTTTTATAATTATATATTATGATGTATATTGTAGACTATAGGTACCATTGAAATTGTTTTTTTTTTTTTTTATAAAGCCTTTATATTTTTGTTATGTTGTTTACATGTTGTTATATTTTATCCTTGTACTAATGTCAGTTTAAAATAACAACTACAATTTATATAATAACTGCAAAAATTTATTTTAAAATCAAAACTGCTTCGCCTTATATCCCTATTTATATTGAATATTTATATCTAACCTATATTAGATTATTCTAATATAAATTTTTTTTTTATGCAGCCCAATTGTATTGAATGATCCATTCCATGCTAATATCATGCCGTTTGTTGTGAGTGTAATGAATAATAATATAGCTGAAACTAAATGCTGTGCAGCAAGAGCTGGTATTGAAGTACTCATTATACCAAAAGATACTGGTTTTATGGTAATATTAAATTATAGATAAAATAATTGTTTAATACATTTCATGAAATAAATTTATTGATTTTCAGATCAAATTGTTTGGGTATAGTGGCAAGATAGATGTTTTACTACAAGAAATAATTGATAAACTTTTCAATTTCAAGATTGATCATTTACTGTTTGAATTTCTTAAAGAAGTAATACTTATAACCATTTTAAAATTTATTTTAGTTAATTATAAAATTCATATAACTATAGGAATTTGAGGAAAATAATAAATTGGAACCACATTGTCAAAAAGTGGTAAAGCACAGTCTTGAAATCTTATCAGAAGCAGCCCAAAACTCAACAGCATTTTTAAGTTCCATTAAGGGTAAATATTCATACATATTTTTGAAATTGAATTATTTTTTAATTTATTTCTATAAATTAAATATTTAGTTTTAAAAGTGGAACAAATTGAAGAATTTATGAACAAATTCCTAGCTCATGGAATTTTTATGGAATTGTTAGTTTTTGGTAACATTAATGAAGAAGTAAGAATTATATACTATAATAATTAGTTAAAGGTATAAATGTTATATTATTTGGTTTTACTTTAGAAGGCATTAAGAATTAGTCAAATATTGAAAAAACCATTTTCAGTTCATGGTCAAAGAAATGAACAAGGGTCATCTCAAATAGATAAACCCAGGGATGTAGTACTTAGAACTGGTTAGTAAAATCGATACTTATATTTTTAATTTTAAAACAGGGTTAAATAGCTATGCCCCAATATGATATTTATGATTAAAAAAAAAGTTTATTACAGTTATTGTATATAGTTTGCTATAACTTCATTGTCTAAAATATAAACTATAGAATACATTTAATAACCCTAAAGTAGTTTTATAGTACTGATGTCTAGAAATATTTAATAAAATAAAAATAATTAATATAATAACAACATTATGTTGATTTCTTCTTACTGTGATACCCTAATACTAGTTAACTAAGAATACCCCTCAACTACAACCTAAAAAAGACAGACATACTTCGCACATAGATAGGCCACAATTATAGGGGAGAAGTTGAGAAAGTAGAGGGAAAATTTAATGTATATCTGTATGCAATGATTAACTATTGCTAAGAAAAAAGGAGTTCGGTTAATAGTGTTGCTTTTTCAACAATATATGTCATATTATATATTTTCTTAAATAATATTTGTTTAATATTGTACCTATTTTCCCATTTTTCCTATACCCCGCCCCTGTTTGCCCATTTTTTTCTCCGTTTTTCCAGTTATTGGTAAAAATTCTGGGAAAATCGAAAAATGACCTCTCTAAAATACCATCGCAGTCAGATTTCCTTTCAGAAAAAAATAATATCATTGTAAATCAAAATTGGTAGAAAAGTTGTCTACAGAAAAAAAATAATAATCATCATTAACAATCTAAAAAAAACCTAATTAATACATAACCAAACCTATTAAAAATGACTTCTTTTATGTTCAAGAAATCTGCATTGGTTTATGTGTATTAAACGAATAGACTATTGATTTTTTTTTTTCAGTTTTCTTGTCCATTTTTCTTAGCCTTTTTAGAATTACCCTATGCTCTTTTACAAAACATTTAATTTGTTTGAATCTATTAAACTATTTTAAGTATAATTTTTTTTTAGGTACTTTATGATGTACTTGTTTTAAATTTCAATGAATACATTTTCCCAATTGCTCACAAGCATTAGTTCCGTCTTTTCAAAATTTTGTTTTAATACAATTTGAGTTTTATGTTTTAGATGAACATGTAGTGTTTGAAACAACAGGATACCATCCCAAAAAATCATGTGTTTTTGTTAATTTTCAATGTGGAACGCAGTCTCCATTTAAAAATATGGTATTTTTGCTGTTTAGCAAAATCATGAATGATGTATTTTATAGACAAGCATACAAAATGGTAAAATAGATTTAATCATTTTAAATAGTATAAAACTATACAGGACATATATATATATATAATTATTACTTTATGTATTACTAGCGAAATCAAAATCTATTAAAAATTGTACCATCAACAGAAAAAGGATTACTATATTTGGGTATTATTGATCAAACTTACCAAGACTCAAGGTCTAGTGATTTAAAAATCGAACATTATATTGACAGCATTAAGGTTAGTTCATTTGAATAAATTATTACATTTTAGATATTATTTTACAATTTTGTCATTTTAGGAGGCTTTAGATAACATGACTGATAGGCAATTTGATGAATATAAAAAAAGTTTGTGCAATAATATATTAAAGAAGCCAACAACAATGAGAAAAAAAGCAGATATGTATGAACATGATATTTTTGTAGAAAACTATAATTTCAACAGAGTACAAAGTGAAATAGACAACCTAATGTCTATTACTCTTGAAGATATTGCTGAGTTTTATAATGTAAGATATCTTGAAAATATATTTAAACTAAGTAATAATATATATTTAATTATTTTTATAGAACAATATCAGCCGACGTGGGAGAAAAAGACGCAAGTTGACTGTACATGTTAAACCTACTCTAAACAACGAAATAAGTGGAAACAACGAAATAAGTGGAAACAGCTCACAAGTAAATAGTAGTTTATTCACATACTTATTTATTGTTATTACAAATGTTCATTGATATACATATATTTTAGGAATTAATATTACATTATAATATAATTGATATTTTATTTCTCTAGAATTCAGTAGTTACAAACTTAACAAACTTTAAGCAGATGAGAACCCATCTGTACCAACTGCCAAGCCAATCCATACCTCCAGAATACTATTCTAAAAATAATTAAATGGTTTTAATTAACGGTTTTTCACTCTATTTTATACAAACAATTTCTATAATGGTTTATTATAATTTATTACTACTTATTATAATTATAACGAGTGATTTAAAATTGAACTTTGGGTTTATATACTTACATTTACTTACAAAAAAATATCAATAATTAATAGTTGATTTTAACAACTATTAGATACTTGATATCAAATATATGTTTGAATATATATTATATTTTAATTATTTGTACTATTTAAATTCACTTCATAATACGTTATTTTATTATTATTATTTATTAATTAAAATTGTTTAAATAATGATAAAGTAGAAAAAAAATTTAACTTAAATATTAATTAGAATATTTAGTAATCATATAATATAATGTACTAATAATATGTGAATAATATAAACTTTAAGATTAAAATATTATGTGGAAAAAATAGTTTTCAATTTTTTAAATCCGATTTAATTTCTACATGATTTTTATCTAGTGCATTAAGTGTTAATGTATAATAAATTTTAAGTACTGAATAAATCAACGATTAAAATTGTTTAAAGATTTAATTTTGTTTATATTTACATACCAAATGTATAAAAGACTATCTCTAATATATCTAATATATCTTAAGGTCAAAATAATTCACCCAAGTTAAATTATGATTTTTTATCACTAATCCATTTACTTAAAATGTAATTCTTAAAACTTTCTAAGGTAATTGATTAAAGTTCAAAATAGTCTAATGGTAGATTTTAATTAAAAACGTAAGTTCCTATTATATATATACGTATATATTATAAAGTGTGCCCCACAAAAAAACACTTGTTTTACTGTTACCTGTTTTAAAATATTAAAAAAATATGTGCAATTTTAACTTCGAATATCATAATATCTATATCAATTAATATTGTTTCTTCTAAATTTGTGTTAAAATTTTGTACAACTAATAACTATGCATAATTATTAACTATGTGTTTTTATAAAAATTAAAATTGTATTACCTATTTAAATTACCTACTTGTATACCTATTTGTTAATTTATTTTTCAATAACAAAAATTATTGTTATTATTAATTTAACAATCATAATTGAACTGGTATTAAAAAAAAACAAAATAATATAACAATTTTTTTTTTAACTATTCGTTGTATTATTTAATGTAAGATATTGCATTATCTTGTGTAATAGTAAACAATATTTGATGCACGATTTCACACTATTTCAGGAGATTACCTTATTTTGTAAAAGTTTACTATTTCCAAACTTTTGTGTGCGTATTTTATTAAAATATGGTAATACACAGAATTATTTAATCCATATTATATATCGATTTTATAGTTTTGAGCAACTGATAGATTTTCCATACGAATGCTAACTATATGAGAACTCCGGTGTTGTCTCGAAGGGTCAACTCCTCAATTTAGGTTTCTAAAACTAATCTTAAACACCTTATATTGAAGATCCGTTGTGTCCGTCCGTAGGTACCAATGCATAGTTCGGTTGTAGATATTTTAAATACTGGTTTGACTAAAAGATATACGAGTATATTATTATTATAATTATTCATTGAAATATGAGTATTAAATATACATTCATACAAACAAATATTACAAATATAAAGTAATAATATAAGTAGTACCTACAAAATATAAAATAGATGTCTATAGCTGGGATTAAATAAAATATACAATTTGTAAAACTCAAACCAGGGGGTCGACCAGATTGTACATGTATGGCCATCTTAGATATTCTGTCATTGATTCCCAAATTTTCTTTTCACTCAAGTCTCAAAACGAAATAAATTACTTATGCCTCCCGTAAATATAATATAGATTTGTACCCAGTTGCGTCATTTCAGTTTTTGAGAGAAAGGGCAAAAGATTTGACCTGCTCATAATAAAAATGTAAAAAAACCTCTCGCTGATTCATCCGTCATAATTACATTTTTATCTCAATAAAAATATCCTTATTGACTTATTATATCATTTTATACTAATTACTATCATAGACATGAAAATTAATTTTTTCGTGAGACAAAAATGACTAAATAATAAATATTCACGAAGAGGGATACCTAAATATATTACCTAATAAATTCTATATGAAGATTTAATTTGAAATAAATGTCCCCTAATTTATGTTCTATTTGCGCTACTGAATGGGACAAGTGGGCGCCAAGACAGCTTGGTGCTAAATAGTTACATAATCCACATTATTACTATTAATATTATTATTTTCAATATAATTATTATTATTATTATCATTGGTTTATTAATATTTTAGTCTTGTTATAGTCATTTATTATTGTCTAATCTGTAGCCGTATGCAACATAAATCATGAATTATGTTTACAGGCTTGTGGCCCAAAATTCACCCATACCCGGCCAATAGGGACCCGCTGATTAAAAGGAGGTAGGGGAAAATGTCTTACCTGCTCCTCCCCAAATGATGCCAATGGTTTCACCATGCATATTTTATAATGGTGTTATATTATTAAATTAAAAACTTAATGCGCTTGTTTTTGTTATTGCATAGTTAGGTTAGGTCATCTAGGGAGAACAAGGGTTGGGTTTAATTTATTATTATAATTTTTTTTGTTGTTGTTATTCTTTCCCGACATTTTCAACCTTACCACCTTATCGAGGGTGTTTGTATACTAACAGGATAGCCAACACAAAATACCAAAACTGTATACATTATTAATGTGATATGATATTGATTTTCGTTTTACTTGAAACACAACCAATGAAATTTGTAATATTAGTTATAGTTATTAGTCAGCCATTTTTTCATATAGCTTCTAAGCAGTTCTGTGTTTGTTAGCAAGGTTGCTGACATTTTATTTTATTGTCTTATTATGTGTTAAATCGAAACCGGATAATTGATACACAAACTAAAAACTTATTGTACCTATTGTTACTTTAATTCTTTCATTTGAACTACAATTGCAGTTCCATTAATATGGCTAACATAACAACGATTGAAATACCACTGAAAGACACTGATGAAGTATGTATAATAATTATACTATAATTTACAAAAATTAGTATATAATTATATTCAATAAATATTAGATACATATTATACCGTGTATTTTTTGGGGCTATGTTAGATAAATCGACATTTAATAATGATGTTAGTTTAGATGCCTATTTTTCAATTCGAAGAGAAAATTAGAATCATCTCTTCTTCATAGGAAAAAAAATGTAAATATATTATATAGCATTATACATTATAAGCATCTACTACAATATAGATTAGACAGAACAAAGGAATTACCCCAATTGCCATAGCAATTGCTATTCATTACTCATTATCAAATATGCGATTTACCTATAAACAAATCGTAGCTCCCATTAGCATTTTCATCTGGTCACTTATATGGCTTCAGGATATTTTATTTATTCGCCTTTATAATACTATTTTACTACAACTTCATAATATAATATTAAAATGAAACCAGCCGTAGTTACACACAACGTTTATAACACTCTAGTTTACATTTTATCTTTATATTTTTTTTAATATATTGTTTTATTTTTGAGTTGTAACCTCAAAAACTGTTTTTGTTTTTTAAATTTATACTACTTATACAAAAAATATATTTAAATTTCAAACATTCACACCTAATTTGGTTAAATTAGAATTAAATCAGTTAAAAAAAAACTGTAGGTATATTTTATAGGTAAGTACCATGGGTGTGGTACTTTTGTTGTGGACATTTGGGTTAGTACCTAGAATATAATAGGTAGAAAATATTTTAATAACAATAATAAGTTTATCGCAGGAAATAAGTACACATATTTTTTTCACAAAACATGTAGTTTATATCTATGCACTACAATTCTGAACGATGTTTGGTTTATATGTTTACAAACTTAAATTGAAGTTAATTTGACGTGTTACATACTATAAATTATATAAAATAAATTAAAAATGTTGAGTATTTTTATGTAGTCAAAAAGTTTTATCTATTGCATAAAACGGAAAATTGTGCGTGAAATATCATATATATCAAGAAATATTATTTGATTTTTTGGTACAAAATATATATATTCCCTCTACATCCCATACTAGTTAGCAGTTAATTAACCAAATAGTTAATTATTATACCTACTTTTATCTCTTAATTATTGTTTAGTTAAAAAAACGGTAAAGAATTAAAATATGTTTGTATTTTTTATTATACGTAGTGATTTTTTTAGTTTCTAAGTGTAGCGAAGAATGTATTGGTTTTACAAAGATGTTCATTTTTTTGTTTTTTTTATACTGTGTACAAAAAATCTACCTAGAAATCTTGCTCCTATATGTACGCGCGACACCATTTTTCAAAGGAAATATTATCTATAAAAAAATATATGATACTTTTTAAAAGTCATTTTTTGATTTTCTAAGCGTTCATATAATATCTGGAAAAAAAATAAGAAAAAAAGAAAATTTACGAAAATAATTAAATTATTTTATTTGTTGTAATTCAGTTGAAAACAATCGTAGAGACTTGCAATTTGAACAGAAAACTTATATTTACCTTTTCTAGACGTGGTCAAATTTTTAATTAATAAAAGCCATTTTCAATTTATTAAGAAACATCTTAATTTTGTGAGTTTTATATGTAATTTTTATTCAATAAGTACTGTGTAGTAGAATTGTAAGACTAAATAGAAATACGTAAAAATTTAAACAAGTTCATTAAAAGTCTTACTTTGTGGTCAAAAAAAAAATTTGAGTTTAATATAGTTTTCTTTATAAAGAAATTTTAGTATCAAATATTGACAAAAATCTTTCAGGTAAAAAATTATGTGGTACAAATCTAATTTTTAGATTTTAGATTCTGAATAGAACGAATGAGCTTATGGTTTCTGAAAGGAAATTGGTGTGGGGAGGTACCTTAAATAGGTCATTTTTCGATTTTCCAAAGAGTTATCCCAGCAAATATGAAAACTCGGGAAAAAACATAGGAAAACCGGAAAAAACTTAAGAAAACCGAGGAAGTCGGTACAACATTAAAGAAATATTATTAAAGAAAATACATAATGAATATTTAATTATTTTATCATAATATGACATATATATTGTTGAGAAAGCATCATAATCAACTGAACTTCATTCAGAATCGTTTTTTCGTAAACAATGGTTTATTGTTGCATACAGATATACATTAAATTTCCCTTCTACTTCCAACTCCCCACCTACAACAGCGGCTATACTCATGTATGAAGGGTGTCCATCTTTTTTTGTCATGAGCACTAGCAATTTGTTTGGAGGATTTTAAGTGAATTTGATTTCTGTTTTTTTTTTTTGTTTTTTAATCATTTTGGAATGGGTTAAACTTTATTTTAAAATCGTTTTAACTTTTTTCTCCTACTTCATTTAAATAAGTATATCATTTCGGTTTTCAAATATAAACCCCCTTTGTGAACACAATTCGAGGAGAGAATATTTTTTTATTTGTATATTGCACAACACTAATATCAGATTTACCGTTTATTTTTATAATCGTTTAAAGCCATAGAAGTAGGAAAGGGTTATCAATTTATCATTTAAAAAATAGAGATTGAATTTATTTTTATTTCTATCTAAACTTTAAAGGATCATAACTTATAAACAGTAAATCTGATATTAGTGCTATGCATATCAACATTTGTAGACAAATATTCTTTATTCAAATCTGTGTTCGAAAAAAGGGGTTCCTATTTGAAAATAAAAATTTATATTTATTTACGATACATAAAGTAGAGGTAAAAAGTTAAAATGGTTTTAAAATAAAGCTTAATCGATTCGATCCCCCAATGGTTAAAAGAAAAAAAATCAAAGTCATTTAAAATACTCATAGATAATTTCTGGTTTATGAGATAAAAAAAAAAATCACTTTGTGTAATACTGTTATAGAATAGTAATTATTTATTTGTATATTTTGTATAATTGGGTATTTTAATGACTATAAAGTATAATATATTATTCTAAAGACTTAAATATGTGATAGTTAGGTAATATAATTCTATTTTATAAAATTAATTTTGTTGAAATAAATAAGTATATATTACCATATATATGTTATTATTAAATGTTTAAATAATTTTAGGCTATGCCTCACCATCCCAATATAAGCCTATAAAGCCTATTACAGTTGTATACAGGGTGTATCAGAAAAGACTGGCCAACTCTATGGATTGTGACTCTATATGTGGCTATAAGAATTGGTTTTTTGGAATTTTTGTTTTCTTATCAAAACTTTGTTTTTACCCGTTTTATTTCTAAAATACCCATATAAAATAAAAATAAACCATTCCAGAGAATTTATCGCAAAATTCTATTACGAAATAAGGGGTCACTCGATTTTTTCCAAAAATATTCATTATCACCGCTATTTTTGGCTTATCATGTCCAAAATCGCTAAATTGACGCTTAAATAAAAAATAATCTGTTCCATTGAAATCCCTGACAAATTTACATACAAATTCATGTGTCACACAAAAATTACGATTTTGGACATGATAAACCAAAAATAGCAGTGATAATGATTATTTTTGGAAAAAATCGAGTGACCCCTCTTTTCGTAATAGAATTTTGCGATAAATTCTCTGGAATGGTTTATTTTTATTTTGTATGGGTATTTTACAAATTAAGCGGGTAAAACCAAAGTTTTGATAAGAAAACAAAAATTCCAAAAAACCAATTCTTATAGCCACATAGAGAGTCACAATCTGTAAAGTTGGCCAGACTCTTCTGATACACCCTGTATAATATATTTTGATAAAAAAAAAATGCAAGAAACAAAAAACAGAAGAAAAATTGGAACTAATCACAATCTTTAATTTCATCATGGTATAATATTCTACAACTGATTCAAAATAAGGGAACTATCATGGTAGGAAATATAGAAAAGTATGGGTTTATATAGATAAAAAATATTTAGTTGAAAAGTCAACAAATTAGATCAGAATAACATATTTTTGAATTTGTATCACAAACATATTTCTCTATTTTATACCGGTATTCTTTTTAAACTGAAATAGGTAAACTAAACAAATTTTTAGATGAGATATTTTAATATATTTGATTACTCATACTACTGATGTTTTATTGGTAGGACAACAATCTGTTGGTTGAAAAAAGCGGCAATTTTAACTTAATATTTAATTAATTTGACGTTTAATAGTTTTTTTGTAACATTTTATTTATATTATATATTATATTAATATAATAATTAACGTCATTTTAATAAAAACCTAATTGATCTAATTTCAGATTATCGAAATTCTGTTACATAAGATGCCAGAATATGAGGAAGTTCTTTGCATTTTAAAATCAGAAAAATCAAATTTAAACCTATGGGTTGATTTAGCTGTTTGTATTATTTATAAAATATATTTAGCATAAACATGAATGTAAAATAATGATTTCTGTCTTCAATATTTAGTTGGCATATTACAAAAACGGCAATCCAAATGCTTTGATTAGGTTGTTGGAAATGTCACGCAGTAACGCAAGTTTAGAATATAAAGATAGTGACAAAGATCAAATGAGGGCTTTAGATATGTTGGGAACATATTATGTGCAAACAGCTACTCAGGAAAAAGATAAAGGTAAACGTCGTGAATTGCATATTAAAGCAACACATTTATATTCAACAGCGGATAAAATTATGATGTACGATACAGTGAGTATTCAATTGTACTTATACATAAATATATTCAATATTTGTAAATATTTTATAAATTTGATAGAATCATGTATTATGCCGGGCATTCTTTTGCTTAGCAGAAGGTAATAAAATTGAGCAGGCTGACGCTCAATTTAATTTTGTCTTAAACCAATCGGTAAATAATGTGCCTGCTCAATTAGGCAAAGCGAATATTGCTTACAACAGGAAGGAATACAAAGAAGCTCTAACATATTATAAAAAGGCATTGCGCATTAATCCTCAGTGCCCTGCTGATGTTCGACTGGGTATGGCACATTGTTTTTTAAAGCTTGGAAATGAAGAAAAAGCGCGTTTAGCATTCGAACGTGCTTTAAAATTGGACTCTAAATGTGTCGGTGCATTAGTAGGTCTAGCTATTATAAAGTTGAATGGAGAAAATCCTGGTAACATTAAACTAGGAACAACTATGTTATCAAAAGCATATAATATAGACCCAAATAATCCAATGGTGTTAAATCATTTGGCCAATCATTTTTTTTTTAAAAAAGAATACGCCAAGACTAAGCTACTTGCTGAGCGTGCATTACTTAACACCGAAAATGAAGCTATGAGAGCTGAAAGTTGCTATCATATGGCTAGAGTATTTCATGTGCAGGTAATACAATTTTATACTTATAAATATTATAACCTTTCTTAAACTAATTAACATAATAATACCAACTATTTTCACTAAGGCTGATAATCAAAAAGCATTTCAATATTATTATCAAGCTACTCAGTTTGCATCAACAACATTTGTACTTCCACATTATGGTCTTGGTCAAATGTATATTCATGGAGGAGACATGGAAAATGTATTACTTAAAACGTTTTTTTTTAATCAAAATATAATGTTATAATTTTAATATACTAATTGGTTTTTTTTTCGGAATTAATTTAGGCTGTTCAATGTTTTGAAAAAGTTCTTAGAGCTCAACCTAATAATTATGAAAGTATGAAAATCCTTAGCTCATTGTATGCATCTTCTAATAATCAACAAAAACGAGAAATTGCAAAAAGTCATTTAATGAAAGTATTTAATTTTTCCACTTTGAAAGTTACATACGTTTACTTAATGTTAATATTTTAGATAACTGAACGTTTCCCTGAAGATATAGAGGCTTGGATTGAACTTGCTCAGATATTGGAACAATCAGATTTATGCGGATCATTATCTGCATATGATAAAGCTCTAGATTTAATACATAAAAGTGGACAATGTATAATTCCGCCTGTACTACTTAATAATGTTGCTGCATTAAATTTTAGGTAGGATTGTGGATTAATACTATTGCACACATTATATAATTATTTTATAATTAAAGACTCGGAAATTTGGATGAATCTCGAACTAAACTTGAAGAATCTTTGACTGCTTCAAAAGAAATGATTTTAGCCAACCCAACAGAGCATGAAAGCTGTATATCAATAACAATTACATATAATTTGGCTAGATTATTAGAAGCACAATGCCAGTTTCAGAAAGCCAAAACATTGTACAAAGATATTCTCAAGGAGCATCCTAATTACATTGATTGTATACTTACTACATATTTGATTAAATTTAATGCTACTGAACTGTTAGAATGTTATATTGTATATTGCAGGTTATTTACGTTTAGGTTGTATGGCTAGAGATCGAAACCAGATTTATGAAGCTTCTGATTGGTTTAAAGAAGCGCTGCGTATCGATAATGAACATCCTAATGCCTGGACATTACTTGGTAATTTACATTTTTCAAAAATGGAATGGGGTCCTAGTCAAAAAAAGTTTGAACGCATTTTAAGAGTATGTATAGTATAGCTTGTATTATGGTGCATGCCGCTTAGTAAATGGTAATTATTTTACTTTGTTTTTATCAAGAATCCATCGACTATTAATGATCCATATGCATTAATTTCTATGGGAAACATTTGGATGCAAACATTATATCAACCGACTTCAGATAGAGACAAAAAAATGAAAAACCTGGAATTGGCCTTACAATTTTATTCTAAAGTCTTAAAAAGTGACCCTAAGAATATTTGGGCTGCTAATGGAATTGGTTAGTAAATGAGTAAAGAATTATTTATAACTCATCATTATATGTCACGTCACACAAAATTGAATAATTTAATTTAACTTAGAGTTTTTTTTTAAACATTGTTGGTTTTTACCTATATATTTGTCATAGAATTAATAACCCTACAACTAGAGCCCGGATTTATATACAATAAAAAATATCAAAATATGTCATATAATATGCAGTTAAAATCAATAAAATATGCATTAAAAAAATGTATAATTAAAAATTATATTAAGTATGAAAAAATATTAATGTCTAAATAAATACATAAATATTTCTTTTTAAAAATAAAATAAAATATATAACTCAAATGCCTTTTTATTCTACATTGTTAAAATTAATTATTAAATGATATTCAAGTTCTCGTTCAGTAAAACTGTGCCGTCTATCTGTTAATAAATGCTTTTTTATCGAAAATGATTGTTTAACATCTACTGAAGTTATTGGGGCAAATTTAAAAGAGCTTAAAATCATTAGGTCTCGATAGCTTTCATCTAGTTGAACCGCTTCCGCTTCCCCTAATAATACTTTGTTAATTTTATGTAATATTTTTAGGCCTTTGTTTTTGGAGAAAATATCATTTAATTTTGTTTTAATGTTGTCCATTTAGGTCCAGGAATAATGTTTATATTTTCTTCTAATTCACTTATTAAATAAAAACTTTCAAATAAAATCATATTTTAAGTTCCTAGTTTTTTAATTATTTCAACTAAATATGACAAATGAGTTGATATAGTTAGTTCATTCATTCATTCATTAGTAGATATATTAGTTCATTCACAACCGATTTATCTTTAATAATATCAAGTACTTTTTTAACACATTGTGCATCATCTTCTGTGAGCTTTCCAATTATCTTTTGATATTTTATAAAATATTCCCCATCATATAAAGTAGCGACTATCCATATCCCCCTCCTTGTTATTACCGAGATGGGAGTTAAAGGTATATTTTCCATTTCATCTCTGAAAATTAAAATTCTGCTCGGTGATTTTAAAAATATTTTTTTTACCATTATTAATTAAAATGTTAATATTTGAAAATAATTCGCGAATTTGTTCAGTTATAAGATTACAAGCATATGCAATACAAGTTACATGTACCATATTAGAATCAAACAACTTCAAAGATTTTTCCCGATTTTAACATGTATAAAGCAGCGTCTGTCAATAAAAGTAATACACGTCTTTCCATGCCTACATAGATCCATAATAATTTGAATGAGTCATTTATGAATTGACTAATAGTTTCACTGTTCGTTATATTTAATTGTTTGGATGCCAAAAGACAAGGTAGCCCTGCATAATCCTTTTTTAGGACACCTAGAAGTAAATTAGCGATTCATAAACCCCTCGCATCAGTGGTTTCATCAACTACAACGTAAATAAAATTGTTTCCTTTTTTTTCTTTTATTTTGCCATTTTTTTTTTTGATAAAAAATTTTTCCGCCATGAACTTTCGTCTGGTATAGATTGGTTGGTATATTTTTACAAGAAATTTCGAAATGGTTTGCTTTGTAATTTATATAAAGGTAGATTGGATAAAACCATAGTGAAACATAAATCTTCGAAAAAGCTGGAACTAGGTGGGGAGCTAGTCAAAATTAATTGTTGTTTTTGAAATATTCGTTTGATTACAGACACATGCACAACTATAATACAAGAAAAAAATGTCTAATAACTATGTTTATATTACGCCTGCATGTAATTAAATTATTTGTTTAAATTAAGGAATTACCTGTTTTCATATGTTGATCCAACTGTGATTTTCTTTCATAAACTATATGTTTTCCACATGCGTTACAAAATATTATTTTTCCATCTGACATAAAAACTTTTGCGTATTGGTTTACACAGGAAATCCACTCACGTATTTTAGAAATAAAAGAACTACAAACTTTACTACAAAACTGCATTTTGCACTTTTTACATTTTTTAAATTAGTATATTTTTATTGGTACGATATTAACATTAAACAATGTCGATGTCAATTGCCAACACGGTTGTAATTCGAGAACAGTTTACTAAATGTTCATTTCATAGCCTGTAGGTTATATTATAAAATTAAATGTACTACATCGATAACGACGATATAAAGATTAAATTACAGCAGGTGAGCTATTTCTATTAATACGATGGGATTACCTCGACCATTTCTAATGTACATTTATCGTAAATTTTTCATGACAGAGCATTCATAAAAATATGCAACGATGGGCATTTATAGCCAAAAATGTATTTACGATCAAATATACAGATAATGTGCAAAATCAAAAATGAACAATAAATTCCAATTGGTATGATTTGTCAAGATTATTAACAAACATTCAAAAAAGGAAAAAAAAATGCAAAAACCTAAAAATCCGGGCTCTACCTATAACATAACCATATCTATATGTGATTTACATTTAATACGTTTTTAAATAAATTAAAATTAACTTCTTTTTAGTTAATATTATAAATCTACTCTCCCCGAACTTTTCTGCTGGCTAAGGTATTTTGGGTTGATAACTATATTAAAAATTATATTGAGTGATAATGTCACTTGATCAAAAATGTAATAACTTGTCTTGTTTATATCTATCAATTTTCCTTCGAAATCATTTTAACATACCTAAATCACCATACAGTTATCACCCATTTTACATTAAATGTTGAACCATTTGGTATACTATTTAATTAAGACCATATATCCTAACATTTTCTTAACGATTTTAACACAAGTGTAAATATTTAAAAGAAGTCCTTCCACTAATCCATTTTCTTAAGGCATATTTTTTTTTATTTCTTAAGGTTGTGTTGTAGCTCATAAAAATTATATAGCTGAAGCAAAAGATATATTTGCTCAAGTAAGAGAATCTACTGATGATTTTTGTGACGTTTGGTTGAATATTGCACATATATATACTGAACAAAAACAATATATTAATGCTATTCAAATGGTATGTTGGTTTAAAATGGACGATTTTTATTCATACACATTATACATTACTCATATGTCTAAACTTAATAAAATTATGTATTGTGGTTTAGTATGAAAACTGTATGAAGAAGTTTTTTAAACATGATAATATTGAAGTTCTTCAATACCTCGGACGAGCTTATATTAAAGCAGGGAAATTTACAGAAGCAAAGTTTACATATTTAAAAGTAACAAAGATAATTAGCATTGTATATATTGAATATTAGAATACAATTTTTAATTGTATATTATAATGTTATTAATTTTATTATATTAGGCTCAAAGAGTTGCTCCTCAGAACCCTGTTATCTTATACAATATAGCATTTGTATTAAAACTATTAGCATCTAAAATTTTGAAAGATGAAAAATCTAACTTGAATGATGTGCTTCAAGCTGTAAATAACCTAGAATTATCACATAGGTACTCACGTCTAAATATTTGTAAAACGCTTATCTACTAAATTACTAAATTGCTCACTATTTATAGATATTTTCTACATCTTTCTAATACTGGTGACCGTATGAGATATGATGTTACTACAGCTGGATTGGAAGCAACACGGTGTCAAGACTTATTATCTCAAGCGCAATATCATGTAGCGCGGGCACGTAAGATGGATAATGAGGAGCGTGAAACACGCCTTAAACAAGAAATAGAACGAGAAGCAACTCGAGTTAAACATGCAGAAGAACATAATAAAACATTGAAACAACTAGAAAAACAAAAAGAACAAATGTTACTAAAACGTCAAGAGATTATAGAAAAAACCAAAATTGCAAAAATTTTACTTGAACCTGTTCGTGAGAAACGCAAAATCAAACGACATACAAATAATGCGCCAGATTCTGATGAAAGTGTTTCATCAGATCCAGATGACAATAGAAGTTCAAGATCCTCAGAGCCTAATAAATCAATAAAAAGGTATACATTTGTTTAAAGTTATTATAAATCAAGTAGTCATCCTTTCTTTCAAGTGCTACTCTCCATTCCTCATACTTATTAACTTCTTACACATTTTTTTCAATCAAAACTATATCAAATATATGTATATAAACTTTATGCAAACATTATGCACAAGCCATTACAATATAAAATAAGCAAGGACTCAAAGCCGACCCACAATGCACATTTATTGTAACCCCGAAATCTTCGGTTAGATACATACTTCTTACATTCGCATTTGAACCTATATATATACATATTCTCTATTAAACTAATATACAATCTCGCTATCTCGGGACTCCTATTTTATTAAACACCTACATTATAAACTCTCTTGGTACTCTGTGATAAGCCCTCTCTAAATCTATATAAACTATAGATAGATTTTTCTTCTTCTCGCTATACTTTTCTATAATCTGTATCACAGAAAACACAGGTTCCATTGTTAATTTCACTGCGTAAAACCAAACTGGTTCTTAAATATTAATGTCTTACTTTTAATTATTTCTATAATTTTTCTACATCTTCATAATATGACTCATCTATTTTATTCTTCTATAATTACCCACACTCTAGTACACCTTTTTTTGTTTTGAGTAAATGTATGTATATTGCCGATTTAAAACAATGGTAAAGTCAAAATTTAGTGGACTAACATAGTTTCCAAATTATAGCTTTTTGAAGTTCTAATATTTTGTGGATATTATATAAATTATATTAAATAACTCAATGTTGTCAAATGTTTAGTATATCTGTTGTAGTCTAGTATTGCTACTTGTTGTCATTCCAGAGAATGCAAGTTCAATCCTGTTTTCAAACCCAATTTCAAACTCAAATTATTTATATTTGTTTTTTTCCCTGTTTAGGTAACATTATGGGTGCACCATAGGCGTGTCTACAATGACAACCTAAGGTGCCAAGGTTGCCTCTGCAATTTTTGAAAGACGCTGGTCAACCCAATGTTATGCCTAGTGGCTTACAACTTTTATTAAAAAGAAAAAATGTGCTATGCATTTTTATATAATTATATTAATATTATTCTCTATCAGTCTATCTTTTTGTTATTAGATATACTAACACATCATATATTTTGTTAATTACTTAATTATATAGCGGTGTAATCCAGGCTTGTACGTGAATAATATTTCTATTGTTAAATTTAAAAGTGCTAAAAATATTGTACATTATTAATTGGAAATAGATAATACAGATATTTTTAAATTATATAAATATTTAATTGGGGGGACTAACCACCCTCCTATTTAATTTTCGGTTCATTAAGTAGCTTCGGCCATTAGCTAGGCTGCCGCTGAGAATGAAGTCTAGTCACGCTTATGGGATACACCTAGAAGCCCAATTAGTTGCTTGTTCGGACTATTTTAATCAAAATATACCCTTCGATTTGTTGTTCAAAATGTTGTGCTGTGGTATATCTAGTAAAGCATCTTTTCTGAAAGGAAGTCTTATCTCCGTGGTACTTAAGAGAGGTTATTTTTTAATTTTCAATGCGGTTTTCATAATAATTGGGAAAACAGGGATGAATTGTCAAATAACAGGAAAATGTACAAAAGTAATGCTTTTATGGTTCAGTTTAATATATTCGTAATGACTTGAAATTTGGATAGAAAACTTATATTTTGCATAATGTGTATTAACGTTTTAGATTCTAAATGGAGCGAAGAAGCGTTGGTTTCAAACGAGAAAATGTACGACATATATTAGTAACATTTTTTTTTTTTTCTGTGGACAATTTTTCTACAAGCAATTTTGCTCCAATTTATAATGATAGCGATTTTTCTAAAAGGAAATTTTACTGAGGAAGTAATTTAAATTTGTCATTTTTTTGATTTTCTTAAGAGTTTTCTCAACAAATAGAAAAAAACATGGGAAAACGGTACAATATTAAACAAATATTATTAAGAAAATTTATATTGTCTATGTAATTATAGATTACGATTATTTTACCATAATATGACATTTATGTTGTTGACAAAGTAACATTATTAACTCACCTCCGCTTATAATCGTTTTTTCGTTAACAATGATTTATCGTTGCCTACAGATATACATTAAATTTCCCCTTTAATACTTTTTCAACGTCTCATCTACTATAGTGGCCTATCCAAGCGCGAAGTATACTCGTATTTTTTAAAATTATATTCAATTTATGTGCATAATATGTTCATTATACAATCTTTTTTATACGATATTATAATTGTTTTAATAATATTAATGATAGTTTTGTATTGTAATTAAGTATTGAGATTTGACTGTGTGAATTTGTTTTGTATTACTTTATCTGTACGTGTGAATATAATTAATACATTCAATAATATAATTAACAATGTATTACAGTGGCAAAGATAAAGAAGACAAAAAGAACAAACCTACTAAACGTCCGAGAGAGAGTCTTGCATCAAGCAAATCTGGTAGTGATAGACCAGCAAATAAGAAACCTCGTTCGGTATGTTCTTATTTTTTTTTTTGTGTATGACTAAGAGCAATAGTTTATTAAATTATATACGATAAAAATTATGTTTAGTTGAAGATCAAAGAAAAGGTAAACATGTTACCATCAAAACAAAAAATGAGAATTGTATCAAAGGCCATTATATCGACTAGTGAAAATGACAGTAGCGATAGCGATGTAAAAAAAAGAATTATGGGACAGTAAGTGTATTTTGTTATTATTTTATGAGAATATTTTTTTTTTTTTTTTAGATTCTGAACACTTCGATGAATATATTGGTTTTACTATGATAAGTATTTTTTTTTTTTTTGTGGAAATCATAAAAGCTCTTCTAATCTTTGCAACAAAAAAGTTTAATTTTGGATCTAGTTGATGCATTAGAGAAGTAATTTTTTGATTTTCTAATTTTTTTTTATTGTAATTCGATTAAAAAAATCGCAGATCTGAAATTTTCACAGAATACTTTTCAGCATTTAATCTACTTAGTGTTTTCACGACGACTTTTGAGCTATTTGCACGCATTTTAAATTTTCAAATGACAATATTTCATTAAAAGCTGTGATTGTGGTGGCATTGTGAATAATAGTGGTTAAAGTAGGAAAAACTTTAAGAGGAAATAAAATTACTAAAAATTGAGATGCGTTCCCAGGTCCTTACTAAAGTCTAAATTTAACCAATTTTTAGATTCTAAGTGTACCGAAGAATGTATTGGTTTTAATAAGATGATAATTTTTTTTTATTTTTATTTTTTTATCCTGTGTATAAGAATCTAACCATAAATCTTGCTTAGATATATACGTGCGGCATCATTTCTGAAAGATAATGTTGTAAAGATGGTACTTTTAGGAGGTCATTTTTTGATTTTCCAAGCGGTTTTCATAATATCTGGGAAAAATCAGGATAAAACGTAAGAAATTTACGAAAACAATGCTTTTATTTTTTTTTCAATTTTGCTATTCGTTGTAAGTCAGGTAA
Organism: Cinara cedri; assembly: GCA_902439185.1. NCBI lineage: Eukaryota > Metazoa > Arthropoda > Insecta > Hemiptera > Aphididae > Cinara > Cinara cedri. The sequence goes on along the minus strand of CABPRJ010001015.1, from coordinate 84,991 downwards.
AAATATTCGTAGAAACTTGAAGTTTAGACAAAAAAGTTATATTTGCATTTACTAAACGAGGTAATATTTTCAAAAAATTTAAACTATTTTTTAGGTATTCATAGACATTTTAATTTTAAGAGTTTTGTACGTAATATTTATTCAATAAGTACTCAATAGTAAAATTGTTAGACTAGAACATAAATGCTTTAAAATTTAACAGGAAATTCATTAAGAGTCTTACTTTGTAGTCAAAAAAAAAAATTAAGTAAATGTAGTTTTTTTTTTTTTATAAGGGAATTTTAATATCAAATTTTGACGAAAAATTATGTGAAACAAATCTAATTTTTCAATTTTTTTTTTTTTTTTTTTGAACATTTATATATATATTATCTATTTAAAAACGATTGTAAAGTCAGAATTAAGTGGACTGACTAAGTGTCAAAATTATATTTTTTTGGAGCTCAAAGAAAAAATCTGATAATTCTATATGAGCATCAAACAATATACTATGGTTGTGAATAAATTCAATGGATTTAAAGTATTTTTCACTTTTACTTTACTTATTCATTAGAGCTTCTTTGATCATACAATTTTTTTTAATTCGTTAATATTTTTTTAGTTACATGTGATACAATGAATCTAATTTTTCAATAAATGATTAGAAATGATTAATTCCACTTACTTCTTTTAACCAATCTAAACGGTTATTACAGCAATGAGAAAGTACATATGGACAACTTTTCTGTAATAATATTCTAAATTTTGCTTTATGAGCAACCTTACCTAAAATTCTCCATAGAAGCTCCAAATTACTAAATAAATACAATTTATTTTCAAAAATCAATGTTCTATAATATTCTAGATATAGATTTTTTTACAGTTTTAGCTAAATAATTTGATACTTCAACGATATGAAACAAAAATGTGTATTTTTCATAAAGTTCATCAATTGCACACCATAAATATATAACTAACATAGATTTACTTACTTAATATTGTAGGCTCATCAATTAAAACACATATTTTTCTATTATTTTTCACAATGTCCACAGAAATTTCCCTTTTCATTTTTAAGACCAGACGATCAATAATATAAGAGCCTACTTAAGTTGAAGTATTCTTCCCACATCAAGTCCACTTATTTCTTGGAGATCTGTAAGTTTTAGCAAATTTGTCTAATGTGTTTAGACATTCATTTTTAGTTTTAAGATAAAAAGGCTGTATGAAATATTCTTGAAGTATTTTCTTGATCTGTTGCCAGCAATGTCAAAATATGTTCATCAATTTTTTTTTCAGACTCATTGATAAATTTTTGAACATTAAAAAGCAGTAGAATTTATTAATTTAGCAATTTATTTTCTTAAATGAGTTTTTCCTTTTCTAATGTAGAACCTGATGGATAAACTTCACAAAATATCATTCTGATAACACTTGTGATACTTTTTGATTCATTACACTTTGATTTACATCTCAGATAACACATCTATAGACCAAGACCATTTTTTAAACACCTCAAACAAATGTTTACATCTATCTGTTATCTCACTTTAATTGATGAAATAAAAATGCGTTTAAAATTAATATATAGTTAACAGTATATTGTATATTTTATAGTTTCCAGTAAATTTTAAATAATTTTGATTCAGATTGTGTTGAAATGGTAAATTTTTTAAAGATTGCGTATAGCACTTTTTAGAGGGTTCTATTTTAGAAGTTTAAAATATATTACGACCTTCATTTTCCTGTGAACAACTTTTTTGCCAGTAATTTTACTCCAATTTATAATAATAGCAGTGTTTCCAAAAGGAAATCCGACTGGGGAGATACTTAGGAGGTCTTTTTTCGATTTTCTCATGAGTTTTCCAGGCAAGTATGAAAAACAGAAAAAAAAACCGGAGGAAAAACGTAGGAAAACTGGGAAAATCGGTACAACATTAAACAAATAATATAGAAAATATAGAAAGCCTTTTTAATTATTTTATTATAATATAACATTATATATTGTTGACATAGTATCACTATCAACTGAACTCCGCTCAGAATCGTTTTTTTGTAAGCAATGGTTTATCTTTGCTTACAGGTATAAATTAAATTACCTATAACAGTAGCTGCATCCGTCCCCATTATTCTAAGATTTCTTTTTTTTATTTATTGCATATGAGTATAGGTATGTTAAAAGTATACAAGTACAAAAAATTAAATGTGACTTTTGTATTATTAATAGCATATCTTTTTTTTATTTGTATATAAATGATTACGTAATAAAGTAAGTTTTCAAAATAATTAAAGTCGAGCATTAGTTTTATTTAAATAAGATATTTTATTGATGCTCAAATATGAGTTAAATAATTTTAAAGTACTAACTATAATGTACACTGCTTAGTGTTTTACTATATACTGTTTTTATAAACAAAAATGTTTGTGGGAGAATGATTTTAGATTTCCAGTAAGTATACGAAACATAAAAGTAAAATACACTAAACATGAACTGTACTTAAAATCAGATTATACACCAAATATATACATATAACAAACCAAACCTATACATTTTATATATTTATTATATACTAAAATTATACCAGAAACATATGTACTTTATACTAAGTATACATGTTTTACATACGGAAAATATATTTAATATAAATGTAGAATACCTGGTTATTTTTAAAGTATCCAAATTATACACCAAATATTCAACAAACATACTCCGCCTTTAAACAAAACATATATTAAATATATCCTTAAATATTTGTAATAAATACGCGTAGTATGTACGTCTTATATACAGATTGTTAATACGCGTTTTATAAATCTTCATTATATAAATCTTAATCTTAGTGAAATAGTTGTCTTTTTAACTAGTGGTACACGTAAATTATCTCAATAAAACACCAAATTCCTTCGTATATAACACATAATTTGGTGTTCATATCTCAGAGTATATCTACGTATATTAAATACATAATATTCATGTATATTTTTACTGGACATGCATTATATAATAGTCAAAAACTCATAATAACTTCCTATACACGAATAAATAATTAGCTATCTAATAATACGCATAATAACTATTGTATAGTTGGTACCTAAATAAACTGAGAATTTTTTTTTTGTTTTATGAATTCGTTTTATATTTCAATAATATATTCTTTACTTGGGCTATAATTACATTGAAATTGTATGTAATAACAAGAAATTCTATATGAAATAACCTTAGTTAAAGAAGTGGCGTATTTAGGGAGGAGGGGCGATGGGGGCTATCGCCTCCCTACTAATTAATTTGTATAAGTATTTGCTATATGCATTTGCTATAAATATATATATAGCAATATAAAGCTATATGTAGCTATATGTATATATATATACATAAATTTAATACTGCTAGAAAAGTATCATCAGATACAAAAATAAAAATAAAAACACTTCATGGTAAGATAAATAGAGTAGAATATAACCTTGTATATAATCATTTTAGTGTCACCCCCCCCCCACCCCCATAAAGCTAAGTCAATACGCCACTGAATTAATGTGTACTAAATAGTATTATTCCAATATACCTATTATAAATATACACTTGAATTGAAAGTTGTAAGTCATTTACAAACTATTTAGTATTTTTTTTTATTATTAGTATTGTTATTATGTAAAAATATTCAAATAACAATTTGTCTTATGATATATGTAATCTTATCTTAGATATACATCACGTACAAAATCTGGGAGTCCAATATCAAAAAGTTCCTCTTCGAAATCTGATTTTCGAAGATCTGGACCTAAATCTAGAAGTGCTTCCGGTAGTTGTTTAAAATCTAATTCACGTTCAGACAACCGTTCTCAGTCCAGTAGCCGCTCTTCTTCTTAAAATTAAAAGGTACTGAACTATTTTAAATTGTATAATATTTTTGTGTATATTTTTGAATAATTTTAATTTTGATAATTATTTGTTCATTTACAGTTTCTTTCAATGACAAAGACAACTGGTTGTAGGTAAACATGTTCAATGAAAATATATCTGGAGGTAAAAATTTCCGGCGCGTACATATACACTGTAGTTATAGCTAGATAACTAACAACGAAACTGAAGGATGGAATCATAAGTTTTTCAAATTACTTTCACATTTTCACTTAGCTATTGATTGAAAAAATGATGTAGGAATTGGGGGTTAACCAGTGCACAATAGATCAAAGGAAAAATATCGAACCACCAAAAAAAAAAAAAAATGAATGAAAACTTTTTAGAGTAGAATAATGTATTTTTAAGTCAATTTTATCACTGACAATTATTATACACTTATGAATATTATATATTATTATTACGTATTAAAATTGTATTTAATTTATTATTTATATTTATACATTTTAATTATATAGGTATTATATTTTTTACCTACGAATATTTTTATCTTCGGACATTTTTTCCTCGGATATTTTAGTAGAACCTCAAGAGATCTATTGGTCTCTATTGAACGAGTATCAGTAATATTATTACTTCAATTTCGTAATTATCATAAAAATATTAGTAAATACATTTTTTCTTTCAATTATTGTAATAATATTATAATTTTCTAGTCGTCTAGAGCATCATATCACAATTTTCTATAATTGGCTTATGCACACTTAGTAATATCCAAGCACGATAGAAGGGTTTTTATTATGGCAGTAGCTTTTTCCACGTCCAACGTAAAACTGTATTATGTTTTTACGTCCCATACGAAACTCCTACCCTCTGATTGATCGTAACATTGATAATGATGGTAGTAAGCATAGATAATATATGTATTACCTAGGTAGTAAAAGTATCGAAACAGATACATTTACATACCTATCACATATATATTTGCACAGGTATATTCGCGGTAGTTTAGGTTAAGATAGGTATTAATAAGTGGTTTTGCAATGACTGTAGAATTATTGTATAACTTTGATAATAAAAACAATTTACTAATAGGTAATTTACAATTAACAAAAAAACTAAACTTTGAATATGAATTATTAAAATATATATAAAATAGCTAAACCAAAATAACGAATCTTACCCTAAATTATGATGACATTTTTTTTTTTAAGTATTGTATTTGTTTAATTAATTTGGTTGTATTACCAAGTGTTAATTTTTTGTATAATAAAATAATATAACTATAGTACAATAATATGGTCTGTGGTTGATAATATTTATAACGCCTATCAACATCACGAATTGGTCAGTATTATCAATATTACGATCAATCAGGAGCACAAACTAAAATATACAGGACTAGAAACGATAGGTTTGGAGAGTATGAAAGGTGCTTCCTCCTTAATGTATTAAATGAGCGATGAACAAGCTCTAGTCAACACTAACGCTATCTAGATACCCATTATAAATAATTAATAAATCAGCTTACTAATTATTTTAATTTGAATTTATATATATCTGAAAATCACGAACTACGATGTTCTACTTGTTATAAGTTATGTTTTATGTTATTATAGAAGAAACCATTTAAATTATAATTTATATAATACAAAATAAAACACATAACTTAAAAGAATATTTCAATTAGATAATCATAATATTACTTTAGAGTAATCAACATTACAAAATAGGCACTGTTATTACTGCATCAATACTTACATAGTTACATTTTACTCATACTTATTTCTTATATTTTAATTCGTGCTGATGTAAAACAACCTGAAGCCGCATTTATTAATTTGAAAACAAGAGGTTACCTTATATATCAAAATCACACCTTTTCCAAACTAATAACAACCATTGAAGAAGGTTATACCAAACATTATATAGATCCAGACATTTTAAATATAACAATTGATTATGTTCTTGAAGAACATAGTGATTTACTATTATTCCCTTGTAATGATCATAAAACTGAAATAATGACAAACATTTTCTTATACTTCATCATTATGAGAATGAAACAATTTATATTATCACAAAATAAACAATTAAAAAAAAAAGTTACAACAAAAAAATATTATCAAAACTTATAACTACATAATAATTTATCAATTATAATAGGTGCTATATTTTATTTAAAATATATAATAGGTACCTACGTTTTATTTTCATTGTATATCACTGGCTAAATACTAATTATATTATACAATTATTACAAATTATAGTGAATACCTAATATTTTGATATTATGATACCTACTTCTTACTTCCTACTTCCACTTCCTACATTTCAAATAAAAATAATCGACGACATGTTTAATTATTTTTTTACACGTTATACCTAATATTTGTCTTTTTTTTTACATATTTGAATTGCTATGATAATTATTTGATTTTGAGAACATTTTTTGTCAAAACTTTTTTGTACTATAGTCATTAAAAGATCAATGAGTAATAACTAATGAACACTAACAAAAATATCCTAATTTTCCGATTTTTTAATGCTTCGTAAAATATACTTGGTATAATAGTTTATTATTATATTATATAGATATAATAAAATTATACGTCTTACATTACAGTCAGCTTGATATTCACTACTTTTAAGATTTGTAATTACTAATTTGTATTGTGATGTTGAATATTAAATAATAATAAACTCAAAAAGCGGCTAGTGTTGATTAGAGCTCAAACTCCCCCCATTCTCCACTCAATCATAATATTAAGGTAAATCCGTTATCAACATTCGTTTACAATCCTGTATATCTTAGTGATCAGGAGTTACATAAACGTGAAAACATATAGTATCACGTCGGACTTCGAACTAATCACTTCGTTTTATTATGACATGATCGATAATAAAACGATATAACATTTTAAGTAGACATTATAAATTTGTTGACTTGTGTTATATGTGGACAAATGTAACTAAATAAGTGGAATTTTGCATTTATCATATTATTTAGATAAATAATTGATTAATCTATATGAGTCATTTTATAATGTATTAATTAATATTAAATAAATTGTAATAAATATTAGAAAAATAATTGGAAACCTATTTAATTTTTATAATTGTATTAAATTACATTAATCATACAATCTTTTTAAAATCTAGTTATGAACTATTTAGGGTAAACTTTAATTAATTAGTTTTATGATAAGTCATAGGTAATAATTTTTAAAAAATTATCTTTTTATCTGGATAAAAGTTTTTGATTATTTATTTTTTTTCGATATTACTAAATTGTTCTAATCTATAATTTTCATTTAGATAATGATTCTAGTAATATGATCTCTTCTTCGTCTAGATATTTTAAAACCATTTTTAATTTTAAAAAGGTATACAATTTTAAAATTAGAAATTTAAAAAAAAATTGGCATTCATTGTACATGATACATTTAAAAACACTAACTAAAAATAATATATTTAATTTAGATTCAAATTAATTCACATTTCTCACTCTAATTTTAATATAAATGTTTGATCTAAATTTGTTTATCATTAAAATTAAATTTGTTTAGTTTTAAAACTTAAAGCCACTTATTGTAGTAATATACTTTAAATTATAATATTCTAATATTCATATAAGCACTTATTTTACACAATTTAAACATACTATACATATTATGTACTTTATTATAACACTATTGTTCATTATGCAAGATGAAATAATAAAATATGTAGGTATCATTGTTTCAAATTAATAAAAGTACAATTTTATTTTACGTTTTATGGGTTTAAATAAGTGGTGAAAATTATTTTTTAGTCAATTTGAATCTACAAGGACAAAAAGACTACAAAATTAGATTATAATTTTTTCTAGATGTGCAGAACAAATGGAACTGTTTGTACATTTATTATTTGTAAATTAGATGCTGGTCAAAACTGGGATACAGGAGTAGATAAATAATAATAATATTAAGATACAGAATAAGAGGAAATACATAGTTTTTTAGGCTTAGAGGGTTTTAGGAGCCAGTGACACAGTCGGTGGATGAGTAGTATGACTGGCAGTATGATACTGAGGAAATAGTGATACGGAGAGGTTAAGTAATTGAGAAGTTAAGTAATATGGGAACAGGTAAAAACGTCTAGACATCAGTTTAGAGTTTTAAATAAAATTACTAAAAGCACTTTATGTTTTTTTTCTTAAATCTTGTTATCAGCTTATTAAATTTAAATATTGAATACAAATAAAATAATAATAAGAGATAATACTGCCTTCCCAACTTCCCACCTACAACAGTAGCTTCATCTGCCCCCAGCATTAGCTCTTTTTCTTAATTTTTTACATTTTAATTATAGTAGGTGGTTAGGTATAATACTCATACATTTTAATATTACAAATAATGGTTAACAATACAAATAAAAATTAAATAAAATTAATTGTATTGACAATTATTTGTGTACTTATTATTGAATAAGTACACATTATTTTTTATAACAACCTAATTTGTATCATAATGAAATACAACTATAATTATCGATTGCTTTAAAAGTCTGAGATATTTGAGTACATTGTTTATACTTCTACTGATTTTAATATAAATATCTGTTTGAACGAAATTGACTAAACTGTCTAAAAATGTAAAACTATTCAAATTTGATTTTTAAAATTGTTCATAAAGTGAACATGAAAAGATTCATGATTATGAACTACTCGATTATGTTTATCTATAAAATTTAAATCGTTTATGATTTGATAACGTATGATTTGAATGAATTTTGTTATGATTATCGAAATACAAAAATCGGAAAAATTAAATTAAAAGTAAAAATTGCTAAATATTTATAAAATATATTTATTTTATATTTACTTATTTTATAAAAAAAAAAAGTAATAATAAATGTTTGCAATATATCATACCTTTATCTAATGTTTCTAACCTAAATAAATATTTTTTATGGTTATACGTATATATGAATAGGTAAAATACATATACAATTATAATAAAATATATTTTATTGGAACAACACGACCATTCAGCGTTTAAAATGAAGTTTACACCAATACTGGGTTTCCGTCCATGAGATATCTCACATTTAAGTTTAAGTAGGGGGAAGTAGTAGAGTATCATTGTGTAACGACTTAAAAGTGGAAATCAGCATTAGACTACAAAAGAGCAATAACTGTTTTTTAGCTTCTGGGTTCGAGATCCCTGTCGATTGACTTAAAAATACAGATGTATATCATTCTAATAGGTACGATCTATAGTGTTATAATGCCTTGGAGACATGGCCACTTAGGAAAACCGAGGAGACGAGCTTAAAAGTGTTCGAAAGAAGAGTCTTAAGGAAAATCTATGAAAACCTATTTATCTCTCCATTTTTATTAAAAAAAATTGACAATTCGAATATTTAGCGATAAAAGAATCACTGTGTATAGTGAGAATAATACGTAATTTAAGAAATTTCTGATAAAAAACATACTGTGATCGATTAGTCAAATAACGATATCTAATTCACTGTTCAATTACAACATAATAAAACTGATTCAAAACTTGTTTTTAATCTGTCTACGCGATAATATTATATACAACTTTGAAATCCATAGATAATTATAAAACTAATTTTAATACTGTTTATACAACGAATTTAGGTGAATTTGCCGCTAATGTGCTGTACCCAAAAGAAAATATTTTAAATTTTTTTAGTGCAAATATTTTCCTTACGCATACCATAAAAGAAACTCAACTTTTGATTTTTCATGTAGTAAATTTTGTTTTTAAAATCAGATGCGAAAAGATTTTAATTATCAATTAATTATAATATATTGATATGCATAACATTATAATAATTAGATTTACCATTTATGAGAAACTAGGATTTTCAAACCTAACCTTCTAATTTACATGAATATACCCATATTTAAACATTTTCTTTATTTTCTTTGCACTAAACTTGCTTCCTCTTTCCTTTAAAAATTGAAATCTAAAATTAATTAAATTTGATCGCCCTTGGCATTTATCTGCTCTGAGCAATAAACCTTTTTGTCCCCCTGAATGCACATTTGTTAATGAATTATAAATGTGAAAAAATTTGATTAGAGGAGTAGGAAACGGTTAATACATAAAAAGGGATATTGAACTTATTACCCTTCACTACTCTTGTCATCTAAATTGTAAATTGTTATAATTTATAAACGGTGTACCTATTTAATATTAAAAATGCTATGCATAACAAATAATGTTTATACAAATATTATTTTTTGGATCTGTGATGAAAAAGGGGAGTTGTTATTTGAAAATCAAAAGTATAATAAAAAAAAATAAAATTTGTATTAAAATAAAGCTTAAACAATTTCATAATTGATTTAAAAAAAATAACTATGTACAATGTATATGCGTATGCCAACCAAAAAATACATATAGACAAGACAAGGCATATGAAATATTATTGTGCCAGCGAACAATACAGTTTACAATGAATATTTATAATATTTGTGTTGAATAATTTTTAAGTTTCATGGAGGTCACATAAGTCATTACATACCTACACCAGTTTCCATATTACTTATACTGCACATCATAGCTAACTCGCATAAGGTTTTGATTCTATTTAAATACTTCATCAACAACTTCAAACATAATAATTATATTTAAAAAAAACTATGATAATAATAATAACAAACGATTGGTGTATGCTTATCGTAATTTCTATACTTTTCAAAAATAAAACACTTTTTATTTTTATCGTATAAAGTAATTTTGGGAGTTATTTTGCCATAATTCGGTTATAAACACACGTAGAGGCTTTAAACTTGGTAATAATACTTATATTAGACTTACCTAGAAGTAGTAAAATTTCCGAAATCATCGGATGACTTTTTTATAAGCGTTTTGAAACCAAATTTAAACGAAAATTGCAACAAAAATTACGACACTTCAAATCATGTATTACCGAACTGCACTCGAAATCGTCTTTCGTCAAGTAATAATTTATCGTTGCTTACAGATATAAATGAAATAACCTTATGTATCCTACCTTCCCAACTTCTCACCTACAACAGTGGCCGCTCACATCCCCAGTATCAGCTCATTTTTTTTCACTTTTTGTGTTTCTACTAGAAACTTTCTACATAATAAGAAAATTAATTATTTATAACATTTTAATTAAGACGTAGACAAATAAAAAATTGTATTTAGTGGGTAACTACTTTTATTTGGCTTTGGGCCATCATTAGGTAGCTGATAAAAAATCGAGGAATTTTATGTACACAAAGTAATAAATATTTAGTATTAAAAGTTACTATTTACAAAACGAAATAAAAACAATAGTTTCAATAAAATCTGATTTCAAAAATAATATTCTAATTTACATTTTTACACAATCGAATAGATTATTATAATCTTATTAACAATAATGATAATAATATTAGTTCTGTTACCATTTTTTTATTTACTAATTCTATATACCTACCTGTTACCAGTGGCATATTTATGGAGGTTACAATGGACTCGTGCACCTTCCTACCATTGGTTGTACCCAAATATATATATTAAAACTAACTACAGAAATAACCTTTAAACTGTTATAACTTATAAACGGTAAATATGATATTAGTGTTATACATATCGAAAATTTTAGAAAAATATTCTCTATTCAAATCAGTGTTCAAAAGAGGGGTTCCTGTTGGAAATTCAAAAGTATGCATTTGTTTATGGTATATGGAGTAGGGGTAAAAATTATAAATGGTTTTAAAATAAAGCTTGAACGATTCCATAATGATTAGATAAAATAGAAATCAAATACACTAAATATCCTCCGAGATAATTGCTGGTTTATGATAAAAAAAAAAATCATCTTGTATACATACATAATAAAATATATTATACTAAATAATTTCTCCAAATATTTTTTGTTCGTTTGCCATTATATAGTATAATGATTTATTTAATCATTTTAAATAATAATAACAAAAAACAAGAACACACCACCGTACACCGTGGTAAGCAATTAAAAAATATTAGTTTGCAATTCTTTAGTCACTAAACAAATAACAATAATAATTTAATTGTTGTTTAAGAAATAGTCTCGTATTACAATTCCTACATTACGTAATACAGTGTTTAAAATAATATTATATCAACACGGAAACAATGCATACACTATTTATTATGTAATGTATCTAAATATTTTATTTTTTGACAAAAAAGATTTCGCCGAATAATGTAAATACCTACCTACATAATTGAGTTTTTTTTTAAATTTCTTATAGTTTTATTAACTTGGAAATAAACTGAAGAAATACCGGAACGTTTACGGAAATAACGGTTTCAACATTTTTGTTTTTTTCTTTTCGGTATAATTCGGTTAAAATGATCGCAGAATACTTATATGGCCTTTACTTGACATGGTAAAATGTTCAAAACACTGGCGATTCGTGTACTATTTACTTGTAATAGGTATTTGACATTTTCGAGATTTTTTATATTTTATTTGGTTATAATATATGGATAAATTTGTTTTGGCCTATCAGAAATTCGTTTATATTTTACACGAGGCTTATTATGAGTTTATGCGAACAAAATAAACAAATGTAGTAGGTAGTTAAAGTAGTTGATTATGTAAGTAAGTACCTTTGCATATTAATAAATTCGTGGACGACCCACAAAATTATAAATACAAAACCTGACTACTTATAATATATTATGCATAATATTATGTTATTCGTGTGTCGAACGGTGATAATTTATTTTACTAATTTTAAACACTAATACAAAATCAATCGCCGAAATGTAATAAGTAGATATGAAAATGTATTAAGTATACTATTTAAGTAAGCTATGATCCCTCGGTCATGACTGGAATTACGATAATTTAGATAAAATTGGTTTTTATTTTACATTAATAATAGATATAATTTTTACATTGACCCCCTCCCACATCAAGATTTATATTTCTCTGAGAGTCTTTAGGTAGGTACTAGGTATTCTTATTTCTAGGATACGAATTTATAAATAAATGCATATACTTATTAGAATAAACAATAAGTTATTTGAAATCTGGTAAGGAATGTCTCCAATTTAGATTATTCTTATTAAAATAACACATTGTATCTTACTTGATTTGTATATTTAATGCATATTTGTAATGTTATAGTGCATATTTTTTTTGTTTATTATATATTTTTACATTTTGTCAAGTGACTATTGTGAAAGTTATCCACCAGTGTAATAAGATAAATATGAATTCAAAGAAAAATAAAATCATTTTTTAGATTCTGAGTGTAGCGAAGAATGTATTGGTTTAACTAAGATGTTTATTTTTTTTTTATCTAGTATACAAAAATTCGATCATAAATCTAGCTCAGATTTACACGCATGACACCATTTCTGAAAAGGAATGTTGTTCAGATGGTACTTTTGAGAAGTCATTTTTTGATTTTCTAAGTGGTTTTCATAATATCTGGGAAAAACCAGGATAAAACGTAAGAAAAACGGGATATGTACGAAATGTAGGTATTAGTAAAAAAATATTATGGCCTATGTTTCTGTGTATAACTTTTCTACCAATAATTTTGCTCCGGTTTACAATGATAACACTTTTTATGAAAGTAAATTTGACTGGGAAGGTATTTTAAGAAGGTTATTTTTCGATTTTGCCAAGATTTTTTTTAGCAAATGTGATAATCCGAGAAAAATTATGGGCAAACCGGGAATAACGCAGGAAAAGCGGGAAAATAGATACAATATTAAACAAATATTATTAAACAAAATATATAATGCCTATTTAATTATTTTACCACAATATGACATACATATTGTTGACAAAGCATCATTATCAACTGAACTGCGCTCAGAATCGTTTTTTCGCTAACAATGGTTTATCGTTGCTTACAGATATACATTAAATTATCTATAACAGTGGCTGCACTCGTCTTCGTTATCCTAGAACGTCTTTTTTTTTTAATGTGGTTTAATATTTTGTAGTTTGAGAATATGTTTATTAAAGATTTGAATGTTATTGTTAAATATAACCAAATAGCCTATATAATGTCTTTTTTTAAATTATTAAATAATGTATTATAATTAATAAAATAAATATTTTTAATTATATCCAAATTTAGTTGCGTATTATAGTAGGTATTTAAAAAGCATACATATCTTAAGAATTGTTTGTGCATCATATGCACAAATCCGTTCCCTACTTATGTGTATAAATGACAACAATTCTTATTGTTACTTATTGTGTAAGAGTTTATAAGAATTTTCTTATTCGTATCTATCCTATTTTTTTATTCCCATAATTCCTAAAAGCATTCCATTACATTTTGATTTTTAGACATCGTATACCTTGATATTATAGATATTTTGGTATACGGGTATAATGTTAAATTTGAATCAACACGCCGAATAAGTTTAAAAATATAATAATGTGAATTTAGATATGTATTTCGATAAAATGTATAATAGGTATACGTAAGTATCATATTATTAAATACCTAGCTAATCATATTTAATAAAAGGTACCTATAATACGTATAAATAAGTTAATAAAAATAATAATGTAATATAATGTACGAGTATACGTAATTTATATGTAGTAATTATATGTTATATCATATTATGTTCAAATTATATATTATTATTAGAGTACGGATTTTGAAGGCAATTGCTTTTAATTGCTCTAAACCAAAACTAACTAAACAGCTACAAATTCGATTTATACTACTTAGAATAAAATGAACGACATTTTATTTTGCCTTTTTTAAGTTTTTTGTATATTATTGCTTTTTTGGGTATTTTAGGTACTTTTTTTTTGTTTTTAAGTTACATTTTTTAAAAATATGTTCTAAATAAACGTATTTGAAATGCTAATATTTATTTTTATATTATATAATGTGTTCCAAGGTCCTGGTCGGCTCAATCGATTTTATTTCGTTATGTTTGATATATGGATATATTTATCGATGTAATTTAGATAATGTGATTCACGTACCATATGGTGTATAGTAGATTAATTTATCTTGAAACGACAATAAATACAAAAATATGCACTATTTTTGAAGCTTTTTTGGAAGATTTATACAGCTGTATTGCTTTTCTTTAGTTTTTTATTGCTTTAAAATCCGTACTCTAATTATATTATAGGTACTATATTGCTCTTATAACAACCTGTCTATTGTTATTTATTCTCAGTTTGTTAGCGTATAAATTATTATAATTTAAAATTATGATTTGTTTTCCTAATTTAGTGTTTCAAATATAGCAGACACCAAGGACATATTATTATGGTAGGTACCTATTATTTGCACCTACCAAAATAAAATATTTCAAAAACAGCGTGAATAATTATTGAATATAGTTACAACTATCGTTTATATTATTGCAAGTTGAATAAAAGGTTGGTGATACCTAATATTATAACAGTATAAAACTTTAAGGTGGTATAAAAACGTAAACTGTTTGCAATACACTATGTATTTGAATTATGTAACAATAAAGCTAAAATAAAAATAAAAAAAAAACAGAAATACTTCATAAAATGGGTACAACAACTGTTGTTGACTTAAATTGGGAATATAGGATATAGAGGGAAAATTAATTTGTATCTGTATAAGTACTTCCCCAGTCCGATTTCCTGCAGAAAAATTGTTGCACATAAAAATCAGAGCAAGATTTCTGGTAGAAAAGTTTGCACAACAAATCGAGTGGTATTTTTCGATTAAAATATTTCGAGTGAGTGATATCTGAATCTTTGGTACACCTAAAATGCATTTGTTTTTCCCTGTTTAGGTAAAAGAGGGAAAAAAATGCAAAAAATGTTTTTTTGTTTCTATGTTTCATTATGACCTCTAGGATAATTATAGGTATCCATAACCATTAGAATACGACAAACATACAGTAAAAAAGATAATATAGAGTTAATAGTTAGCATAACATATAATATCAGAAATGTATAAAGCTATAATTTCGAAACTTTGTCAGTCCGCTTAATTCTGACTTCACCATCGTTCTTAAATCGTCAATATACATATATTCAAAACAAAAACTAGAAAAATTAGATTTGTTCCACATAGTTTTTTTACTCAAACAATTTTCGCTAAAATGTAAAAATAATATTCCTTTATAAAAAATACCAATAATTTTGCTATACAGTACCTACCAAATAAAAATTACGTATAAAACTCGTAAAATTTAAATGTCTCTAAATACCTCAAAAATGGCTTAAATGTTTTAAAAATTTTACCATGTCTATAAAAGGCAAATATAAGTTTTCTGCTCAAATTTCAAGTCTATACGAATATTTTTAACTGACTTATATTGTTATAAGTCAGTTATTTGTATAACAAAATTTAAATAATTATAAAAACATTATTTTCGTAAATTTCCCGTTCTTACGTTTTATTCTAGTTTTTCCCAGATATTATGAAAACCGCTTGAAAAATCAAAACAAATGACCAGTAAAAGTATCAACAGGACAATACGCGCGTACATATCGGAGCAAGAATTCTAATAGAATTTTTGCACACAGTATAAAAAAAAAAAACATTTTTGTAAAATCAGTACATTCTTCGCTGTACTCAGAATCTCAAAGAGCCGATAAGTACAAAGAACGGATATCCTTCTGTTTTAAGTGAGAAATTGGGAAGATAGGATAAATGGAGTTATT
This sequence comes from Cinara cedri, assembly GCA_902439185.1. Taxonomy (NCBI): domain Eukaryota; kingdom Metazoa; phylum Arthropoda; class Insecta; order Hemiptera; family Aphididae; genus Cinara; species Cinara cedri. The sequence goes on along the minus strand of CABPRJ010001015.1, from coordinate 68,490 downwards.
TTAATTGAAAATAATATTATGAAATAGAGGTATTTGTGTTCTTTTCGGGGGAACTGCAACCGCCTTATTAGTCCTCATATCCCCTCATTCTACGCGCGTGCTTATAATACCTAACAATTTGTTACGCATGGATGATACTCGTATAGTATAATAATAATAAGTAAGTTGTGATTACACTCACACTTAATAAATAATAATTATTAATTTATAAATAAAGTATTACCTACCTAAAATATAAGTTTTATAAATAAAAATTAAAAAACGTTTGTAAATAATAATTTATTAAGAATTTATAATTTGTATAAGTACCTAGGTACCTACTTATTTATAATAATTTATTATTTACAATATTAATAAAATAAGGGAAATTGTAGCTATTTTGGACGTTAATATAAAACAATTTTAAATATTATTTAATAGATTCGTTATAATATTAAATAGGTAGGTAGGTAATTCAATAAAACGAGAAGCACTTTATTATGTTGAAATGTGATTGTTTTACCGGATAAGTAGTAGGTAGCAGGTATCTCCTACTACCGTTATACGTCCTATATAAGACTATTAATTGATCTACTTGCCTATTATCACTTAGATAACAGTATCAACTGGTGTGGACGCTTTGACCTAGAATCATTCATATAATAATTGGCAACATCATTATTAATAAATATTAAATAACAATAATACATTAATACAGTTATATAGGAATATATAATTTTAATCGATATCGCTATTGTTGTCGACTGTCACAACTTGTAATATTTAAAGATTGGAAATGGGAAACGCGAGTCAACAAGACGTCTGATGACGATGACGATAATCACGATCGGTTTGCGTAAGTGATAACAACATAATACTGCTGAGTGCAGCCTGCTAATAAGGCGTCCGTCGACAGTGTACTCAGTACAGAATTAATATTGATTACGGACAAATTGTCGCCGTCGCATATTCGTGGTCGTTGTTCTCGTTCGAATCGTCTACTTACTCGAACTTTCTCTGCAGTTCGGATTGTTTTTTGACACCAAATTCAGAAAAATGTCCAAACCCAAAGTGTACATCATCGGAGTTGGCATGACCAAGGTATACAATATCCGTCTATTTAATTTTACCTAAACTTGTATTCGCCCGAATATGTGTCGTTTAAATGTTGGTTAATACCATTTGTGTCGTTTATTATGATGTTAGGTACTAATACTATTATAATTATTTTCTTATTTGTCGGCTGTTGATAAATTTCAATTTCAATTTTTTCTTTCTTTGTTAAGATAACGAATCCAGTGTATAATAGTCTAATTATTGGAATATAACAAACCAGTGTAAAACTTATGGAAGTATTTACTTCAATTATGAGCTGAAACAGTTTAAATTTTTTGATTTTATAACCATAAAGGTTTTGATATTTTTTTTTTCAATACCCAAGCGCAGTTTATGACACAATATTTCAATAATTGACATGTAAAACTCTAGTAAATATCACAAAAATGTATTTTATTAAAATGTCCATAATAAATTCTATAAAAATTAAATCAAACTTTTCAGTGTTTCCATTGAGATTATACAAATAGTTGCCTTGAAAATGTATTAATAATTATATTTTATATTTAGAACTTTTTTATGACCAATGTTTATTAAAATCAAACAATCAAAATAAACATTTTATTAGGTAATTAAAGTTAAGTATTATTATTTGTTCAATTTCCTCTTTGAGATCATTTAAAATACCTAAGTACCTAAATAAAATTAAAAAAAAAAAAAAAATGTTACAAGCAATTTTTTCTTTGTAATTATTTTGCTATAATTTGAACAGCCTTATGCCAATCATCTCCACATCACATTCACTTATTGTATTACGTGTAAATACAGATTGTAAATATATATTGTTAGTTAAATAAATAAAAAAAAAAAAAAAAAACTATAGGAAATCCTCTTGGTTAATACTTTAATCTAATTAACAAATAACTGCTCATACTGATCACCTGAAATGGGCAACAGTGTTTATGATGTGTATAATATTTATTTTATAAATACTATACACGAGTTCTTTCCTTTATTTTGATGTATATGTTATCGTTATCAAAGATCTAAATTAAATAATAATGTAAATGTCTAACCAATATCATGAATGCTTAACATTAGTAGACGGTATTGTCAATACGTATGTATTAACAGACAATATTATTAATTTATAGGCTATGTTGTAAAATTCAAATATTTTGTTAACATCTATAAATAGGAAATTTTATTCAGCGAAATATTTAAATTGGGTTAGAAATTTAAAATAACGCTACATAGTATTACATAAATAAATTAAATTAAATTATTTATTTTCACAATTGTGTTATGGAATTTTGAGTTGCATAAAATATTACTTTTTTTTACAACAAATCTTTAACTTTTGGCTTTGTCTTACAAATACATCTTTGTAATCCCACGATTCCATAGCCAGCTGCCTCACAAATGGTAATTTTATTTTTAATGCCAGTCGCGATTATCTTTTCAAAATTTAATATATTTTCAGGACACAAAATCAATTGTGATCTAGTGTACTTATGTTTTAGCATTCTATATTCTGTACCTATGTGGTAATTTTAATTTATTTTAATAATTAATTTTGACTATATTTATGTAATTTATACATATCAGCTTCATACGCAACAAGGACAGCCAAAAGATTAAGAGGCGAGCCACAAGCTCTATCCACATTAGGTATAGCAGGTCTAATAATAGTTCCTAATTAAAGTTCTGTCACTAGAATTGTTCATTATTGTTTGTGCCTAATTTTGAAGATTAGTTATAGCTCTTTGTCTATGATTATTAATTTGATCTTTGTTTTAATCTAAGATATTACTGACTTCCAATTTCTTACTAAATTCTAAATTATTAAATTATAAAATTTCAATAATAATAATAATTATTATTATCAAAATTTATTAATTAATAAATTATTTTATTATTCATTTTTACCTATTGTTATAATAATATTTTCCCCTCCATTGCCATTGTACATATTCTTTAATGTTTTATTTTTAAATATCTTCTTTCGATTCTAATTTTATAAAATTCGATAAACTAGAAAGTGGTTGGCCAATCATTACTTTTTTTATCTGACATCCAAGCAGCTAAGATAGCTTAAATATAGGCTGTTCAACCGACCCTTAGCTCCGACTATGTTGTGATTTGTCATGTATAATTTTTAGATTGCACCATATTTCATTATGATCATAATAAAATTGATAAACTCTCGCCCTTTTTAGAATGCAAAATTAATGGTCTAAATATATAACTGAAAAAAAATTATTAATATTTAATAAATTTCTTTTTAAAAAAGAGCTATTTCTTCAGCACATTTTGATTTTAGACAATTTAGATTTAAAACTTTGAAATTTTGTCATACATTTTTAGGTATTTTTAAATTTATAAAAATTATTATTTATGACATTCACTGGTGTTGCCTTACACTAAGGTTGTTACCATACCTTGTTTTATTTAAAAACTCACATTTTTTTTTTTTGTATAAATTAAATGGAATACCTACAGATTTCATAATATTAAAATATACCTATATGTATTAGGGTGAAAAATATTTATTTATTTTATTTACTAATTGATGCTTTATTAAAGAAGTATTAGAGTTAGCAAAGAATTTTAAAATTGTATAATGTTTATGTATTGCCCTAAAGTTGTTAAAGTTAGTCATAGTTCATTTATAGCGAGACATAGAACAAAATAATGACAACATTTTTAAAAATAATCTTAGTGTGGCAGTACTTAATGTAAAAATATCAAAATTTTTATGCAGATAATACCTAAAAAACATGCAATTAAAATGTGCAAAAACAAAATTTCCTTTATAGGTACTTCTAATTTTATTTTTTATGATATTGTTTATTAGTTGGTGGCATTAATAATTAAGTACCTATTATATTAAAATATAAAATTTACAAAAAAATTTAATTTAATGTACATAAAATAATAATAAACTGACAATATGTATACAACATACTTTACAATATTTGATTAAAATTTATAATCATACATTTCCAAATTTTTTTTTGTAAAATTATGTCTTCTCTCACTTAATATGTGTTTTTACTGTGTTATCGAGCATTGTTTGTAACAGCTTATTATAGCAGGACCTTCTTTTAATTATACGTCATTTCCATTTATTTATTTCATTTATGTATAGTTTTAAAATATTGTATCTGGGATTTTTATCAAATACTTATTTGAATTTTTCATAGAGTATTTGTCCCTTTTCATTCTCAATTGTTTTAAATCCATTTCTTACTGTTTCAACTATATCTATTTGATAATTTAAAGTAAAATTTTGTTTTTCAAGTTTTGTAATTGAATTTGTCAACTGGGACAAATGTGATTGAATAAATGATAAATCATCTATAATAGATGTAGTACTCAAAGTAGATTTTACTTTTTTGAAATATTGGTTGTCATCTTCTATATTAGTTATCAATTCTTTAAATTTACTGAAATTTTCAGAATAAAACAAAGCAGCTTCTAACCATGTTTCCCACTTCATTATTATAGGTTCTGGAGGAAGGTGACAGTCCAAAAAATTGTGATAAGCAGTTATATGGTGATGAGCTTTTAAAATCATTTTTTTCACATTATTTACTAGTTTATTTATTTGTGCCTGAGAAAATGTCTCTAACTTTTTCGGCCACACATTCTAAGCCATGAGCAACACAAGTTATATGAATCATATTAGAATTAAATATTTTTAATGCTCCTCCAGTTTTTTATCATATATGTCGAGGCATTACTGATAAACAGCAGAATTTGTCTTGAAATAACATGTTTCCAAAAAATTCCATTTTAATGATAATTCACAAAATGAGAAACTCTTCTATAGTTAGTTTTTTTCAATTCTTTGCAAGAAACCAGAAATTAATTATGCATAATTTCTAAGGTACTATCCCAACAATTAAGCTACATACAGCCCTCTAAAATCTGTACCATAATGTAAATGAAATTGAGTAGATTCAAAACATATTTTTAAGTCATTTTTGTGTAATATACTGTCATCTGGAATATTCTGATTAACATTTTTTTGTAAAAAATTATTAAATGGTGTTAACTGAAGTTTATTGAAAGGAATATTTGTGGCTAGTAAGGCATAACGCATGTCTGTTAAAAATTTGTTGTTTAGACTAGCTATGGCTGAGGTGGTTTCTGGTATTAACAATGGTATAAAATTAGGCTTATTCTTTTTAGTATCAGACATTTGTTGATGTACAGCTAATAACAACAAAAACAATAAAAATAATTGTTAATAATTATTGATTACAGTAAAATATTAGTGTTACTGTAGGTACGTACTTGAATTTCAATGTGCCTCAACTTGTGATTTACATTCACAACCAATAGCCTTATTGCAAAATGTAATTTTGCCTTCTGTTTTCAATTCTTGATATTTTTTAATCCAACACTTTATTTTAGGACAATGACTACTACCAATTTTTAAATTAAATAATATCAAGTAATAAGTATCAACTATAAAATTGTTGTATAAAACATGACTTGACTATGACTGTTGTGGATAAACTGTGATACTGTATGTGTATATGTAATAAATAATTTATCAACCATCATAGTAGTCAGTATATTAATATCTTATATTGATATATATATATATAAATATATTATTAAATATAAAAGTCCAATACTTCATATAACAACATAATATAGCAATGATAGAGTAGATAGATGATAATATAATATAGATTATACAACAAAAATATTTGTACAAAAGTACTATTTAGTACATTTTTATAAATTAATCTACATCTCTTTATTTTGATTTGTAGCTTGTTTCTATAGAATTTAGAACATGCCATACAAAAATGCAGTTGCATGGGAATACGGTCTTTACTCATAACATTAGTGTGTGTATATATCATCCATCTATTATATATATAAGGATGGACATTTTTTTATTATTTTTTTTTTCCAAAATGAGTCTGGTGTATACTATTTGAGAGCATTTTTAATAATGTAATATATACTATATTTATACATTGTGTTCTTTTAAATATTTTAGTTTGAAAAACCTGGACGCAGAGAAAATTTTGATTATCCTCAAATGGCAGTCGAATCTGTAACCAAAGCTTTACAAGATGCAAAAATCAATTTACAAAAAGTGGATCAAGCATGTGTGGGATATGTCTATGGTAATTATAGATTTAATTAATAGAAATAATAATATTTTTATAACAATATTTTAACTCTACAGGTGACTCTACCTGTGGACAGAGGGCTTTATATGAAATTGGTATGACTGGAATACCTGTTTATAATGTAAATAACAATTGTTCAACTGGATCTTCAGCCTTATATTTGGGTAAACAAATAATTGAATCTCAAAATGCTGATTGTGTATTAGTATTTGGTTTCGAAAAAATGGAATCTGGGTCATTGTCTTCCAAAGTAAAATATTATACATATTTACTTTAGATATATACAAGTAATAATTAAATGTTATATTGATTTAAGTTTTTTGATCGAACAAATCCAATGGATAAACATGTGACTTTAATGGGTGATTTAGTTGGTTTGGATGCATCACCATTTACTGCTCAACTTTTTGGAAATGCAGCTTTAGAATACATGAAGAAAAATAATGTGAAACCTGAAACTCTTGCTAAAATTGCTTACAAGAACCATAAACATTCAGTGAATAATCCGTGAGTATTATTCAATCATACTTGTTTTTTTATTTAAATTATGTATTATTTTATCTTTTTAACTTTGTATCCAATAATGTAACATGGTTACATTTGAAAAAATTATTTTAGAAAAATAGTGATGATCGAATTTTTGATATTTTTGAAGTGCTATTAGAATAATAAATTTATGATGAACTTATATCTATTTTCAACAAATTGTTCAAATCTGTATAAAAAGATAGAAAAAATTGTTCAGGTTGTTTTGAAAATTATACTACCATTAGAAAAGATGAATATAAATATTCCTTGAAAATTTCAGGTTTCTATGATAATTTTAAACTCAAATTACAATAAAAAAACAAAATCAAAAAATGATGAATCTGTTGCTATTGCTCTACATTTTTTTGATTTCTCTAGGTTTTTCTCAATTATTAAGAAAACTCCAAGGAAAATTAAATAATGACCTACTCAATACAATTTTCTTTTACAAAAGATACTTCACTTAAAATTGTAGCAACTAGAAAATATTACCTATAAGAGAACAAAAATATTTTAAACTGATATTTATGACTAGGGCATGAATGCTGTTGCATTTGCAACTTTTTTCAACTTATTACTAAATAATTTTTAAATACATTTCAATGAGTACAAATTCAAATCTAGAAGTTTTAAATGCAATGTTTTGCAATTTTGTTGAATTTACTCATTTATACAACTATTTTAGCTATAGTCAAATCACTATAACTTGTGGGCAATCAGGTACTTAAACTGGGCACATATGCTCTGCCCTGGTATCGAGTAAGGACAGCCCAGGCTGGTGTTCTAAAAAACCTAAGAATAAAGTGTTATATTTGTGCAGCCTAGTTTATTAGGTTATACATTCTGTGTTCTCTCAAAACCATTCCCCAATTACAGCTTTGTAACAATAGATTAGTGTTGATGAAATTTGATTCTGATACTGAGAACTAATACTAATTAACATGTTTTTAAACCCCATAGTTTTTAAGATTTTTATCAAATTTTGTATTTAACTCTTTGATTGGCACCAGTATCACCAGCCAAATTACTTCCTTTATATCACCACTAACCCCACATATCCAATCTCTGGTTCAGTACAAAGCCACAAAAATGAATTATTACACCATTATTTCATCATCTTTATCATGTGATAGATCATATCATGTGTTTAGAACTAAAAATTCATCATCAGGTTTATCACAGTCAAAATGTAAAACGTGATAGAATTCATTCATTTACTTATTTTTTATTTTAGAGTCTGAGCTTATGGTTTTACAAAGATGTTGTTTTTCATGGACAACTTTTCTACCATAGATCTTGCTCCCATTTTTAATGATAGCAATTATTCTGAAAGGAAATTTCACTATGAAGGTACTTTAAAAAAGGAAATTTTTTGATTTTCCAAAGAGTTTTCTTAGAAAACTGGTATAAAACATAGGAAAACCAGGAAAAACGTAGAACAATTGGAAAAATTGGTATAACATAAGACAAAATGTATAAAGAATATTTAATTATTTTACTATAAAATGACATTTATATTGTTGACAAACCATCACTATCAACTAAATTGGTCAGAATTGTTTTTCGTAAGCAATGGTATATCATTGCTTATAAATATACATTAAATTCTCGTCTATAACCTACCTTCCCAACTTCCCACCTATACCAGTGGTTGCACCCATTATCTTACCTTTTTTTATTTTTTATTTATATATTTACTTACTATATTTAATTATCATATGTTATTTATAAATTATTAATTAATATTAATACATTTAATGGTTTAATTCGTTTTTAGTTATTCTCAATTTCAAAAAGAATATTCATTGAATGAAATTATGGAGTCTCCTAAAGTATTTGGTCCATTAACAAAACTCCAATGTTGCCCAACATCTGATGGATCTGCAGCTGCTATTCTTGCTTCTGAACGATTTGTTGTACAAAATAATCTTCAAGATCAAGCTGTTGAAATTATTGGCATGGAAATGGCTACAGATCCACCAAGCACATTTTCAGGTAGAACTTGTGTGCAAATTGTAAGTAAATCATGAATTTATAATATTTTTATTTTTAAAATTAACTTTTGTTTGTTTATAATAAAGTAAATAAATGTTCTTGAATAGGTTGGATATGATATGACTAAGTTGGCAGCTGATAAGCTGTTTAGCAAAACAGACATCAAACCAAAAGATGTTGATGTAGTTGAACTGCATGATTGTTTCTCTGCAAATGAATTAATTACTTATGAAGCATTGGGTCTTTGTGAACAAGGAAAAGCTGGAGAATTTATTGAATCCGGTGCAAATACGTATGGTGGACAGGTAGTTGTGAACCCAAGTGGTGGTTTAATATCTAAAGGTCACCCATTGGGTGCCACAGGCAAGTAATATCAATTAATTTTTTCTGCCAATAAATTATACTAATTTGACATATACGAGGGCATACCCCAAAAAAAAACCGAACTATTTTTGTACAAAGTTATTTATTTAATTTTTTTTCAAAAAACATTTAATCTCTTTCAAAGTACTCTCCGTTGGAGTTAATGCACTTGTCCAATTTTCAAAGCACTTTTTAAACTCATCTTTTGTGATGCCTGCCAACGCCTCCATTGTTTCTTTTTTAACTTCATCAATGTCTGCGAAACGCTTTTCTTTCATGTTCCTTTTCATTCTGGGGAATAAAAAGAAGTCGCAGGGAGACAGGTCGGGTGAATAGGGTGGATGGGACACAGTGGTCATATCATTTTTGGTCAAAGAAAGGGCTGTGTGAGCAAGAGCATTGTCGTGATGAAAAAACCAGTCTCCTGACTGCCACAAATCAGGTCTTTTTCGCCTCAAACTGTTGCGTAATCTTTTTAACACCTCTAGGTATAATGCCTGGTTAACTGTCTGACCGGGTGGAACAAACTCCGAATGGATGACTCTTCTTACATCAAAAAAACAAATGAGCATTGTCTTAATGTTTGACCTCACTTGACGAGCTTTTTTAGGGCGAGGCGATGCTGGAGTCTTCCATTGGCTCGATTGTTGCTTGGTTTCAGGATCATATCCATAGCACCATGATTCGTCATCTGTAATGACCTTGGAAAAAAAGTTTGGGTCATTTTGGAATTCTTCTTTCAAAGAAGAGCATGATTCCACGCGGCCTTGTTTTTGCTGCTCAGTTAGCAGTCGAGGAACAAATTTTGCAGCCACCCGTCTCATCCCCAAATCTTCACTTAAAATTCTTTGTACTGAACTGCATGTCACACCAGATCTCTCCACTACTTCTTCGATGGTTTGCCATCAATCTACCAGGATAATTTTGTGAATTTTTTCTACATTTTCGTTGGTTTGCGCCATCGAAGCGAGGTTGGTCGTCTATCGACATTTCAACACTTTTGAAATGGGAAAACCACTCAAATACTTGATTTTTCCCTAAAACATCACCTTTGTAAGCTGTTTTCAACATCTCAAGGGTTTCTGTGCCTGTTTTCCCGAGCAGGAAGCAAAACTTGACGGCCGCGCGCTGTTCACGCAAATCAGCCATTACAAAAACGATGAATATGAAAAATAACTTTTAAAAAAAATATCATACCAATGTAACACAACCTTCCACAATGACAGCCATTGGCATATTGAATGTTCAGAAGTATATTTATTCCCCCCCACTGGAAAAACATCGGTACTATTAAAACTCTGTCCCACACAACATCAGTTCAGTTTCTTTTGGGTATGCCCTCATATATCTAAAATAAAAATAAAAGTTGAATTTGGGGACTGATTGTTGGTTGGCAGTTAAGAAGGTAGAATACATGAAATTGTTTAATTTTTATCTGTAAGCAACAATAATTCATTGATAACAAAAACTATTCTGAGGAAGTTCATTACTCATATCTTGAAATGCTATCATTTTACAAGTTTTGTCAAAATTAAAATTGAAACTCTTTAAAAAAAAAAATACTACATCACACTAATTTTTTTTTGTTATTACCAAATACAACTTATAATGAAGATTGTGTTATATTTGTTAGTTCAAACTATGTATATCTATAATACAATACTATACTACAATACCTATCAAAAAAAAAAAACTAAACAAAAAATTCTAAAATGTAAAATAACTATTAATAGCTCAAAAATCTGGTGCTTCGAAGTTATAGGAGCTAAAAAAGGCAAAATCTACAAAAACATAATGTCATTATTAATTTGTACAAAACAGATAAAGATTAAATTAATAATAGACTGAGCTGATAAGAAATAACAATAAATAACTATATTAAATACAATTTAGTTTTATATTCAATATTAATTAAAATATGTTGGTTAAGAAAAATTCAATTTTTTTTTAGCAAATATTAAATATTCATAATATGTGTAAACCAATGGAAATCTATGAAATATTCACTTTTTCTCAAAAACTTAAAAAGAAGTATTTTAAATGTTCAATTTTTAAACTCTTTTGTATAGAAAGAATTGCTACCTTAGTCTATTTTAAATCCAATGTACTGAGTGATCCATTTAAGTGGGTACATTCATTATCTCAGAAGGTATTAACTTTTTTCGAAATTTATTTTCTAGAAAATTTAAGAAACAAGCTGCTCTACAATTTTATATTTATGTTATTTTTGGGGTAAAACTCTACTACCTATTTTTGATTTTCAAATGGCAATCTATATTAAAAAGTCCATAAATAGATTGAGTATTAGCTAAAGTAAATTTTAGTGTTAAAATTTTTTTCTAGCTGTCACATAAATGATACTCCATTACTCTCCTCCAACCCAAACTTTAATGTAAAGTATCATCAACAGCTTGATAGAAATCAAAAATGTCAACACTAAAATTTATTTTAACTAATATTCCATCTATTTATGGAATTTTTCATATAGGTTGCTGTTTGAAAATCAAAAATAGAGAGTCATTTAATACTCCCAAATATTAGTGTGCAAAAAAATTACATAAATATAAAATGGCAGAGCTGCTTGTTTCCAAAATTTTCTATAAAATTAATTTTCAAGATAATGAGTATCTTATGATAGATTGATCCCCTGTATAAGATTTAGTTGTAAAATATTTTTTTTTTACAAAAATCTATAAATTATTCCTTTTTTTTTTAATCTTCTAGGAATAGCTCAGTGTAGTGAACTATACTGGCAACTACTTGGTAAAGCTGATAAGAGACAAGTTTCTGGTGCGAAAATAGCTCTTCAACAGAATATTGGTTTGGGTGGTGCAGTAGTAGTGGCATTGTACAAAAAAGGATTTCCTAATTTTTCACAGTAACAATATTTTTTATTCGTAACTATTCTAGATGGAATATTAGTTAAAATTAACTGTATCAAATTGACATAAGTGTTTGATTTTATGTTAACATTTAGAACCTCCCAAAAAGTGTCAATTAATCCAAAAACAGATAAAGATCCTACTGTATTTAAAGTTTACAAAGTTTTCAAAATTCTTGAAGAAGCTATGTTGGAAGACAAAGAAAATCTTATTGAACGAGTACGCGGTATATATTGTTTTAAAGTTATCAATAGTAGTGGAAAAGAAGGCATGTGGATTATTAATGCCAAAACTGGAAAAGGAAGTGTTACATTTTATGGAACAGGTAATTTATATAAATTTAAATCTCTTATATCAAAAACTATTCCTATTTTAAAATATGTATTAAATAATAATTTATTGGTTATAGGCAAACCTGATGTGACATTTACAATGAAAGATGATGATGTCGTTGAACTTATATCAGGAAAATTGAATCCTCAAAAAGCATTTTTCCAAGGCAAAATCAAAATTCAAGGAAACATGGGGTTAGCATTAAAATTAGTTGAATTGCAAAAACTTATGAGTCATAAAATAGCTGAACTAAGATCAAAATTGTAAACTATATATCATATACTACATTTATATGAAGCCATCAAAATATTTTTAACTAAATTTATTTAAATTTAAAATGGTTGAATGGTTTAAATTTTAGTTTTAATGTAATATCATCGGTTAAAAGGCTATTTGGTGTAAATGTCACAAACTCAATTGTTCAAGACTGCCAAAAACGATTTTGACATTTTTTCAAACTTCAAATTGTTGTAATTAATTGGGTTTTAATGATAAAGTTAAATTTATTTAAATAAATATAATACTACATTACACTTTAGGAATAACATTATTTTGTTTTATAGTTTAAGGTTTCAGAGTATTTTTATAATTTGATTTATTTAATATTGCTTAAATAACAAAAACCTAATATATAAACCACAGCAATAGCTTTGCTATAGGTATAGGTAGAAAGCATTATTAATTGTATTAAGTTTTAAAAAATAGGCATCTTTATAATGTTACTGAAAATTTAATGTACACTAGATAGCACTAGTTACTTATAAGTTTTTAATATGGCTGGGATAAAATTTTTTTCTACCGATCACTATTCTAGAACACTGCAATCATTCAATTTATAGCAGTGCTTACTACATGTATCTTACCAATTTTAATTTACTTCATACTGTGTTCATTCCATCAATATGATGTAAGCCACAAATATTGGTGTGTAAATAACTATAATGTTGTGCAAGTCATTCACACCATTTTTGTGTAGTGCATACTGCATTGATGTTTACTGTTTAAATTGTCACTTACAACTAAGTACAGGTATAATTTATTACCGGCTTATTAATGTCGTACAATTATGATTTGGGGAAGTATCAATCATAAAATAAATTTGTTAGAATGTCATTCTTAAGGCTATATGATCAGTGTCTACCTCAAATAGCCTTTTAACCATTAGTATAATAAATTTAAACTTATAACTTAATTACAAAGCTTTCAAATTAAAAGTACAAAATCTGATATTTGATTTATCAATAGTAATTATTGAATTTAAGATAGTTTTAATAAATATAACAAAAATTATGGCGTGAAAAAATATTAATGATTTTCAAAATGGTTTCATATAAACATAGTAATAGTCATAGGACTTGGACTTTATGCATTTAAAATCCATAGAAAATAACTTGAAAATATCAAAATAACTGAAAAAAAAATTTAAAAAAAGCAAAAATAACAGAGGGTCCAGAGAAGTTTAAAACTTCCACTCCCAACCACCTGGTTACCAAATGCAATTATCTAACATATTTAATTTTATTTAAAATCTTGTGTTAATAATTTTCGTAGTGTTCGAAAATTGTATTTTATGACCATTAGAAGGGATTTAAAAATACTACCATCTTTTGTTTTTACTTGCATTTTCAAGAATTTTGTGGATTTTAAATACATAAGGTTTTGAGAACTTTTTTTTTTACTTTTTGTAAACCATTCCATGTGGTATTTATTAAATTTTATGTGGTTTAGGATTCAATTTATATGTATTTTATAGGGTTATAGGCATCTACATTTTTTATATTCTATGATTATTTCAATACATTTTTCTATAGTTATTACTATTATATTATCTATAAATAAAAATATATAGACTAATTGTGAAAAAAAAATAAGAATTATGCATACAGATGTTTTTTTTGTGACTTGTATACTTGCAAAATGTTCATCACTGGTGTATATTTGCCATATGTGTCATAAACCAAAGAAAGTATACTGTTTATATACATAAATATTAGATTTATACATTTTAAAGACTGAAACATGTGAGATAATAAATGGAGCATTTTGATTTGCTATCTAAGGAGTGCAAATTTTCTCTCCCTCATACTAGACTTGATAATAGCTTCCCAGTCTTCAGGTGAATGTTTCGTTTAGATCATAGATTCTTAACCTTTTCTGGACCATGGATCCTTTTAAGTATAAATTTTATATAAACACAGACCCTTCCCGCAAAAATAAATAAATAAGTATAATTTGTATTTTAATTATTTTTTAATGATAAATCTAAGAAATAATACTACTAATATTATATTAAATTATTGTGAATATCCACTTTTTCTTATAGTCAAAAACAAGTTTTACACCATTTGCTGTTGTTTTGAATGCAATATTGTCATAAAATCTTGGACTGTATTGGGCAGAGCAATGCATATATCGTCCTTAATATCCAATCGATTTATTGCTTTAGTTTTAATTATGACCATTGTAGAAAATTCAGACTCACATTGTTACTCACAATTTAAATAACAATACTTAAAGAATTTGAATTCAAACTATTCAGTGAAATAAAATATTTTAGGAGAGCCAGAGATTATGGCCTGCCTTTGACAATAGACATTTAAAATTTATTGGACTGATTTTAAAATATTTTCCCTGACAACAATAAAATTAATTTGAAATAAAAAAAGTATAGGTTTTCATACAAGAGCTTAAAGTGTGGTGGAGTTTCTACAGCACTGATCCAAAGGCTTAAGAACTTGATAAAGATAACAATTCTTATTATATTTTTTTCATAAATAATTATTTGCTATTCAAAATGCCCTAGTCTTTACCTTAACTTTAAATCTTACTTAGTTTTTCTTTCTTTTTCTAAGCCAATAACAATCATCATAATAGTCATGTTTATATAGTTAAAACTAAACAATTTGTTCATCAGTGCCTTAAATTTCAAAATATTCCCTAGGAACTTCCTTCATTATAAGATAAGTGTTATTATAATACATACAGCATTTCTCAGGAAAATAGGAGATATAACTTATTAGTTATTATATTTGTATTAAAAATTCAAATAATACGAATAATTTATATAGTCAATTCATACAATATCAGTACTTATTAAAAGATATTTTAATGTAATATAAAACTAGTCACACAAAAAAAAAAATACAAGTACTTAAAAAAATTGTGGTTCTATATTTTATATACTGCTACTTTTTCAGTTCAGTATGTTATCTACCATGACATTTATATTTACCACCTATATTTAATTTAATTTAAAATAGTATTAAAACAAAAGAATTCTATATACAGTTATATTTAAATGCATGTTTTAAAAGTCATCTACAAACAAAATCTCTAATCTTTTAAATATTTATATGATGCACAACATCAATATTAAAACATTTTTAAATTAAATTTCTCATAGATACTTTGATTATCTGCTAGTTTTATAATAAAATTTTTATCCTGGAAGTATCTTACACAATTTGTTTAAAAGCCTTTATAAAAAAAATACCTACCTAGAGATATCAACTAATTTTTATAAAACTAATGTTCTGTGTAATAACCACAATTCATGTGGAAAATCACTTTGAAAATTGTACAGCTAAAATAAAATAAAGGTTTTCAGTCAAATATACATTTTTGTTGGTTGATAACATACTAAATCTAAAAATAAAATACAATAGATATATTATTAAACCACAACTAAAATAATAGTATTTAAATAAATGTTCATAATGTATATAATATAAAGTAATAATTAATTATTTAAAGAATTTTTAAGTTCTTTTAATGCAATTTTTGCAGCAGCTATTTTAGCTTTGTATTTATTTAAACCAAAGCCATGTACAATAATAATTTTGTTATTTATATTAATATTTAACTGCATCATAATTCCTGTGCCTTTACAAACTTCATTAACTGAATCAGGAGATCTTCTGCAAAATAATAACAAAATTAAAGAATAGGTAAACATAGTTTGAGTCATTATAGAATTACTGTGGGCAACAAAGCTGCAATAGTAGTATAATATTAATAATCAAACTAAAAGAGGAGAAATATTTTTTATTTTTTATTAAATTAATTTAGATGAAATAAATACTGAGTAAACTTGTATTGAAAAAGGAAATGAAAATTTAATAAGTTTCATACAAAATATTGATAATAAGTATAGTTAATTTTGCACCAAATTTTAGATGGATATCAAGTTTATGCACTAAACACATGTTGGGTCTAGTGTCTAAGGCTCCAACAATAGTTAGCATGGTATTGATATGTGGTGTATACAGAGTGATCAATTTATTGTAATACACTTGACATTTCTGAAAGTATTACATTTTTTCAGAATTTGTTTTATAGAAAATTTAAGAAACAAACAAGCTGCTCTATAATTTTAAATTTATGTTATTTCTCTTGTCACTCCTATTTTTGGATGTAAAACCACTACTTACTTTTGATTTTCAAAATGGTAACCTAGATTCAAAATTCCATACATAGATGGAGTATTAATTAAAATAAATGTTGTTTTTGAAGTTTTTAATTTTTATCAATTGTTGTGTGGCACAATGTTTTAACAATTTGTCATTTTACCTATAATTTTATTTCAGGTTTTTCCCAATTATTTTTCGAAAACCTCTTGGAAAATCAAAAAATGACCTTTCAACTAAAGAAAATAACCTTTTAGAAAAGTTGTTCACAGACAAAAAAAAAAAATATAAACAAATCATAGAAAAATCAATAGATCTCTTGCTACGCTTTAAATATAAAATAAGTACCCTCTAAGAATTTTGAAAATGTTTTTCAACCCTCAACATATAATTGGCCATATGAAAACATGGATTTTCTAGATCGAACCTAGCTAATTTGAAATTGCAAATGTTTAAATGGAATTTGAATTTTAAATTATGAAGGGATTTTGGGATCCCTGGTAGAAGAACAATTTTACCTTGATATTTGCTGTTTAAAATGGTAGCTTCAAGAACAATGCTCATGATTTTGTTTATGACTCATCATGTGTACCATTGCATAATTTTGGTGCATTCAAATTTTGAAGCAAAATAATTGTTGAACCAATCATCAATTTATATCAGTTATATGGTGGCATTCCAGGTAAATCCAGTGAATTCAAGAATTAACAAGGTAGTTAACAACTTCCTTAAGATCAAAAACATTGTAGAACGATTTTTAAGATATTTCATTGCTAGCCAAAATAGTGATCACTCATAAATAGTGTAATTAGCTTGATGATATAGAAGATGACATGGAAGATTATAATGGGGTACCAATGTTGTTGATTTTAGTTGTTTCATTTACAATGTATGCAAAGAAATGTTATCCTCAGATGGAAGCTTCACTTGATTAAATTTATGTACTGTAAAAACTCATTTTCAATTTTTGCACACATATCAACAATGTATTGATGAAATAGCTAGAGGCATCAAATATTACTATCTCCATTGGCAGGAATCATCAGCTGATATGCATAGAAGTTCATTGTGCTAACTTTCTTGTTTAGTTCTGTACCTGTCATTGGATTTCTTTATTTAATTTTTAAATAATATTCATCTTCACAAAATATCAATGACATTGCAAAGCATTGTAAGAACGATTCTGCACTGTGTTGTCTCTACATTGTATCCTTATATCCAAATGGGTCGCCAGCCATAACAACTGCAACTTCATTAACATTTGGTACATTAAATCTGCCTGTGTGCTCTCCATATGGTACTTTATCAGCTTTAATAATAATTACGTATCTGTTGAAAATAATCTTGAACAACTGAACCAACTGGTTATGATTTTTCAAGTTTGTGCTATTTCTTGCTGTGTGCTAATTTGTTGCTCCTTATCGTCCATGAAGAGGATTTAGAAATATTTTGAATCAGCATCAGGCATTAAGAACAAAGAACAAATTTTATGATACACTTGGCCCTAAATCTTAAATGTTAATGCAAAATTACAACTATCCTCATCATGCACTGTTTTTGTTGTTCCAAATGATTTCATTTGGAAACAAGAATTGATTTACAAATAGCTAATACATGTACATGATGTACATGTTAATGCTTCACATTCATTTTAATGCTCTTGATTTTCATTTGCATATGTCTTTGCATTATGGTTTCTTAAATTCACACTGTCCACCAATTGATCTTCTGCCATTCTATTTAATTGATGGTTATGGATTGCTTATACATGTTTCATGGCATTATTCTGTAATATTACTATTTTTTTTTTTCATCTTTATCACCAAGGTAACCCATAAATCACCAAAACAAAATTTAATCAATTGTGAACCTGAATCATCCAGGGACTCATTTAAACACACAACAAATTTAGTTAAACAAGTTTAGTAGGAATTCAATTACATACACATGGACAGAAGAAATATATGTATAAAGATACATATTATTATTATTACGTATACTAGTTACCAAATTCATATACAAATCTACATGAAATTATTGTTGATAACAGTTTAACATATTTTAAGAAATTAGGAATTAAGCATGTAAAGTAAGCTTTCCTAACTTCTTAAAAATTAAATTTAAAAAATGTATATATTTATATATTTAATATTAACAATAGTTCAAGTAATTTTAGTTTACATATAATATATAATTAGTTCATACCTGAAAGTGGGATTTAATTTAGTTTCTTGTAAAATGCGTATAGGATTTTTAGGAACTTTGATACAAAATTGATCTGTAAAATAAAAAATTATTAATAATTTAATTTAGTTCAATTTAATATACAGAAATCAATAATAATGTATATTTTTACTGAAACCTATATAGAAATCTATAAATCTAAATTAATTAAGTTTTTAATTACTCAAATAATATATTAATAGTCTACTTATGTAACAAATAATTTATAGGGGTGGAAATTGAAATATTGCTATTGTTCAAGGAATCCTAATCTTCAATTACTATATTCAACATTTACCAATTTCATATCCAAACAATTTCCAGATCATTGACCATGCAAAATTTAAATCTCTGTTACTATCTAAATAAATTGCAGCAATAAATGATTTAAACATATCTGCCAATGCACATGGAACATCCATATACTCAAGTTCATAACAATCTCTTTCTTCAACAAGATATACAATCTAAACAAATATTAAAATTATAATATTTACAAAAACAACTTTAAGACTAAGTGCTCGTTTGTATGTATGTACTTATATAAATTTGGACATAAGAAATAATTTTTTTCTAATTGTATTCACTGATTTCTAATATATATTAGTTATGAACTGAAGATAGTAAAAAGGGTTGAATATTAATGTATTTAATAAATATATATTAAATTTATTAAACTTTTTTTTAAACAATGAAATAATTTGTTATTGGTTTTAGTTAAATTACTTTCTTAATTGTATTTAATTGAAAACAATAAAAATTAGAAAAAAAAATTGTAGTAAAACTTTTTTATATTAATAAATGAGTATTGGACTAGATTGATTCAGATTCCAATTAGTATAAAGAAAATTTTAATGAACATTTAACATAAACATATTATAATTATAAATCAAATTATTAAAATTTAAATTGATTTAATTGCAATCAATTTTAAAGTTAATAAAGCAATGGTATTTAATAAAAGAATTAATAACAAAATATTTTGTATGGATCAATTCAATTGAAGGTGCTATTGATTATGTAAAAATCTTTAAAAAAATTAGATAAATAAAATAATAAAGTAAAACAAAATTATTTAAAATGGTTAATACTCATAAATAAATATATACATTTGTTTATTATATTTCAAATAAAACTTACTAATGAATACAAATTAATATTATAATTTAGAATTATAATATTGGATTTAAATGTATTTATAGACATTAAAAATGGTCGTTTTAAATTTAAAATAAAATAGGGGTAATTTAATTTTTAACATTAAATTGTGTTCTATAGAATATATTAAAATAGATAGAATTGAAAAACATAACTTTTAATTATTTTTACATATATTTCAAATATTATAATATTATAAAAATATATGAAAATAATCTTAAGAAATTATTGAGAAAAATAATATAGAATTAAAGACCAAAATATGGGGATTTTAAATTATTATATTATAATATATATTTTTATTAAAATTAATCACTTAATTGGAGTTATTTGTGCAATTAAATACATTATTAAACATACAAAACACATTTCAGTATACTCCAGGCCCATTAATTTATTTATTTATACATGTATATGTATCTACGAGTATTAACCATTTAATAATTTTGTTTTTACTTATTATTTTATTATTAATAAATAATTTTAATTTGACAAAAAAATGTTATACATTTCAATTAATTTTTTGTTGCGTAACAATATTGCCATTATACAAGTTAATAATAACTATTGGTGATTCTAAATATGAGTAACAGTGCTAAAGATGGTACCTATATTCATTCAAATGAATGTCTTAAATTTAATTTGAAAATAATTAGTTTTTTAAAATAATCTATTTTAAATTATAGAAATAATGTCCTAGGATATTGGGGACGGGTGCAGTCATTAATATAAAATGAATAACTCATTTGGTAATCTAAATGTATAAAAACAAAATCAATATTTTGTTGGTGACTCCATGACTTCAATATCATTCAAATTTCTAAACTTTTCCAGTAGATTTTCCAAAAAATGTTCTTTCATACAAACCTTTATTTTTATTTATCATCAATATGCTGTTATTATAAAAACATGTGAAATCAGAACTGAACGTTAATTATTGAATTATTTTTGGTGATTTACAGGTTTAATCAGTGCTAAGAATGAAATTTAAAAAAAGTATTGCAATTTTCACACAAAATTCCATTTAAATTTATGAATTTTCAGGCAGATTTTTCAAAAATTTACATTCATAAAAAACTTGTCTTAATGAATTAAAAATACAATAACAAAAAAAAAATCAGGCAAATCGATCTACTATTTTCAAGTTTTGGCATCAACAACAAAATTTAGATTCATTTTTATATAGACATATAGACATATGATTATAATATTTTAATGTCAATACTTTATTAACTAATGTTTAGCTATTGCTAAATAATAGTGTAAATAATAGTAATAGTAATAATAATAATCAATAAATTTAATTTAATAAATGTATCAAAAATACCAAATCCGCTCCAATAAGCTGTCCTGTCCTGTCAAATTTCAGCCCGATCTTCCAGTGGTTTGGATTAGGCAATGATGAACCAGTCAGCCAGTTGGTTAGGATATATTATTTTATATACATAGATAACATAATATAAATTTATATCTTACTCTTTGGCCAATTTTGTGATCATTTCTATTCTGATAGTCATAGAATTTATCAATTTCTTTAGACAATTTTTCAGATGCATATAAAAAGAATCTATGCAATCCAATGCGAATACTTAATGCTGCATATGTTGTATTATTTACAAGTGAAGATCTAATATCTGTTATTTCTTCAGGACTTTTTTCTTTATAGTTCTCAGTTATATATGTCATTATTAAGAAATCTGCAATTTGTTTTATTTTTTATAATATACAAATCATAAAATGTATTGACAGGGTTTATTCAAGAATTATAGAACACACAGTCTTTAAATACTGTTTAAAACTATACATAATCAGAAAAATATGGTTTGTAAAAATAACCCTCCCCCAAAAAATTTTCAAATTATTTAAAAAAAAAACTGATATGAACCCAATGATAAAACATTGCTATTATTTTGGCACAAATCATATGTGATGACTAGAAGGGAGGCAGTTATTTTGAGCAGTCTCCATATTGACCACACTTCCTTTTAAAAACTTTATAGCCAGAAGGATCAGGGAGGGACTTATTTCATAATTAAAATAATACATTCCATCAACAGAACTGATCTCAACTTATATTTAGTTTTATACTATATATAAAAGTTCTACCAGAAATCATGCTTCATTTTTAAAGTGTAGAATCTTTTCTGAAAGAAAATTTTCCTGGTGTGGAACTTAAACAATTTTCAAAATAATTGGAAATAACCAAGAAAAACAGCACAATTTACAAAAATAATGTTTTGATTATTTTCAATTTTATTTTTTTGTTATTTTTATTATTAGTTATTAATTTATTTATTTGTTGAGATATATTTTACCTATTACCTATTTTATTGTTGCATAGAGATTTAAATTGAAGATAATTTATATTTATACATTATGGATACATCCTGAAGTTTAAAAACCAGATTAAGTAGGTAATATAAGAAATTGAATTAAGTTAACTATCTCTTGATCAATAGTATAATACTGATAAAAAGAATATAATATATATGATATTATTATACATATGTATGAACCTACTTACTAAAAATCATATGAAATGTAATTAAGTTGACAGTACTCTATAAATATAGTTTATCTTTATATATTGTATTCTCTGAGTTATAGCAACAAATTCAAATTTTTATTTGTGTTAGTCAATAATTTTTGAATAAAAATAAAAATGTTTTTATTATAAAAATGTGTAACACGGTTGTTTTTTTTAAATAACTCAATAGGTTATGGACCCACACATGGTTTTCTAGTTTTCCAGATATTTAATAATGAAACCATATTGTGTTAGTTTACTATGTTATGAACATGTTGTTGAAAGAAGAAAAGTATGGAATATTTAAATTTTCGAGAACTGGTTATGAAAACTGGAGGTTCCATATGACAATATAGGTTTGGGAAAACCAAGTTAGTCATTGTATAGTATAAATTCCCTACTGACACCACTACATTGGCAAAATGGAAAAAGGTATTTGTTTTTCTTTGAACATACATTGTATCGCAGATACTCACTTAGAGTATGTTAAAGAAAGCAAAAATTCTAAAGAAATTTGGGAAAAATTAGAAGCTACATTTAAGTGTAAATGTGAGATAAATGATAGTGTTGAAGAGGCTTTTAGTGTTGAAGTATGTTGATGATGAATCCATGGAAACAAATCTCTGCAAATTTAACGATATTGTATGTCAAGTAAAATCTCCCCAGGAGTAAGCTCGAGGATGACTTGCTTGCCTGTCTACTGCTTATCTCACTCCCTATACAACACAATTGTAACTGCATCAGGAGACAAGATAATTGTTGACTTTGTCTAAATACAGCCTTTGTTTCTAATACAAATAAGCAGTTAAAATTTTGGTTATGTCAAGAATTAGGGCATGCGAAATAGGAGTATTCAAATAAACTTAAAAAAAAAGAGAATCCTAAAGTATGGAAAAAGAAACAAGCTCATTTAACAATCAGAGGAAGGATCAGATGATATAGAAAATTAAAGCTTTACTTTTCTATCAAATCAAAATAAAGAACCTAGTTCCAATATTCTTTATTTGTATCTTAACTCTGAAGCTTCTGACTGCTGTATTAACAATAAGCAGCACCACTTTAACTCCAAAGAAAAATTGAATAATCTGTTTTCAATTGGTGTTGCCAAAACAGGACAAGACTTTAAAGAGAAATCTGTTCGAGTCTTTAGCCTACTTCAATTATTAAATGGTAAAAATAATCTATGATCAATGGGATACATTGAGCAGAGTGGCTTACAAGTTGTATTTACTAGTGGTCAAATCAAAATACTACATAATGAAACTGTTATAGCAATTGGAAATCGAAAAGGCACTCTTTATAAAATATTGTTCAGCGTTAATTATAAAATAAAACTAATTACTGCAATACCAATGACATTTTCAATTATGACATATAAGGTTGGGCCACCTTAATGAAAAATACATGTACATGCTTGACAATTTAATAGATTATCTTAAATTAAGTAAGACTATCAATAATTTTTCTAAACCTTGGTGAGACATATGTAATGGCCAAACAAACCAGAAAACCTTTTACTGGAATACAAACTTGAACAACAAAACTTCTAAAAATTGTATTAACAGATTTTTGTGGTCTTATATGAAGGACACATCTTTTGTTTTTTTAGATGATTACCCATTTTATTGTAATTTTTCTTATTAGTTCCAAAGACAAAGTTCATGAAGCTATGGTGACTGCTTGCTTTAACAATAAAATAGTATACTTAAAATGTGATTACATGGTTAATATACCAGGTGAATCATTTAAGTGGCTATACTCATTATCTCAGAAAGTATTAACTTTTTCTGGAACTTGTTTTCTAGAACATTTAAGAAACAAGCTGCTCCACAATTTTATATTTGTGTTATTTATTGTCAGCCTTATTTTTAGGGGTAAAACAACTGCCTAATTTTGATTTTAAAATGGCAACCTATGTTAAAAATTTGATAAATAGATGGAGTATTAGTTAAAATAAATTTAATGTTGACATTTTTGATTTCTATTCTAGTTGTACACACAAAGTATATTCCACTACTTTCCTCCAACCCAAACTTAAAAGTGGAATATCTCCTCAACAGCTTGACAGAAATTAAAAAAATTGAACACTAAAATCTATTTTAACTAATACTCAATCTATTTATGGACTTTTTAACATAGGTTGTCATTTGAAAATCAAAAGGAGGTAGTTGTTTTACCCCCAAAAATAAGGCTGCCAAAAAATAACACAAATATAAAATTATGAAGCAGCTTGTTTTTTTAGTGTTCTAGAACACAAATTCTGTAAAAAGTTAATACTTTCTGAGATAATGGGTATACCCATTAAATGAATTGCCTGGTATGTCACAGAAGCAACAAATATTTTCTAAGTAAAAGAGAATCAATTGGAGAAAACAATTCCACATACACCCAGCAAATGTATAATGCTTAATCGAACCTTGATTAAAAAGGGCAAAATTATTATGCAGAGTTATTATGATTGTTATTTTGTGTTAATCAATTATTATTCAATATAGTTTACTATGTTTTTGCTATAACAATACGTAACAGTTGTTCTTATTAAATAACTCAATAGTAATACTATGTGTTATTTAATTTGGTACATATAAGCATAATACTAATTAATTTCTTAATCAAAAATTTACAAAGCTGGGCATTAACAACATACTTAGATTGAATGCATGAAATTATCTTATCTAATTCCTTAAAAACAAAGAATAAATAGTTATATTTTTAAATCATATAAAAAATATCACACATTTTTTTACTCTCAATGTTCTGTTATTTCACAGAACAATATAATTTACATTTCTTAGCATATTAAATTTTTTGTAACACAGAGTTTAACCCTTAAATTAGCAAACATCAAGATAATAGATTTAAAATTTCAAAGTAGATGTTTTTGATGACTTAGAGACAGCAACTCCCTAATAGTTTAACATAATATAACAGGAAATGCCAAATGTTTGGAAACTAAATTGATTAAAACTCTTAACATATGGAAAATAAAATTAGAGAATACTAACATTTAGGATAATATTTTATTGGAAGTTAAAAATATATATGAACCAAAAAAAAATTTGTTAGAATTTATAATATAATAATAATTGGAAACCTAAAATCATGGAGAATATTGTACACAGAATATAATAAAACAATAAATACTATGATCATTGTATCATCTATTTTTAACAAAACAATACAATTTTTCCCAAAAACCAAAAATATTAAATATGGGTTATGTAATCTTTATTTTTAGAAATCCACATTATTAGCTTTCCCAGTTTTAGTGGTTTATTTAGCATTCTTGCATTTTATGATTCACCATTAATATTTTCCATAAGGTTAGTAACAAGTAATAATAATATATAATAGTCATACATAATTTAAATATATTAATAATTTATAATATATTAAAGAACATTAATATCCATGAAACAATAGCTAAATTATAGTATATTATTTATTACATATTATCTAAACCACTACCAGAATAAATAACAAATATTATCAGTAATTGGTGATGTATCTTATAGGAAACAATTAATAAAATCGACATTTCTTAATGTATATCTTAATAATGTATCATATAAGATATAATTATCAAAATGGATATTTCCTGGTAATACACATATTATCAAAACTTATTAAATAGACATAAACTGAATAAATATATAATATTATGCATAATTATTGTAATAGAACTTGTCAATGTCCACTTTTTTAAAAAAATTGTATAATTTCTTATTCAAATTATCTAAAAACTCTGTTAAAAAAAACTCCCTGTATAGGATTTAACACCAAAATAACATGAGACCAAAACCTTTACATTAAATGTGTTAATAGTGATAACAATTTGTTTCTTCCTTTTAAACCATATGTAACACGGTGTATTCACAAAGTCAGATCAAAAATATTTCTAAATATCATTGAATAAAACACTTGCAAACATGAAGTAGGTATCCTAAAAAATACTCTGCCAAGTTAAGGGTTAAACTATCCACCTATTTAGGTCAATGTTTTTTAAACAAAGCAAGTGATAAAGCCATCTTAGATACTATGAATGACACCAGTATCATGGCAGATTAGTTAATAAGAACAGCCAACAATAATTTGTGTTCCAAAAAGTATGTTCCATCTTCCATTCTATGTGCAATAATTTAATAATTTTGTGTTTTACTATTATTAATCATTAATTAAGTTACATATGCGGCATGCCCTTAGGTTAGAATAAATGTCACTATTTTTACCCAAGTTGAAATTTTAGAAAGTAATATTTTTTCTAACTTTATTAGTTTTATATTAAAGTAACTTAACTTTAGTTAACAAACTTACTAACTTGCCCAGCTTAGCAAATCTATAATATGACAATATATTTTATATTTAAATAAAATAAATATTTTAATATAACAAATGAAAATTCATATTATATATAAGAGGAAAACCCTTAATCTTTAAAATATTGGTAACCTTAATAAGGAAAACATATTCAATTAGTATTTGAAATATTTGTCTTTAAAATATTTAAAGACAAAATTGAACTTGTTTTTTGAAGATGCATTTCACAAATTAAGTTTTATTATGATTATTATAAAAATTTAGTAAAAATGTTTATTTAATAGGCATATTAACTAAATAAGGTACTAACCAAGTATGGCTTCACCAATAAATCCTAATCTTTCATAACTGTCAAAATATTTATTGATAGGATATTTATATTGATAGGATGTATGGGTAAGAGCTTCAAGCAAAAGATCCTTATGTTTAAATGAGTAATTAATTCGGTCTTCAAGTATTTCATAACCAGGCAAAATGGTTGAAAAATTTAAATTATTGAATTGGTCAATACTCATTTTTTGTTTAGGTTTGTATGAATCAATAAATTTGTTTGGTATAATACCAAGACCACAAAGAAGTTTGAAGCCCACTTCAACACCAGAACACTAAAATTAAAACACATTTGGATTAAATATATTGTAAATGTAATATTTATATTTGGACTAACTTTTACATAAGTTCCCACTAATGATTCAATGCAATGCGCTATTATTTTCTTCTCAATCAATTGTTTATTTATAAATAAATAAGACTGGGATTGTTCAACTGATTTAAATCCCGAATTTTTTACATCATCAATTTCAAAATTTGTTGCATTATCTATTACATTTTTTTTTTTTAGAAGATCAGTTTCAATATTTATCCAATCTTCAGATCCTATGATTCCTACAAAAAAGAGGGTGTTATTTATTTTCAAAAATCAATACAAATTTCAATATGTTTATTACTATGTACACCATTCATTATATATAGTATATATAATATATATATATATAGATATATGTATGTCATAATACAATTAATAGTATAACAACATAGGTACAATTGTATTGAACAATAAAATATGAGTATAACAGACTAATAATAAAATATATTTTCTAAATTAAATAGAAATTTAACATATTATAATGTAACATTAAAAATTTAAAATGATTGTACAAAATTGATTTATTCAATAGGTTATAAACTTGAACATTTTATAATAATTATAATATTAGGTTATATATAATTTCCCAATTTATTTATTTATTACTATTATTACATAATATGGTTTTACAGAATTAACTGAGTCAGGCAATATAATATTTAAAAATATCCTAGGATAATGGGGATGGATGCAGCCACTGTTATAGGTAATTTAATATATGTATGTATTTAATGTATACCTGTAAGCAAAGATAAACCATTGCTTACAAAAAAACGATTCTGAAGTTGATAGTGCGGAGTGAATGGAGTTCAGTTGATAGTGATCAACAATAAATTAATGTCATATTATATTAAAACAATAAAAAAGGCTTTCTATATTTTCTATATATTTATTTAATGTTTTACCGATTTTCCCAATTTTCCTAAATTGTTCCCGGTTTTCTCATGTTTTATCTCAATTTTTTACATTGGCTATGAAAATTCTTGGGAAAATCTGAAAATAATCTCTCTAAAGTAACATCCCAGTCAGATTTCTTTTCAGGAAAAATACTATCATTGAAAGTTGGAGCAAAATTACTGGTAGAAAAATTGTTCACAGAAAAAAAAAATAAAAAAATAAAAATCATTATTAAACCAATAGATTCCTCAGAATCTATAACATGTAAAAAAAATAAAAATAAATAAAGGCTGGTCGCTTATTGAAATAATAAGGTAATCTGCAGTGAAATTAATAAACTATTTTTTTAAATGTTGTATTATATTTTACATACAGTAGGTAGCAATATAACTATTAGGTTCATATAAAAGTTGCAACAATTCACATGCAACCATAATAGCTTTATTAAATACAAAAGTAGGTGCATATTTAATATTTAACAAACATAAATAATTAGTAATTAGTTCAATTTACCAGAATATTTAACATCCTTTGTCAACTTTACTTCATGCAACACATTTGGTTGTAAATCATATTTTTCAATCAGAGCCACTAATTGTTGAGGAATACCAAAACATGGTGGTATCCAATCTTGTGGCTGATAATCATTTACCTAAATATTTATAATAATTAAACAATAATATGAATTTATTCTTAGTTTGGTAAAGACATACTAATAAATAAGACCCAATGTTAATTTTCATGCCGACAAAAAATAAGTTTTGATGATCAATTAATTTCATTTTTTTTTTAGTTAGAAATGTTACACTTTGTAGTTTAAATGCATCAAATAATACTAATGAAGCAGCAAATTCAAAAAAACTGTTACCATATATTTGCATGTTTGTGTAGTTAAATATATCATTTGTAATTGGCGGTGTCATTACCTATATATACATGTGAAAATAAATAAATGTATATATTTTATGCTAAAATGGATAAAAATATTAAGTATTAGTTAAGCACAATAATATATTAACATAAAAACCATGGGTAGAGCTTAGAAATACTGGCCCTCAAGTCAGTATAGGGTACAGAGATAAATCTAATTTATATCTGTAGGCAACAATAAATTCAGAGTAATGATTGTATACACAATACTATATTAAAGGCCATAATAATAACGATTTTCATCAAAATTCTTATAAAAAGATGTTCTAGAATAATAGAGATGAATGCAGCCACTGTTATAAGTAATTTAATGTATATCTGCAAGCCACGATAAACCATTTCTAACAAAAAACGATTCTGAGCAGAGTTCAGTTGATAATAATACATTGTCAACAATATATATGTCATATTATAGTAAAATAACTAAATAGGTGTTATATATTTTCTTTAATAATATCTGTTTAATATTTTACCGATTTTCTCATGTTTTTCCCATTTATTGAAAAAACTTCTGGGAAAATCAAAAATTACATCCCTAAGGTATCTTCCCAGTCAAAATTCCTTTCAGAAAAAGTCCTATCATTATGAATCTGAAAGAAATTACTGGTAGAAAATTTTGAACAACAAATTGAAGAGTATTTTGCGATTAAAATAGTCCATAGGAGCAATTGCTTGGGTCTCTAAGTACATCCAAAATGCATTTGTTTTTTTCTTTATTTAAGTAAAATGAAAAAAAATGCAAATCACTTTTTTCATCACACTGGTTTGGGAACCCCTAAGATGTGATAATAAGCAAAAATAACCATTAGAACATGAGAAATATGCTTTAAGGACAATATAGAATAATTGAACATAACATAATATATGAACTTTAAAAAGCTATGATTTCGAAACTTAGTACGATTAATTCTGGCTTCACCAATATACAAATTCTTAAAAAAAAAAAAAAAAATGGAAAATTTGATTTGTTTCACATAATGTTTTTGCCAAATATTCAAATTCCTTTATAAAAACAAAATACTACATTAAACTCAATTTTTTTTTACTACAAAGACTTTTAATGAACCGCCTGTTAAACTTTCATGCATTTCTGTTTAGTCTAAGTTTAGCACAGAGTACCTACTAAATAAATATTACATATAAAATTAAAAGTATTTAATAGCTTAAATGTTTTTTAAAATTTTACCATGTCTAGAAAAGACAAATACAACATTTCTGTCCTAATTTCAAGTTTCTTACTTTTATTTGAAAAATAATAAAAGCACTGTTTCCCAGTTTTTCTTATTTTTCATCGTGGTTTTTCCCAGTATTATGAAAAACACTTGGAAAATCAAAAAATAACCTCTCAAAAGTACTATCTAGACAACATTTCCTTTCAGATATAGTACTGCGCATAGACAGAAAAAAAAAAAAAAAAAACATTTTTGAAATACATTCTTAGCTCACTCAGAATCTAAAAAAAAAATTACTAAAGGTACTACCTTATTCTAATTTCCTTTCTGAAAAAGTGTGACACTTAAAAATTGGTAAAAATCTGAGAAAAAAAAATTAACAGCATTGTAAACCCAACATATTCCTCCCTCCACTCTCAAAAAATTAAATATAATAAAATCATTATATTCCTTTTCTTTCGGATTTGCTTAATTATTAAAACAGAAAATCAAAAACTTTCTTACCCATAAATTAAGTTTAAATTACAACAAGAAAGGTGTCTTGTTTTTCTATTGTAATAATATTTTTGATAGAAAACAAGCCTATTTTGGTTTTTCTTAATAATCATTTATCTATTAACCCTACTTTTTTTTAAATTTTTTTTCCCCGATTTTTCCAAATTATTATAACTAGGAAAATCAAAAAATGACCCGCTCAATTATTTCCAACCAATATTTCTAGTCAAAAAAGGTGCTACATTTGGAGCAAATTTTCCAGAAGAAATTTTATTCACATTATTATATAAAAAAGTTGTTTACAGATATAAAAAAAAAATTAGAGCTAATACCACGGATAGATGCTTAGCCATTTTTGAGCTATTTATAGACATTTTAATTTTGTGAGTTTAGTATGAAATTGTTATGGGTAGGTAATCTCGTGATAAAATTATTAGACTAAACAGAAATGCTTAAAAATTAAAGAGGCTCATTAGAATTTATAAAAATGAGTTGAATGTAGTTTTTTTATAAGAATTTTAATATCAAATTTGAAAAAAAAAAACGGTTTAGTAAAAATTATGTGCACCAAATCTAGTAACTGGTCAATGGGAATTTTTTTAATATATATTTATTTTAAGATAATATGACAAACATATTATTTAAAAAGCAATGATATTTATTAAACTCTGCTAACAGTTGTTTTTCATTAGCAATGATTAATCTTTGCATACAGATGTAAATTTTATTCCCTGCTATATTCTAACTTCCCAACTTCTTACCTACAACAGAGGCCCACCCATCGTGTGAAGTATATCTATATTTTTAATAGTCAGGCTGTCCTTGGTTCCTGATAATATAATATTAAATATAATTTCAAAAATTTCTAAATTTAAATAAAAAAATCAATAAGATTTGTTTACTTTTAACATATCACTTTGTGTAGGTCCAACATTTAGATCAGAAAACTGTTTGGATATTGGATGCAATACAGGAACTTCACTGTCGGTTAAATTTAAAACACTAATTCCACCTATCACATGCTTTAAAATATCATTTGTGTCAATCTAAAATAAAGTGCATAATATTTATTAGTATAAAAATATTCTTAATGTACAATGTAATATTATTGTTTTCATAAATTATGAATTTGTTTTTTTCTTAAAATACAATAATAAGTCACAAAAAAAAAAGAAATAAAAATAAAAAACAGAAAAGAAATACACAAGGGCAAATTATTTTGCAAGCAGCAATTGAACTATTGAAAAGTATGATTAATTTTACTCTAACTTACTGGTCTAAATGTATGAATGAAAATATATAAATCATGGACTCAAACTAATTACTATATTAACTGGTTATATCAGGAAATTTACCACAATCTTTATTATATTAAAATCAAAGCCAATATATTATATTAATATAGCAATTATTTTTCTCTTCTCAAGCAAAATAAATTGTTAATAAATTAAAATTTAACATTTTTCAACAAATTTTAACTCGGTTTAATTTAATTTTGATATGTGGAGTGGGTTAAATTTATTACTGTTAGAAAAATGATATGAATAAATGATGATTTTTCACGATATTTTAATCTGTGGTCATATCAACTAATCACATTTGTTAATTATTAACTAACATTATTTACTTTTGTTTTCATTTTTATTATCTAATATATATTGTTAAATTATATAATTTCTACAAGACAATATATCATTTATGAATAGGAAATCAATTTAAATATAACTTGTACATTCCTATAATTTTTAATTAAGATCATCCATTTGATTTAGAAAGAACAATTACATATTAGTTCTAAGAATTAATTTGTTTTAATAAAATAAATGGAAAGAACTGAAGACTATATGATTTTACTTGAAAATTATAAGGTAAAGAAAAACACCACACTATTTTTTCCAATTTAAAGTAAGGTATTTTAGTATGTAAATAGCAAATTAAATATTTAAAATTTTATTAAAATATAAAATGGTTTTAAAAAGTATCAAATCACTACTAGATACCAAAGTACATTAATAGTTTAAGTATTATGTTTACTTACTTCAATTGTACGATTATTTATATTACAATCATAATCATGCAGATTATTAATAAATTTATGATAATTCATAACATCTAATATTGTTGCAGTTTTCTGTCTATCAGTGTCAATACACCAATTATTTGAACTGCATTTATAAATCAAATCTTCATAAGAATTTTCTATGTATTTTAATGTTTTACAAATTGGTAAAATAATTTCTTTAGTTTTGGGCTCATTAAAACTACAAAATTGATCCATCTTCACTACATCAAAGTTACCTAATATAGATAATAAGTAATAAAATATTGGGCGGTATGTATACAAATTAATATTTAATACTAATGCATGCTATAAGCAAACTAATAGATTTAACTTACAAATTGGTTCATATGGAACAAATGGTACATTGATATTACACTTAGATTCAATTGTCATAATTAAATCAAGAGTAGTTAATAAACTTTCCAATCGATATAATACAGTTGGTAGCATCAATGCTTTAAGCCAATAAACTGATGGAAATTTATGCCATATACATAATTCTGGAATAAGCATTTCCTTGAATTTTTTTTTTTGTCTTTTAGAAACAGATCTAATAATAAATAAAATAATAAATAATTTAATTATTTAGTTTAATTAAATATATATAAAATTACTTATATAAAATTTATATAAAATATATAAAATAAAATTATATAAAATTACTTTGGAACTAAATAATTTATTGTTGAAACATTCAATGGTTTTACATTTATCAATGGTTGGTTTTTATTAACTATAGTAATGTTATATTTTTCAGCATAATATGATTCATAAGTAACAAGCTCAGGAGTTGGAAAAATGCTTTCAGGTGTAACATCAGAAACAACTTCGGTGACTAAATATTTCTAAGCATTAAAATATTTGTTTTTTAAATAAATATACAGTATAATTTAAAGATTTAACTTTTGTTCTGTTCAATTTTTTATGAATTTCTTGTAAAAATTAGACATGCACTATGATTTCTTTATTGTTAATTTATTTAAAAACTAAAAATTTAAACTTAAATAAAATTGTTTTACAAAATTCAAGGTAACCATTTAATAATTATGTTTTGAAAAAAATGGTGAATCATTCAGTGTTATTTAACATTATTAGTTAACTTCCAAAAATTGTGAATAACTATCGAATCCTCATTAATAGATATTTAAAACACCATAAATTTAGTTTCAAAACAGATTTATATATATTATATGAACATCCCAAGATTAATAATTATTCCAAGAAATTGAACAGAAAAAGTTATTGTATTTGTCAGATCTCTATGAGATCTATGCTCATATTTGTATATAGAAACATATTTCAAAAATTAAATGTAGTCTAATCTCTCCTTTGATTAGTTCAACTTACATAGGAAAATACCTACCTACTACACAAATACAATTTTCTACCCTAAATCTTGTTTCCCATACTCAATAAAATTGATTTATATCTTTCCACCATATTTGTCTCTTTAATAGGGGACATCTTATTTACATGAATTGTTAAATACTCATTCATAATTTTATTGATCCAAGAAATTGAAATACATAAGTATTTAAGTAAAAAATTATAGTTGTTAAAAAATAAAACATGAAAACAGAAAAAAAAAATGAATAATAAAATTGATATTATTACCTATATATTATCTGAAAGTATAATAAAATATTTATCAGTAACAAATATCACAGGGTTTCCAGTAATTTTGCAAAAAAAAAAAAAATGTTTATTAGATAATTCAATAAGTTTCTATTTAAAATGACTAATTAAAATTAAAATAATCAATTGTTCTTCATTAATTTTTTTAAAGGAGTTTAAAAATTATTAAAACATCATTAAAATCCATTTATTTACTTCAATTGGTGAAACACTTCTATACCAAGGTGAAACAATAACAGATGTATTAATATATTCTTTAAAAGAATTAGATTCTCTTTGTTTCATAGTAGGTGCATTTGTTTCTACAAATGTATCTATATCAACAACACTCCAATCCACATTATAAGTGTCATCTAAAAAAAATTAAGAATTGAAAAAAAAAGAAAACTTATCTATGCTTATATAAATATATCATACCTGTACAATAAATAGGCACTATCAAATATGAATTTTCTTCATTGCGATAATCTCTAGCAATAAAATCTCTTATACCCAATACATCCAAAAATACTTTACTATGGAATACATCTAGTCTTTTAAGATCTATATCATTAAGATCAATAATTTTAACATTTACTTTTATGTGCACACAAATTTCTCCAAATTGTGTAAACAAAGGGAAATTGGCAACCTATAAAAATATAATTATTCAGTCAAATCTCAAATTAATTAAAATATGTATCATTATTGATTTTAAGTTAATTTATTACAATCAATAATTTATAAGTATAAAGAAATATGTACAAAATATATTTCTC
This sequence comes from Cinara cedri, assembly GCA_902439185.1. NCBI lineage: Eukaryota > Metazoa > Arthropoda > Insecta > Hemiptera > Aphididae > Cinara > Cinara cedri. Next base: position 32,969 of record CABPRJ010001015.1, on the reverse strand, counting down.
AGTGATGGGTCAAATCTTAACTCCATTTTTTCATTACAAACCGGAATAAAATATAATAATATTTTTGCTGAATTGTTAACTTAATATTTTTCTATATAAAAGTAAATCAAAATGATACATTTGATAATGGAAACAGATACAGTCACTGCTGTAGATGGGTAGTTGAGAAGGTGAGATACATAAAATTATTAAATTTATATCTGTAACCAATAATAAACTATTGAAATTAATTGTAGCCAGAGGCATTCAAATTATTAAAAAACATATGTATTGAAAATAACAAATGGAACAAAAGTTCAGTTGCCATTTTTTAATTACAGTAATATTTCTGATAGAAATCTATAATTTTTTTTCTATTTTCGCTGACTATTATTTCATTATTTTTATTTGGTTTTATTTTATTTTAATTTATCAACTTTAAATTCAATGTTAGTTTAATGAGAAACCAGGCAACATGGGTAGGCCACTGTTTGGAAAGGTAGTAGAGGTGAAATTTAATGCATATTTAAAGATAAACCATTGCTAACAAAAAACGATTCTAAGCAGAGTTCAGTTAATAATATTACATTGTCAACAATATATGTCATATTATGGTAAAATAATTGCATAGATACTGTATATTTTCTTTAGTAATATTTGTTTAATATTGTACCAATTTTCCTATTTTTCCCATGTTTCTTCCCTGTTTTTTTAACATTTACTGGGAAAATTGAAATCATTTTAAATCTGAGCAAAATTGCTAGTAAAAAAGTTCTTCTACTAAACCAAACACCTAAGGGTTTAGAATTTGAACTATTAAATTTATTAATAAATCTATATTTTATACAGAAGGCATCTAAATATTTTTTAATAGGTAAAATAGTTTTAGATATAATATCATTATTCACACTCACTCAATATAATTATAATGATAACACAATTTATATTACTTATGATAATGGTCTTACAAGTGGTAATTTGTTTGATGTTAAAATTCCAAACTCTTTATTTGACTTGAGTAGTTTGTCAATTGGTTCATAACTAGAATCCATCAGTTTACTGTTTTTTGAAATGCAATGAATAATATGTAGATATGATGTATTTCCTACTTGTGGATATGCTCCATTTAAGTATGATGGTTTCTAAATTAAATATCCTTTCATGAAGTCATAGTATATTATTATTATGCATAATAAAATGCAGCACTTACTGCAATTGCAACTTTTTGCTTAGTTGATTTATTTAAATTGTATCCATAAACAGACAATTGACATTCATCTTCACTCATACACGGAAACCAGTATTGACTTGTGAAATAATATTTTTCTACAAGTGAAAAATAATCATCTATATCACCAGCTCTATACAACATGATACATGCATTAAATGCGGAACTATTTTTAGCATTGTTCTGATCCCTGTAAAATGATCCCTAAAAATAAAAAATAGTTAATTATAAAAATTAATTTTTGAAAATTATATAATTTCTGACTTCAATAGGGCATTTAATGATATTGTTGCATGGTAGTGTCAGTTCATATTTTATTAAATTATTTTTACATTTTTTATGCCACATTGGTGTTATTTCTGTTAAATGCGTTTCAGATAAAGAATTACAATACCTAAAAACAAAAATAATTAAAATAAATAAAATTAGATTAAAATAGGTGGAAAATACCTTAAAAACAGGACAATATTTAGAAACTAGCAACCTAGAGCAAAATAAAACTGACAAAATATACAAAAAAAAAAAACTGTTTTATGTAGATCTGATAATTTTAGAAGTTTTATCTTAAAGAGATTTAATATAACCATGTAAGTTTTTTCAGAAAATTTCTGTTTCTGATGTAGTAAGGTTTACTTAAAAAAAAAAGTAATACATTGAGGATAAATTATCCTTGATGTTCCTTTTTGATTGATTTACTTTGTGTGAATATTATTAAAAATACATTAATTATAAAAACTATGCTCTCCTCCAAAAATGAAATTAATTTTGTTTATTCCTTCATAAAAGAAAATTTTTTTTTATTTACTAATTTTTCTAATTTATATATTTATATATGTGTCCTTCATATAGTTAAAAAGCTTGTTTTTCATGAATTTTAAATAAGAGTAGTTTTAGTATGGACTGTAGCAAGGTATCAATTGGTTTTATTAATTGGTCAAGTGATTTTTTTTTTTTTATACAGTTTGTAGCTCTGAACTACTTTTCTACCAGAAAACTTACTCCTATTTATATCACCTTAGTTTTTTAAGAGTGTAGCACTTTCTGAAAATAAATTTTACATATTTAGTGTATTGAGAAGGTCATTGTTTGATTTTTTAAGGTGTTTTATAATAATTCAGAAATTATAGGAAAATGGCAAACATTTACTGTGTTCCACAGCCTTACGGTTTTTTATTGCTTTTAATTTTTACAACTAATATTTTTTACCAGAAATGTTATTACATTAAAAAAAAAACTATAAGATTGATTTTGTTCCTTTACACATAGCCAAAAAAATTAGTTTTTGTTTTCTAAAGTAATTGTCAAAATAATTGGGAATAACAAAAAAAAAAAACTAAAATAAAATTTTTTTTTTTTTCAATTATGGTATAACAATTTAACTATTTTAAATTTGTATGCATTCAGTTTTTTACTAAAAATAATGTTCCAAAAGAAAAACTGCAAGAAATCTTTTTTATTTAATTTATAATCTAGTCAATGATCAAGAAAGTTGTTTTGATTTTTTTTTTTTTAATAAATTAACAACCAAAAATACAAAGAAAAAAAAGGGGGAAAATATACGAAAATAATTCTTTATTACTTTAAATTTGATTCAGTTAAAAATATTAATTAACTTGAAATTTTGACTGATAGAAAACGAATATTTGCCTTTCTAGACATGATAAAATTTTCAAAACATTTAGGTCATTTTTGATTTATTTATAGATATTTTAATTTTGCAAGTTTTTAATTAATTTTAATTTGGTAGGAAGGAAATTTGTGGACAAAATGGTTACTCAACCTGTCAAAGGATAAGTGCATAAGAAGTATCTTAGTGTGATAGATACAATCAAAAAGGCCAAAGTCGAAGTTCACTCATATAGAAATTGAAATTTTAGAGTACTGACTTAATAAAGGTCTTGCAAGGTTTCCCCAGACCTTCACTTTTCATATTATATTTAAATACACAGATAACATTTTTTTTTTTTTTATTCATTAAATAAAATTGACATTTTTTAAAATACAAACTGTCCCACTAAGAATATAATCTCTGGAGACATAATAAAGACAATCAAATTCTGTCTTTTTTTATATTATTCACAGGGATGAGGACTAAAAATATTTATATTTGTATTCAATTTAAAACTTTTTATTTTATAATTTTCTGAATATTTTAAGATAATCCATTCCATAGAATTTGTTTTTCTGAAAATTTTAATGTATCACAAATTTATATGGGATTAACAATTTTTAACTAACACCTATTTTAAATTCTACTAATCCATGGAAAAACTGATGTTATCCTGCAATAACACAGCTGTTATTCCCTATACAATATATATAGGGTTTATCTGGGTGTTTACAGAAATTAGTAGAATTGAATATCATTGTGAGTTTTCATTATATGAATGAAGAATCTGATCTGTAATTTGGAGTTTGGGTAACATAGTATTTATTATTCTAAAAAGTTAAAATTAATATATTTTCTACTTTAGTTAAGACACTTTTCATATAAAAAAAATTTGTGATATTGTGTATAATCAAATAATAAATGATTCATTTTTTATAATTTAGGATTAAAATTATATTATACAATACAAACAAATTTTTTAAAAAATATATGCTTATCTAAATCTTATGTAAAATATAGAAGTAGCAATTTAAAATGTTTAATTTATTTGTGTATTATATTTGAACCAAAAGAGTTAAATTAAAAATATAAATATTTTCAAAAAACCTATTTGTTTTGCCACTAAATAAATAAATGATTGCAAAACCCCATTTTATGAAACTTCTGTATATTTAAATAAATATGTAAACTAAAGAATCAATATTAATAAAGTAGGTACTTTATTAATAATAGGTACCTCTCAATAATATCAATTGCATTTTTGTGTGTTAGTTTTAACTTTGTTGTCATAAAAAATTCATTTATGTTTTCTTCATGGTTGTCATCTTTAATTTTATTAAATACCAGTATCTAAAACAAACAAAAAACCAATTAACAAAAATACCTATTGTATATTTCTTATAGATTACATTATGAAGAATAGTGGAGCACAAAATATATTTTTCTAGTACAACACACTAAATTTACAAACATTACCAAACACCAACTCCTTATTCAATAGGTAGTTCATATTCTATACCTAAATTTGTAATATTAAATTCTAAATCCTAAATTCTCTCTTTAAAAGAATTAATTGGTTGAAATATGATATAAATATTCTACATATAACTTAATATTTACAATACAACCATAGTCCCTCCCTTGGAATCACCACCACCACTACTATATGCACCAATTTATACTTAAACAATAGTTAACAATAAAATAACATAAATATTAAAATTATATAAAAAATATTTTAAACACAAATTTTAACAAATTTCTATTTAATTCAGCTGTAATTTAGATTTAATTTTTGTTACTCATAATAGTATATTGTTATTGTTTTAAATATTTAAAAAACCGAGGATCCTCATTTTCTATTGTATAAGGATAACATTTGGTGAATGTTATTTATATTATTATAAAATATAATAATGTGTAAAAGAAAGTTTAGTTAGTTTTATAAAAATATTGATATTTTAAACCAAAATGTTATAAGAAGTTCATGATTATAGTTAGATTTTTACAATATATTCAAAACATAAACAATAGAATGCAAAATAATCTAAGAAACTAAATTAAACAACAAATTAACAAATAAATGCATATGTTTTTATGGGGAGGGAGGGGGTTAACTCTTATGAATAAATAAAATAAATTTATATATATACTTCATCAATTTCTTGTTCCATTTTAATGTATTCAGTAAGTTTTTGATCAAAATCAGACTGATCCAGTGTTAAAATCATTAATTCACTCCCATTACTGCGTGCAATGTATTTAGATAGCATATAAGTTTGAAAATTGTTTGGGGTATCATATCTTATGACATAATTGCAATGAATGTTTATCTCATGTTCAAGTAAATCTGATGTTATCAAAACATTAATTCGCCTTTCATTAAAACTAAAAATACATATTTATTTAGTTAATATAAATCATAATATTAATATATAAAAACATGGTGTCCCACAAAGATTTTGCAATATCTGCAGAGTTAATCAAATTGTTTTTTTTTTTTTTTTTTTTAAATACAGGGACAAGGACTATAAATATTTATGTTCCAATTTTTTTTTTTATGTTTTGTTCAAAAAGTAATTTTTAATTTTAATATTTAAAAAAAAAAAAAAAAAAATGAAAATAGCCATTTCAGAGAAAAGAAGTGTACAGTCAATTAGTTATAATAATAGTCTGATGTATAATCATAGGTATATTTTCCTCTGAATAATAAAAAAAAAATTAATACCTCAAAATGTTCAGAAGAATAAACTCTATAAAATGGCCATCTTCAAATTTTTCAAAAATAATACAAAAACTTATTTTTTTAAATGTTTTACCAAAACATAAAAAAATAATTGCAGTAAAAATATTTGTATTCCTTATTGGTGAAATATAAAATCAAAAACAAAATGAGATAATCATTATTATGTCCAGAGATAATACAATATGTATTCTTCTTGGGACACTGTATGTTATACACAATTAATAAAATACTAAATACTTTTTAAGAATATCATTATCATGCATATTTTTAAATATCACTTCATTATGACTAAGGTTATACAAATCTCTTGCTCCTGAGGTATAATTACAAATAATATTTGTATTACCATTTTCTTTATTATAATCCTGTTGAAAAATTAATTTATAAATAGGTATTTTGATACATCTACTACAAAAAGGTACATACAGTAATATAATGATATAGAATTTGTGCAGTTGTTTGATGATTAACTAATACTAAACAGATATCAGTGTGGTTCATATTTAATAAAATTTCCAATAATTTTTTTAACTTTGGAGAAATATTATTGCAAACACCATTCCATTTATTTTTTGTAGAATTTTCTTGCATGCTTGTAAATAAGCTTTTTCGAATTAAATTAATTTCTGATAAGACTAGATGCAATAAGAACAATATGTTTGTGTTATTTGAAAACATTACTTTATGTTTTTCGATTTCCATCGTGTAAATCCAAGATAATATAAATGCAGTATATGCACCACCATCAAAGATTTCCTAAAATAATAAAATGGCTAGATTTTTTTTATTTCTTAAAAATGTAACTAATTATTCTTACATTTCTTATGTCAAGAAAATAACTTTCCAAATTGATATTTTCTTGTGTTGCTTGCTCCATTTGTAATTTCCAAAATAGCTTAAATTCGTTATTATGTTTGGTTATACAGTTAATAATACAAGACAAATTTGCATCTGGAATAAACTTATCATAAAATCTTATAAATTCCTTTTGGTATGCTGAAAAACTGTTAATATTGTTGATTACCATATTATATTCTATATTATACAAATAATTAAATCTTACATAGACATTTTTCCTTTATAACTAGTCTGTATAGTAGCATTAAAGGTGTTTTGTAGTTCATTAAGGTGTTCTTTGACATCATTAACATTAGTATTAATTAAAGTAGAAGTAATGCCTAGTATAAAAGGGCTCTTACTTTGTTTAAAATCATTATCATGGAACATCTTCATTATCTGAATATTTTATGTAAAAAAAAATAATAATAATAAACAATATTTTATTGTTAAACACTTCAAAATAAATTATATTTCTGTCAATAAAAAGTAAAAATCTTTTTAAACCTTTTTTATAGTTACTATTGAATGAATCAATTTTTAACTCTAGTGGAAGCCCAAAATATTTTAAAATACTAGTAGAAATGCATTATTAAAATGTATCATGCATTATGAATGATGCTCTACCACTCTAACCCAACCCAAACTAAACAGTAGAATATCTCCTCAAATAATTGACAGAAATTCAATACCAATATTTATTTTAACAAACATTCTATCTATTTATTGAATTTTTAACATAGGTTACCATTTTAAAATAAAAAGTAGAAAGTGGTTTGTTTTACTTAAGAAATAGGGATGACAAAAAATAACATAATTATAAAATTGTAGAGCTGCTTGTTTCTTAAATGTTCTTTAAAACGAATTTCCGAAAAAAAAGTTAATACTTTCTGAGATAATAAGAGTCTCATGATAGATTGATCACCTTATATAGTGAATATTAATAATAAATACATATTTATGTATACATCAATTATCTTTTTAACTATGTTTAACAATACAAATTAATTAATAAGCTCTATATTTTAACAATTTGTATCAATTCCCATATAAAACACTCATTGAGATCAGCTCAAAACCGATTTTTACTCTAATCAAGAAATTTAACTGAAATTATACAGGAGTTACCTGACACAACTTATGAAATACCTACTCAACCATAAAAGGTAACCATACTAAACTTCACCACAAAGAAAAATAACAGGACAAATCGTTTTTTCGTTTAAAATATATTAGATAGGAAATCCAATATCCTCTTATAAAACATTTGTAAAAGGTTAAAAGTTAGAATGATTTGGTCATGTATTGAGGATAAATGGAAAAAAAATTAAAACAAATATTCGATTTAAGTCATAAGTAAAAGACCTGTAAAAATATGACAGACAATATAGAAGACTGATATAAGAAAATGGGAGGATCCAATAATAGAAAAGGGGTAGAGTAATGAGAAGGCTTGGTAATCTGTTTAAAAGATAACAATATATTCATCTTTTTCTTTACTAGGCTTAAAAATAATATTTAATTTTTAATTTTTTTTTTTTACTATTTTCAGTATTATATAGGAATAATCTAAAATCCTATAATTCAATAACATTAATTAGTTTACTTAAAAACTATAATAATTTATTATATTTTTATGAAATCAAGTAATTTCGCTAAATTAAATCCCTAGTTTTGGACATGAAGTTGAATATTTTAAATTTGTAATTATTAAAGAATAGATAAATTGACTGAATTTCAAGTTTAATTTATCTAAAATTATGTAATTGTGCAATTTTAATAAATGTTTCAACAATTTGGTGTTTTTGTGTATGTGAATGCTTATTAGTTAATAAAATTAAAAATAAACCAACTTGATTAAGTGGATGTGATGACAAAGCATTGTGACATTCATCAAAAATAATAAGATTTGCATCATTTATGTTTATGACGCTAGTTTGTAAATTAGACAAGTACATGGAAGCAGACATAACCACAATCTAAAAGTAATAAATAAAAATTAAACAAATCATTCAATATAAAATAACTTATTAAAAGGAGGTATACACTTTATATTTATTCAAACATTTTATCTTATTAAAATATATTAGAAAAATAATAGAACAAATCAGGGAATTAAGATTTAAATATATATATATATTATGTATATTCATTATAATTAAAGACCGGATTTGTATGCATTTTAAAAATGTACTAAAAAATGACAAGATATTCAAAAAAAAAAAGCAAAACATGCATAATAAAGTTTAAAATTTTGTATTTTATTTAAATTTTACAGTGATAATTAATTATTAATTTAATTAAAATTTCTGTAAACAAAAAAGTAAATAAGTAAATAGTACATATTGGTATATAATGGGGAAAAAGAATGACAAATTTAATGTAGTAGGCATGTTAATTGGAAAAACAATAAGTTATTAAAATGTGTTCCATGTTTATTTCTATAAAATTATGACCACAATCTGTAAGGATGTACTTGTAAGATGAAAAACTGCATTCAACATCAACACTGGTTATTGATGCATATTTAAAATTGGCTAATACATCCGGTGAATAATTTNCCATTAGTCCTTTATTTTTATCGAAAACATTTTTAAATTTTGTTTTAATTATTGTACTATTTATGCTCGTAGGAAGTTCATTGATAGAATTTTCTACTTGTTTTAAAATGTTTAACGAGTCTACAAGTGCCAAATTAGAATTTTTAAGCTCTTTGATGCTTTTAATGATACATGGAAAATGTAATGAAAATTTCCACTATGTAAGTTTAGTTAACCTATTTTAATATTCTTTGTAACGAAAAATATTTGATATATTAACCTATCTATATCTTTTTGTATTTGTTCGACATGAATTTTTGTTAAAATATGCAAGAATATGCAGAATATGCACTTATGTCAGAATATGCAAAAATATGCAGCATACAATTTTGATATTTAATTAGTTAGGTAATGATTTTTAGACACTTATTAACTGCATGTATATGATGTTGAAAATAGCAACATGCATTTCATGCAAAATCCGGACTTTAATTATAACCCTCAAATTTATTTTAGTACCAAAATACAATTTGTACAATCAATAATCAACAATGTGAAAGGTACTTAGATTGTAAAAATACAATCATTATATTGCAAAATCTACGCTAATATGTAAATATATACACATCAAATTTCAGATTTGCAAACCAATATAATTAACAATAAATAGCAAAAGTATATAAATTTTATAAATCCGAAAAAACCCTGGTTAAAATATTATCCTTTTCTTCTGGAGTTTTACAAATTGTTATTAATAATACATTTTAATATAATACTTACATGACATTTATTCAATATTTGCTTCCATTGCTCTTGAGAATACAAAAAAACATTTATAGAACTAAGAAATATGCCTATATTCCATGGCAAATGGTTTCTTAGATCTTTTATATGTTTATTGATAAGAGATTCAGTTTCAACAATGTAAAATGTCCACTTCCTTTCACTTCCTAATGATCTAAAAATAGTTACAAAAATAAAAAATAAAATATTGCTTTGATAAAGTTTAAAAATTCAAAATATATTTGTATACATACTTATTTAAAGAATACCCCATTTTTTTAATCATCATTTTAATTAAATTAATTTTTTTACTTGCACTTGGTAGATACAGAATCTTGTTCACTACTCTACCTTTTCCTAATAACAGATCTTGACAAACGATAGTATCAGTAACTTCCTTTGAAATAATATAATTTAAAGATCAATTTTGATTCTATCTTAGAAGAAAATACAGTAGAAGGTGCTTATTAGAAACACTTTGGGACTAAGGTGAATGTGTCAATTAATCAATTATTTATAATAAACGATTGATTTTAATATATAATTGTTTTAATATGCACCTTCTACTGTGTTCAAAAAGTAATAATTTTAAATTTAATCTTAATTATAATACATGCATGCATACTGTATAATGATAATGTAATAAATATAAAAGCAAATATACTAGGTGATCCATTAAAGCAGATACACTCAGTATCTCGGAAAGTATTAACTATTTTAAGAATTATTTTATAGAACATTTAAGAAATAAGCAGCTCTACAATTTTACAATTATGTTATTTTTTGTCACCCCTATGTTTTGGGTAAAACCACTATATACTTTTGATTTTCAAATGGTACCTGTATTAAACATTCTATTAGTATTAGAGTATTAGTTGAAATAAATTTTAATGTTGACATTTTTGATTTCTATCAAGCTTTTGAGGAGGTATTCCACTTTTAAGTTTGGGTTGGAGGAGATTAGTGAAGTATCATTTGGATGTACAGCTAGATAGAAATCAAAAATTTCATCATTAAAATTTATTTTAACTAATACTCCATCTATTTATGGAATTTTTCATATAGGTTGCTATTTAAAAATCAAAAATGGGTAGTAGAGTTTTACCCCAAAAATAACATAAATATAAAATTGTAGAGCAGCTTATTTCTTAAATTTTCTAGAAAATAAATTCCGAAGAAAGTTAATACCTTCTGAGATAATGAATGTACCCACTTAAATGGACCACCTGGTAACTGTAATCCAGAAATAAGGTTAAGTAGATGTATTACTACAAAAAGTAATTAATACTTTAGTTGGTAGTCTATTTATTAGTATAATAAGTAACATTAATATAGTAATAAGAAAGCTGTCCTAGGATAATGGGGATGAGTGCAGCCATTTAATATATACCTGTAAGCAATGATTAACCATTACTAATGAAAATTGATTCTAAGCAGAGTTCAGTTAACAGTGTTGCTTTATTATAATATAAATGTCATATTATGGTAAAATAATTAGATACATATTCTTTTTAATGATATTTGTTTAATAATGTACCTAATTTTCATTTTTTCCCATTTATTGGGAAAATCAAAAAATGATCTCCCTGAAGTACTTTGCCAGTTAGATTTCCTTTTGGAAAAAGTATTATCATTGTAAATCTGAGCAAGATTTCTGGTGAACAAGTTGATCACAGATAAAAAAAATTAAAATAAACATCATTGTAATACCAACACATTTGAAACCACTCAAAATGTGTACCTAATTAAACAATGTATTTTTTTATACCAAGTAATTATTTTATTGGTCTATTAGGAACTTGGGTACCTAATTAAATTCTATCAGTCAAAAGAAATAAATATTTAAATCATAACCAGGTATATTTAGTTCCCAATTATCATAGACAATAAATTATATCCTATGCACTAGTTATTATTGAATAGATATATAATTACTACTTATTACTATTGTATGAATAGCAAAGTACCTATATTCAATATATTTAAAAATATGTATTAAGCTAAATAAAACTTTCATACAGAAAAAAATAATGTTTTGTTTATTATATTTATAATCTTCACAATAATAATAAATTCTACATTTAGAGATGTAATTTCGGTTTAAAATGTTGGTTCAATCTGTTAAAAATTACTATTATAATTTTAAATTACATTATAACTATATCCAATATTGTGTATTTGAGACAGTAATTTGAGCCCTCTACAGCAGCGGTTCTCAAAGTGTGTACCATGGAACAATCTCAAGGGTTCTGCCAGATATATGTGAATTTGAAATTAATAGATGTCATCCTTAAACCATCCTTGAATCCGGATCTTCGAACAAATTTTGGATTGGACTCAATAACAATACCCATCTCTAGCTGAAATAGCTATTCTAACTCTAAGTACGTTTTGTACAACATACCATTGTTAGGGTGGTTATTCCTCTTATGCTTATACTAAAAATAAGAACAGACATAGATTGTTTGCTGCTCTAGACTACAAATTCAACTTTCAGATATATAAGACCAATTTTAAAACTATTATAAATCAAACCATAAAACAATTTCATTCATCACATTAAAAAATTTAAAAGTAAACATATATTATAAAATTTAATTAATTATATTTTGTTAAAAATAAATTTTTTTTCATAATTAAATAATGAATACTTGTTATTTTAATAAGTAAAATTTTGATTAAAAATTTTTTTTTTATAAACTAATTGTAATTAACTATAATCATGAACAATATTGTTCAATCATTTTTTCTAGTATTAATTGTTCTATAAATGATTGAAAAATTAGGGTTCAGTTTGAGTTAGAGACATTAGGGTTCTACGAAACATAAACTTTTTCCTAAAGATGCCATGGTCATAAAAGTTTGAGAACCACTGCTCTAGAGGTAATCAAAGCTCCAATGTCACAGAATTTTAATACCCACCTTGGTATTACCTCGGTAGATATAAATAGCCTGTAGGAAAAATCTCAGGCAATTAATACCTCACATAATATAATATTACCTTTAGTGAGTATGAATCGTCAAAATTAGGAAATGATTTTCCCTGTAGATAGATACATGTAACTTCTTGTAACCGCACATTAACACTGACCATTTTAAATGAATATGATAAAAAGTTAATATTGCTATTTTAAATATGGCAATAAACAGAACCATTATCTATAAATTTGTTATGAATATGAGCTTATACATATGTATAAAATGGATATTTACACAGAAAAGACCACAGGTGATCCTGCTTATTCAATTGTCTAAAAATAAAATTTTAAAATTATAAAATTCGGTATTTCGGTACTTCAGATTTCCAATTTGTGCAAGTATCAATAGTATCAGTGGCGTATTTGACTTAGTTTTATAACATTAAAATTATTATACACAAGGTTACATTCTACCCTTCGGTCATACATAATATTATTACCTACTTATAGCGATTCATAGTCACTGAAGTAAAAATACATGTGTTGTACAAATCATCTGTCACACCGGTGTTATTTTTTAATTGATGTTCATATTTTGTTCAACTGATATGCAAAGTGTTGACACCTGATAAATACACCTTGGTGGTATCATTTATAAATCACATCAGATAATATTAAACCGTACCTATACCTTTGTTTTGTATTCATAATTACAGTTTATTACATTAAGAATTCCTAGATATATATCTAGATTTTAGAATTCAAAAATTGTATTTTTATGTAACTAAATCAATATTCTGGAACACTAAGTGCTGCTGTAAAAATTTAAATTAGTATATCTTAGTTTTACAAATTACAGGCTGCACATATAGTTTTAAGAAAAAAGTCTTAATCTAATAGACATCTATTATACATATTTTGAATATTATTAATAACTTACCTCAGTCTGTGGATCCATTTTTGAAATATTCAGTTTTATATCAGACATTAGTTAGCCTATAATACAATATAAATCACAATCAATCAGATGAACATTATACGTAAATTAAAACATGAATTATTATTTAATTATAAAACAGTTAATTTCTGAATTTTGGGATGGAAGAAAATTTAATAAAAAAACAAGTGACATAATTCACACGTGGTTGGCCACTGTTAAGCTGCTTACATATGGAGCCGGGAGCAGTTCAACTAAAAGCGGTTGCGATCGGGCAGTTGAATCGGGCTGGTTGCTTACATGCGGAGCGGTTCATAAAAACTGTTTTCCTTGATCAAAGTATCATACGGTTATCTCATTGAGTAATATTACACAGTTAAACTATATAATAACTGGAACGCTCACCACGCAGTGTTGCTCAAGTGAGCATGTTAAAAGAGATGGCAAATACTTTAGGTATATCTATCTCTGTTTAACATACGACGCTAATGTATAATTTTATTTATACATATTTATACACGTAGGCCACCGACTAGTAAAGGCTAAAATATTGTATCGACAACGTTACCTATACAATATGTGGCATTTAAACATTATTTTATCAGTATACTATAGAAAAACTATGTTTAAAAAACAAATATATCCTCTCGTCCGCATAACGGCGAACACACAGTACACACTACAAAATCCTTTGTAATCCCTTGTTTTTCCTAAAATTTTTGGTCTAAAAATCACAAATCTGTTTATAATAAACTTTCTATGATTATGATATTCTGGAATAAAAAATTAAATTTTATTCATTTGCTGTATAAACTTAACAATGTTGGTCTTTGATATGAGAAAAAACTTCTAGAAAGATCTTTCCATTTTTAAAAAGAAATCAAATGTATTTTTATTACAAAAGAATAAACAACCTTTTTTAAAGAGTTTTAATTTAGATAATTTTGTAAACTCATAATCAATACTTGAATTAGGTTCAATAAAATTTAAATAATTTTTACATAATTTAGACTTTTTTTAATACTATGTATTATGTAGAGAATTTAGTTCACCATTATTTAGTAAAAGAACATGTGGCTCAACTTAATTATCAGTAATTTTTACTTCAGATACATTATTGCCATTTTTCTATCTATCTGGTTTTTATTTACATTAGTCATATGGGCAGTGAGCGTTCCAGTTATCTTATAGTTCAATTTATAATTACTTACGGCTATAGATAATATTATACAATATTATAAATAGCTGTATAACATCAAGAGCGTGGAAACACAGCGTAGTGGAAACACAGCATCGCGTATGTATTGAATCGAAATATAAACGTTAAGAAAAATGTATAATTTCAACATAAAATTGCATCAGCCAACCTAGATAAATTAATTTCAGGATATTTAAGAAATTGTCGTAACAGAATAATGTACATAGCCGCGACTATGAACAACGGGTTACAGAGTAACTCCAAGCATATTATTTTATATTATAATCTAAAACTTAATAGATAGGTACTTAAGATTATATATCTAGGTATATAAGAAATTTTGTAAATTATCGATACCCCCCCTCGGAGGACGTAGGTCTGAAATATTTGAAATAATCACTGGAGAGAATAAACTTCATAACCTCTGTGGATTTTAAAATCGCCCCCCCCCCCATCAGAAATAAGATTCATCCTCCACTGTATTTTGGTCAAATAATTACATATTAGCATTATATAATATTTTCTTTAATAATATTTATTTAATATTGTACCAGTTTTAACTTTTTTCCCCCGATTTTAAAATGATTTTTCCCAGTTTTTCAATGTTTTTCCATTTATTGGGAGAACTCCTTAGAAAATCAAAAAATTACTTCCCTAAAGTACCAGCCCAATCAGATTTTCTTTCAGAAAGTGTTGTAAATCAGAGCAAAATTGCTGTTAGAAAAATTGTTCACAAAAAAAAAAATAACACCAGTGTAGAACCAATAAATTCCTTGCTGTGATAAGAAACAAATTGTACATAGGTACACAACCTTTAAAACAACTGTAGAGTCAACATAGAAATTTAATTGAGTTGGTTTTAAACTATCTTTAGTCTATAATAGTTAAAGAATCATAAAAATCAACTATGACTAAATGCTTGCGTTTTATCAAGAAAATTCTGACATTTGTAACACAACTTAGCTAAAATGTACTTTACCAGGTCCTTTACGCCCATTTCAATTTTTTTTAAATTTTGATTATGAAACTGATGGAATTTTTTCATAGGAATGGTTATTAAAGTTATAGCAAAAAAATTCAAAACCTTCAATGTTTTCAGGGGGGGGGGGGGGAGAGGAAGGTGATTGTCATTCAGCCAAATTTAAAAATTATAATCATGATAATAAATATTTAATAATTTGTATACATTATTTTAGTTTAAATCATCAAATTTTAATTTCACATTGATAAACTATAATCATAAAACAATAATAATAATCTAAGTATTCTAAGTTAAAATCTTATTAAAAAGGAAAACATTTAATGAATAAATAATACAAGGAGAACTGGAGAAGTTTTATTTTCTCATACATGGACATTTATTTTATCTATTTGTAATAGTTTTAAAATCAAAAATTAATTTTTAAATTATATATAGTGTTAATATTAAATATTAACCTAACATTTTTTGCTCCAAAAACATTAAAATATTCAATTTTTAAATTATTTTTAATATTTTGGTTATTACACACTTTAAAAAAAAGTTATAATTCAAATTATATTATAATTTTACATTCTAAATGTAGCGAAGAATATATTGGTTTTACAAAGATGCTTATTTTTTTTTTCTATGTGAACATTTTTGTACAAGAAAACTTACTCCGATGTGTACATTGTAGACTATTTTCTGAAAAGAAATTTTCTTGTGATGGTACTTTAAGCAGGTCATTTTTTGATTTTCCCTAGTGTTTTCCCAGTATGTGTAAAAAACCGATAAAAATGTACAAAAATGGCGAAAACAGTACAATATTAAGGAAATATTAATATCAGTCTTTTTTATGTTTAAAACTAATATTTGTAAAATTTTTAAAAATTAAATATTTTCCTATCCTGTTAATGAAACTTCGTGATAACTTATATTAATGAATTACCTACCTGTACATATAAACCTGAAACCAATTTTCAGTATACAAAATTGTACACAACACTTTGCATATCACAATTTTGAAGGGGGACCAATAAAATAGTGCTATATTAGATTAAGTTAACTTAAGTTTTAAAAGTAAAAATATTTAAAATAATGATAAATCAACCCCTAATCAATTGTATGTGTCTGTTTGATTATAAAAATACACCAGTTAAAAGTATAGGATTTTCACCATCATAAGTGATGATGTCCAGAAAGTTATTTAAATTAAAAATAACCTTTTACCAAAAGCTATGGATTTAGAGAAAATTATTAGAAAAGTAAATAATTAGGATAAATAATAGTGCTGTAAATTCAGTTGATTTCTTCAGGTGAGTAAATTTTGTTTTTGGATAACTGGAGTGGTTGGAATAAGAGATAAGATGCGTAGATATTACTGGATACTAAGTACAGAAGGTAAAATGTTCAGACGTGCTAGAAGATATCTGAGAAATATGAGAGATATTTAAATGAAATTGATTCCACAGTACAAAGTGAGAATACAGCAGGTTTAGGTCAGCAGTGAATAATTTTATTATAATAGTGATAACGTAATTATAATTAAAATTATAGTTTCTTAATCACTTATTTAATAAGATCGCTAGGACTAGGTAGGTAGGTAACATTTTAAAATACTTACCTATTAATGACACTTATAGGTATTTACACACTGCTAAAACTTCTGGTCAGATGATGAGCGGTGACTGGCCACAATTGATGCCTGCAAATTTCACTCCATGTTTGCAATTTAAATAGTTGAAAATAATGGAAAATAATGTAATAACAGAAAGAAAAACATGAGAGACCATACGTTAAAATGTTCCGTATGCTCACATGAAACCGACAGACTTAGGTGACCGTAGGTAGTAGTAGGATATTAGTTGCAAAAACACAAACCAATCATTTAAGGTTATGGGTTGGACTTGCGATGATAACGCTAAGATTCTCGAGGGGAAAAATTGTGAAACAGAATCATGGAAGATTTAATGGTGCGTCTATAGTTTTTCTTCCACTGTATTTATTTAACATCGTTTTAAGGGAGGATTTCTACTTGATGTGATTACGGACCTAACCTAACCCTACACCGGGTGTACCAGTGAATACTACGTCGGGTAGTACCCAATGAATTATAAGATAACTTATCTTAATTTTCTTATAGTTCAATGGTAAAACCCAGTTGTCAAAAAAATGATAAAGATAAAATTTAAACTAAAATGTAGTTACACCAACAATATGGAAAAAAAAGGAAGGTCGCACGAGTTTGTAACCACTGTTGTAGGTGGGAAATTGGGAGTATAGGATACAGAAATGAATTTAATGTATATCTGTAAGCAATAATAAACCATCGCTAACAAAAAATCGATTCTGAGCTTGATTGAAGATAATGTTTTATTAACGAACGCACGAATCGCATCACATCGAACAATAATTGTCCAATTTTTATCCATTCTATGCTTGTAGTTTTTAATACACGCGCATTCACACATATGTTAAATATATCAGTAATTACTCGTATAATTAAGCACATATTTAATGTGTACCTCTAACTAATAGTGATTCCACTGTTGACAGTGGAGTGGTGACTTTAATATTAAAATGTTAATAATAGATAATTTTCAAATTTAACAAAACTTAAAATTCAGACACAGCCTTATATAGAAGTTTAGTATGTAACATTTTAATAAATTTGCCTATTAATGACACTTATAGGTATTTACACTCTGTAAAAACTCATTAAACAGTACGATCAAATTTGATAATTAGGAATTGGAAATTGAATTATTGTATTATCGCTAAAAGGAAAAATGAACCAAACTTTATTCTATTACCAAATTTTGATTAATTTTATATGTAACTATATGTGAAGTATACTTTAGAAAAAAAATCATTCAAATTGATATATATTTGTCGAAGTTCAGGTTTCCATAAATAAAAAAAAAACATACGCGTTGAATACATAAGCTCCTTTTTTGAAGTTAGTTAAAAAGAACTGATATTGTTATGTATAGTTCTCTGTTATTGATAATAAGTTGGAAAGGTATGACATAGGTGATTTTTTTTAAATCCTGAATGCAACAAAAATAATATTGCATACAAAAAACGCTTCTGAGAGGATGAGTTCGGTTAATCATTTTTTTTTGCTTAATTTGAATTTGAATTTTGAATTTTACCTATAACAATTTATAATTGTTAGTGATTTTTAAGAGTTTCATTCACTTTTGAACTTCAAGTACAGATAAAAAAACATGTGACGTTACAATGTTGAACATTTTGTTTACTAAGAATACAACTTATAATCTCAAATTTTGAACATTTATATGCTGTCAAACAAACTAAAATATAATATTTACCTATTACCTCATAATAAAATGATATAATTTATAGGTATTAAATACAATGTGCCTATAGATTACCTATAGCCCCCCAAAAAATATTTGAACATAATTATTATTTCATTAGTTCTTGAGTACAGAATCTTATTAATTTAAATATTATTTTTAAGTACCTACCTTCCTACCTAAATAAATAAACTTAAATTTTATTTAAAAAAACTATATATTTTGCCTCCTCCAGATATTATAATTTTAAAACTAACATTAGTCATTGGAAATTAAAAAAAAGTTTTCTGGCTTCCCCTTTCAGTTATTAAATGAAAAATGTTTCTCCAAGACAACGGGATAGGTTAAGCTAATTCTAATAAATATTTTTTTAAAATTATTTTAAAATAAAATAATACTTTTTTGAAATAATTAATAATATTTTAAAACAAATTTACATATTGTAATAGCTATATATATTTGTAACATACATTAATATAATGCAAGCATTTGTAAACGTAAGTCGACACAATAAGTAAAATCTATTTAATTATTGTACACAAATAGTACTTGATTAACATTAGATATATTTATATACTTAGAAAGGCCAACAAGAAACTACACAAGATTTAAAAAATACAATATCTTGTCAAAAAGAAAAATTATGTCAATTAATGGATAAATTAAGAACACACGATGAAGTGGTTACTGAGAGGAATCACTTACGAACAATAGTCAAGGATTTTGTGCAATGGAGTGAAAAAAATGATGTAAATCGTAAGGAAGTGTTTACTGAATTATTAACTTCATTTGAAGATCAAGCTGATAAGCTTAAGAATGCTGCAACTGTAGAGTGTACTTGGCAAGTTAAGTATAGCGAGTTACAAAATATTAAGGATGCCATTGCTGATGAGTTAAAAAATATAAAATCAAATAAAAGACAACTTAAATCTAAGTTAGAAAACGCCGAGAAAAATAATAAATGTATTCAAAACGAATTATGGGAAGTTAAAGTAAATATATAATTCATATTAATAGCTGGTATAAAATATTATTTGATACTTATCACAATAGTTATTATTGTGATAAGTACCTACTAATAAAGATTTAGATCTAAACGTAATATAGGTACATAAATAATGTTTTATATGTATATAAATTGATTAACCTTACCTAACCAAATACCTACAAGTAACCATTGTTGGGAGTGGTCAGATTAGATTTCCCTTCAAAGAGAATATTGTCTAGTTCCCCATTTGACATTTTTATAATCATAAAGGTATTAGGCATAGGTATTATATATTACTGTCACAGTATTTTTACATAGATTAAAATTCCATGTAGGTAACTACTGTTTTTATAAAATTACCGAACTATATAAACATCTATGAAAACCAAATTAACTAATAAAATTAATACAATTATTAGTAGTCATTATGTAATAATAAATATAAATGTATTACTATAAATACTTTTTTATAGAAAAATAGATAAATGAATTGATATTATATAGTAGTGGCCATGAAAATAATCACAAACATGAAAAATTCAAAAGAGTTCATCATAAGTAAACGTTTGTAACAGAACAATTTTATTTAAAAATAAATTTATAAAATATAAGAATCATAGTGCAATTATATACTATAATAATTATTACAAAAAAAAAAAAATCATGATAAATATATTGTTTTTTAGTTAGAATGTGCAGAGTTGGAAGACAAAAAATGTATTATTGAAAAATTGAAAGCAAATTTGAAATCTAATGAAGAGGAACTTTGTAAGAAATGTAAACAAAATGATGATTGTATAAAAGAATGTAATCAACTGAAAGAGGCAAATGAAATGCTTGAATTAAGTCTAAAATGTACAAAATCAAAATTAGATGATGCAAAATTAAATGCAACATGTGCTGAAGAAAAATGGAAACTTGAACGAGAAGCATTATCCTGTGAGTTAAATATGAAATGCAAGGAATTAGATGAATTGGTGACTAAAGTTCATGATGATGAAATTAAAATTAATAAATTAATGACAACATTAATTGAATTGAAAAAAGCGAGTTCAAAAAAATTCAATGAATTGAATAATCAGGCCAAAAAATTACAAGAAGAAATGTATACAAAAGAAAATTATTCTAATTCCTTAAAAAAAAATGATAATAAACAACTTAAACGGTAAAATAAATTAGAAAAACAGCTATCAAACAATTCACCAATTATGTTAACAAAACTCTTTAAATTACAATAATATACACTTCTTTAAATTTTATCATTTAGAAAAATTGTTTAATTAATTAATAATATCTAAAGGTAATATATTAATAATAATAATGTTAATTTATTAATTCTTTAACAATAACCTATTGATTTAAATATTATGGTTCTATTATATATAATTATTATTATATCCAACAATATTTGAAATTACTAGGATTATAATATTATTTATGTATTATTGAATGGTAGGTAAATATAACAAATACAATAAATACAATTTAAACAAATTATATAACTGGAGTTAATAATAATATAAAGATAACAAAAAGTATATTTTGTTATTTGTAGATACCTAACTCAAAACATATAATTAATTATAATTTAAAATTTATTTTTCTTTAATTAATAAAATCAAATTAATGTTATTCAAATAATGTATTAGCTAATATAAATAATGTATTAGCTAATATAAATAAAGAAATTTAATTTAACACTTATAATAAACAATTTAAATTAATACTTATTAGCAGGATTTGGGACTTAGCACATCAAAACATGATAATAAACATTGAAATATGTACTAAATAACCATAAAAAAACATCTGGAAATTGTTTTTAAATATTTATTATTCAAGTATTATTATCAAAATACAACAATTTTAAACAAAAATATTATTTTTAATTTTAAAGAATATTATTTGATAAAATAAGTACTTTTCCATTTTTTGAATATTAATAAAATATGAATAAACTCAAATAAGTTAATTAAAATAAGTTATATTATGATAACATTATCTATAGCAGTGATTAAAATCGATGTAATTCTTAATTTATATAGACAATTTTTAATATTATATGAATTATATTATTAATGGGCCATAATAAACATATTTTTACTTTTAGTACTCAACAAACAATATAAAATGTATGCCAAATACAAATACAACACAAACTTTTATACTACTGCAGATGTTTTTTTAAATTTTTTAATTGATGATTGAGAATATAATAGGATAAGGGAAGTTAAGGAATCTAAATAAATGAAAATAAGAATAAAATATTTATAAGTACTTAAGGGTTAAGATAGATGCTAATTTATTGTGTACAAATTAAAGAAATATTACTTATTGAATTTATTATTTTTCAAAATGATAATTGAACTAATTTTAATGGTAGTAAGTTAAAATTTATATGTATATTGTTCATCTAGTGTTAAATAAGTTGGATTATAGATTATTTTGATACCTATATTAAATATTATTAAATCAGTTTATTTTTTGATAATATACATATTTAGTAAAATAGTGGGATTGTAGAAATATCAGCCTATTGTATAATTATTGTAAATGTAAGTACTACAAGTACAAATAAATAATATTTATAGTAGTAACACAGCATAAAATATAATTTTTGATTTTATGAGCTTTATAATAATTAATAATAATTTTCCAAGAACAAGTTTATAAACTTTAACTGAAATTTGTAAAGCATTCATAAACTTAGTGATTTCTTAAAATAACATTATTCAATACTTCAACTGTAGCATATTATAAATATTACTTTTTATATAGCATATTTATAATGAACACATTTTAATTAAGATACCTATTGATAATTTATAATTTAAATTATATACATACATAATTGGATATGAAAAAAATACTCAATAAATAGCAATAATAATTACTGTATGGAAAATTAATTTTGATGCTCTTATTTAATATTTAATTTTATATCATTTTATGTATGTAAATATCAATATTATTTATATATTGATATTTTTGGGTGTTTGCTTCAATGTTAGTAATATTAATACTGAAGTGCTATACGCATGGGGTTATCTCCAGCATCTCAAACTCTCCATTTACTATCCTAAAAATGTCAAAAATTATTAATCAATAAATTTATTTTTTATTATTATAGATGTTTACTTCAATATCAATCCAATTAATACATGTCTGTATACTGTTTCTTTGCTCAAAAATCTATAATTAAGCAAGGATTTTGTATCATCAAATGTTTACCTTTATTAATAAGTTGTTGATTTTCAATTGATGTTTTTATTATTCCTAAAAATTATTTAATATTTTAATTTAATTAGAAAAACAATAAGTAATATTATAACAATCAATAAATAAATTATATTATGTTTTAAGTCTTATAATTATTTTTATTTTTGTTTATATATGTATATGTATAATTTATAATATGTAACTATTTATGTACAATTAAATCTGTAATTGAAATATGTAACACTCTAGTTTCAACACAAGCTCCACTTAAAGGAAGTAGATATAATAGTTTATATATAATGTAATATTGTTTTACTTAAAAAAAGAAAGTATTATTGGTGTTGGGCTATTAAAATAATAGGACAGTAAAAAGTTTTTTTTAATTTTAAATAATAATATGAATAAGTAAGAACACATTCAATATATTTTGAAAGTTGTTATATTTATTCAATAAACACAATCGGAATATTTTAAATGATTAACTTTGAAAAAATTACTGGAACATGAAATAATAAAATAAATTTGGTTTGAAATATTTTATTTATTAAATTAGAAAAATTGTTATTTATTTGATATATAATCTATCATTTACATTATATAAAAACATGAAAGATAATGTGGTTTAAAAAATCAAAAACCACATTACCAATTTTGCTGAGAAGGTCAATTTGTTCTTATTAGTTCTAGAAGTGTTAAGAATGGTAAGAATAGGAAATTCAACCTTTAAAAATTACCTCAAAAAGGAAATTATACCTTAAATTAAAAATAGCATTATTTATTATTTATTACAGTATATAATAATAATAATATGGTCATATTATAGTGAAATGTCATCATCTGAGTAAATTAACTATTTAATAAAACATTTATAAATACATATCAAATATTTGGAATCAAGAAATTAAAATCTGAGTTATTCAGTTAGTATAATAATAAAGTAAAATAAATAATCTATGAAACCAGTGATAAAAAAAAAAACAACATATAGGTTAAAATGACAAACAAAAAGTACAACCAAAGTAAAAACAGCCATAAACAGAATTATAATAAAACTTATTTTACCTATGAACATATATTATGCATTTTTTCTTAAATTTGTTTAATATTATTTACAATATTTTAAAGTAAATTTGACCAACTTTCTCAGAAATTCTCAGTTTCAAATCAATAACCAATGTATTTTCTTTGGCAACTATGTTCATAGTTGTTTTATAACTGCTAACTGTGATATATTTTTTTTTTTTCCTGGGGTTTTGCGGCCTTTAAGACCATCCCGTAAAACAAATTTCCCTCCTCCTTATTCTGTTTTCAGCTATTTCTCTCCAGTTTGCTCTTGGGTCTATTTCTTTTACTTCTCTCTTCACACAGTCTTCCCATCTAAGGCGTGGTCTGCCTAGTGGTCTATTTCCTTTCGGATCCTCTTTAATTACTTTGTTTATCATACCGTCTTTTTTCCTCCAAGCATGACCTGCCCACAACAGTCTTCATTTTACGATTTCCCTTGAAATACTTGGTCTTTGGAACAAGTTATATACTCCCTCATTGGTTCGAATTCTCCATTCTTTGGTTCCTGTGTCGAGACAAGGTCCATATTAAGCAGAATGTTGATTTCTTTCAAAGGTGTCCAATCTTATTTCCTCTATCTTTCTTGAAGCCCATGTTTCTGACCCATATAGGATGACAGGGCGTATTAATGTCATATATATTTTTATTTTTAAATTTAGAGATATTGATCTAGATTTTACCAGGGTTCCCAAACCAAAAAAACAGTTGTTGGCCAGTTCTATCCTTTTTGAAATATCTACTTTTAACTCATTGTCCTGAGTTAAGAGGACACCTAAGTATTTAAATTGTGGAACCCTGTGGAATATATGTCCATCTACATTCATACTTTTTCCTACGTCCTGTCTCTTCCGTTGAGTTTCATATATTCTNATTTTAACTATTTCAATATTGTCTCCTATGATGGCAATATCGTCGGCATAACTATGATATATATATCCCAAAAAAAAAATTGAATACCATTAATTAGCTTTGGTTATTGAAATTTACAACTAACACAATGTACTCGCCATTTTAAGTAAATTGTCTTCACTGAATCATTGATTACTATTTATTTTACCTAGAAGAGTAAAATATAAATTTAAAAATGTATACATATATTACAAGACAAAAAAAATATATGAGTATTATCAAAGTTAAAAAGAAATTGATGGCAAAAGATCCATGTGGGACATTAATTACCTATTAAAAATATATGTACAATCATTGGGCTACTTGTTCTTTTTTTGGTATTGATCATGTACTGTCCAATTTGGTAAATCAGAGCTATAACAATATTGTACCAGATTTAAATAACTCTTTTGTTGAAACATTCTGTAACAATAAATATATTTATATTATCATAAGTTATTTACACAGTAAATAGGTTTTGATTGAATTTGTAATTTAAGTTTAATAGTTCTTTCACTTTTAAAACAGAACTTATTACAATGGTAACTAGAGAGCAGAGACGTTTATAATATGACACTCTGTTTTTTAAAATTTTATATTAGTGTTTAAATAATGCAAAAGATAATAAAACTACCCTATTTGGACTATTTCAACTCTTATTAGGCAAGGGAAGGGGTTGGTTCATCATGACCAAATTTAACAAAATTCAACTCTCATTTTAATCAACAAATTGGGGGGGGGAGGTTTAGAAATAAAAATTATAAAGTTTGAAAATAAAGACCATTCTATGAACTCTAAAGTGATATTATTGAATCTCATGATATCACTCCATGGTTATTGCTAGGCGTACTAATTGCAAACCGATAGTGTAAAAAAATAATTAAATGAAATCTCATCTTAATCATAATTATAATAATTAATTTAATACATTTTGCAGATAAAATTATAAAACTTATCTCAGTGGCATCATTTGCAGGATACAAGGGTGTACAAATGCATCCTATGAATTTTTTTCAACATACTTTTTGTGTAGATAATTTCATAGAATTGTTGTATGTAACAAATACTAATAATTTTGTAATATTTAAATATTTTTATTTATCACAATATTTTGAGGATCACTAGAGTCCACAACGTATACAAAATATAATATTGTTCGCTTGAATAATACAACCTGAACCACAGATTATATAATCAATGATACAACCATTAATTATAGAATAATTATATCCTATTATATAATCAATGACACAACTATTACAGTTATTGAATATACGACAATACAACACGAATTAGTTCATCAAAAGGTCAAAATGATCGAAATGAACAGTTTGTAAAAAACGTAAATAACTTCTTAATGGATCTTTAATCGTAGATTGTAGAGAGTCTAGATAATAAAAGAGTGACTAGAGAGCCTAGATAATAATTATTATCTTTGATAATCTAAAAGTGGCCATCTGAATAGATAGTAGACAGATAGATAATTATTATAAAAAGATTTTATTTTAAATATAATCTGATATAATTATATTCAATATTTATAATATACATTATACATACATAAACATAAATATATTTACCTCAACTGAAAATGTTAGTTTTAGAAATTGTATTATAAACTATTTATTTATTTGTTTGTGAAAATAATAATGATAATTATTTATAATCCTTATTTTTTATTTTTATAATTTTTTTTAACTAAAGTATATAAACTATAAAGTTTGACTAATATTTTAAACACTATATTCATTGTATATTACTTACTATATTATTTATTGTATATTGATTATTACAAAGAAATTCAGAAGTCAGTACTCAGTACTCAATGTCTCAATGTGTATCTTCCCTGTTAGAGCAGTTCTAATAAATTCCACCAGATAGCGATTCTTTCGCTTTCAATCACTAATAGTATATGATCTAAGGTGGTAATATAGTATTGAACATAGATATAAAAGAGCTATTTTATTATCTATGATATATTGAATAGAGATAATATTTTATATTATTAGATAATATCTGTATTACATTTTTATTTTGTTATTGTTCATAACCCATTTAATTTTTATACTTAAACATTAATGATTAATACAAATTTAAAAATATCTATGTAGTTTATAAGATGAATAAAAAACGTGTTATATCAGAAGCTTTTATCATGTTAAACTGACTTAATACTAAAATAAGGATTAAGATAGTATGTTTAACATAATATTAAATAATATTAGCTATAATAATTTTTATTAGATACACAACCGAATTAAATAAAATTATAAACGTAACTAATAAGCAAATTTTGAATTTCTTATGAATATTAATACTTATCATTTAATTTCCAGAACAGTGATGTACCACCAATAAATGCAGACGTTATACCACTCATAATTGTTGATACAGAAAAACCAAAAGAAAACTGTAATTTAACTGAAAAAGAATCAATGGTATGTCATTTTTATTTTCAATATTTTGTTATCATTTAGTTATTAATATGTGTAATTTTCTAGAAATTAATTAAGTTATTCATGGATATCTCTCAAAATAAAAATGAAACACCAGTTCAACCTGTTATTTGTTTTATTAAAACAAATGGATGACAATTTAATTCAAATTTTTATGAACATTTTAATTGACTTGAATATTGAGTATTAAAAGATGAATTATACTGCTTTAGTTGTCATCATTTTGGAGTTGGATTATTGCAGAGAGGACAGTGTTATGGTGATATGGCATTTCTAAGTTTCGGAGTGAAAAACCGGTAGAATGATCGCTTGATTACCAAAATGATTTTATTTTTATTGTTGCATAGAGCACACGAAAAAGAAAATACAAAGAAAGAAATACATCAAAAATGTCAAATTTAGGAACATACACTATCTTAGTTGATGAAACTAAAGATACATCACATAAAGAATAATTAAGCTTCATCATACAATTTGTTGATAAAGATTATAAAATAAATGAAAGATCTTAGGTTGCTACCAACTACCACTTGAAAATTTCAGGTGCAGAAATTCTTGAAATTTGAATTCTTCAAAAACTAGATATTAAATACTATGTTTCTTAATGTTATGATGGTGCAGCAGTCATGAGTGGAAAATTCTCAGGTGTTCAACCTAGAATTAAAGAAATTGTACCCCATGCTATTTACATTGTTTTGCTTATGGCTAAATTAATGTTTAGTAAATACTCTTCAAAATAGTCCTAAGATAATTAATTTTTTTGATACAATTCAACGTATTTATTAATTTCTAATAAACAGACAAGTTATATATAAACAACTTTATTAATATAAATATATAGTGGACTGCTCACTTTGTGAACTGTCTTACGACACAGTTTATTGTTCAATACATCCATACATACCTTTTAAAATAGAACAAAATATAGATAAATATAAATAAAATAAAATAAAGATAATAATCAAATAAATAAATAGATAGCAAAATAGAATTACATTATTACAATATTAATGATTGTTAATTAAGAGTATAAATAATAAATGATCATATGTTATGTGTCCTGCACCACAGACAGATATCTTTTTGTGAGATCTCTTCGTTGCAGACCTTGGATTTTGAAGAAGTCCAGTAAGGGTTTTGATGCAGTTCTTCGTGCGCCCAACTATAGCCCAAATACTTCCCATTTTTCTATTCAGTAGAGGCGGCTCAGACTGGGTGTGTATGGCAAGTATATATCTTTTTTCTCTTCGTACTCGTCTTTGCTGTTCATCATTGGTCTTCCACCAAATCGTGGGGTCTAAGATGAGGATTCTCGGATGTGAGGTAAGGTTTCAATTATTTTGTTTTTATTTCATGCCAGATAAAAAAATAATAAATACAATGTAGTCATACTGGTTTACATCAGTAAAAAATTTAAAATTTAGATTTACAGAAATCAAAGAAGTACTTGAAATATTAGCTGTCACATCCTCTGATAAAGGCGATAAAGCTACAAGAACTATATCACGTGGCCTTGTATAGTAAATATCCACCATTGAATTTATCACATTACTGTGTGTAATGGAAAATTTACTTGAACAAATTCACTGTGCTTTATGTAAGTTAAAATCAAATAAAATTGTACTACGAAATGTAATTTAACTTATACTAGTCATACTAAATTTGTACACAAAACTTTATTAGTTAATTTAGTTTTTTTTTTATGTATTTATTTCAAAAAAAAAGATAAAGATGGCAGTGGAATTCAACAGACCAAGTGGTTTGTGCCTGGAAGGTAATGTGGCAGTAATTATATATTTTTTAAACTAGACAGAGATCTATTTCAAGGCAATAGAAATAAATAAAAAAGAAAATCAAGTACAGGTTGGGTTATGATAAGCTAAAATAGTACAATACAATAAAAAAATATGAAGTGGAAACTGGATGACTATTGTACTCCTAAAGTTAATTGAATTATGGAAAACTTCAAGTTCTTTAGTCGTAAACAAAAGGAATGTGAACATTTTGTTGTTTGATATACAGATTTGAAAAAAAACTATAAAAGGGTATAATTTTAGTGAAGTGGAGAACGAAATTTTAAAAACATAAATATTGTTGGGTATATATGATAAGGAAACATAGGTAAAGCTATTGAGAGATGATGTTTCTTTGAATGAATAAAATTCAATGGAAGAACATTGATGGTAGCAAATGGAGATGAAATGGAGATGAGTACATGAAAGGGTATTGATAAAGATAAAAGACAAACTAAAACAAAAACTGGATGAATTAGTAGATAAGTAGATAATAGCTCCAATGAAAGAACTATGTACGATTTTCCAGTACCAACACTGAAGGAAATTACACTAAAATTAGCGGGGGAAAAGTGTTATACTCTACTTGATTTAAGGGATGGTTATTATCATATTAGGTTGGATGAAAAATCAAGTAAGTATTGTACATTCAGCACACCATTAGGAAATTTCAGGTTTTTGAGGCTAGTGTTTGGTTTAAATGTAGTACCAAAGCTGTTTATGAAGTAAAATGAGAAGTTCTTTGATGACATTGAAGGAGTAATTATTTACTTTGATGATATATTAGTGTTGAGTCAGTAGAGCAACATGAGCTGATAATAGCAAAAGTGTTATAGAAAGCAAGAGGATATAATATTAGGTTTAACATGTCAAAGTTTCAATATTGCAAAAAGAAGGTGAGATTTATGGGGTTAGTTTTTAATGAACATGGGATGACTCCTGATGCTGTAAGGATATAAGTGATAAAGGAATTAAAAAACCCAAAATGTAAAAAAGAATCGCAGCAGATTTTAGGAGTAGTGAATTTTTTAAGACAATTCATACCAAATATGTCGGAGATTGTTGGACCAATAAGAAACTTGCTGAATAAATAGATATTGTGGAACTGGACGGAAGAACATGAAAAGGTATTAGAAAAAGATTTTAATACGCTGGTTACATTTCCATGGTTTATAAAGTGGTTGATCTCCTATACATACGTTTCACCCCCAATGAAGTTAAATTTCCCTATCTCCTTTCATCTATGTCATTCAATTGTTGTTTAAAGTTTGATTCCATTTCCAGAAAACTTATGTCGGATGAACTGCGTATCTCATTCGAATAATTGGTTGACCTAGCACATAAGTTATTTGTTATATCGGTGGATATTGTCATATCTATTTGATTTTCCATTGAACCTAAATCCATGTATAAAAGCATCGTCCACGCTGTATTCTTAAATTTTACCTCCCCTTTGTTATCGAACCTGCGTTTGACGGTAGGCAGTTTTCACTTAATTTATTTACTCTACTATATATATGATCACTATTACTACCATTACCATCACCTCCTATAATCAGTCAACCAATGATAATTTTGTACATTTTATCTAGACCTTCCGTTTTTAATTGAATGTATTTAATTTTCATATATATATATTAGTGATGGGAATCCGAAAATTGGGGTTTTTCAAAAAACGATTTTTAAGCTATTTAATATTTGACTAGCGTTCTGGGCACCCGTTCTAAACTTCCATTAGTTTTTTGATGGATAGGACTAGCATTTAATTTATTAATTCCCATTAATGTACACATATATTTAAAAATATTACTTAAAAAATCTGTTTCCTGGTCTATTAATATAATCTCATCCATCTCGTGTACACATACAAATTTTGTGACAAAAGCTAAGTAAGTGGGATCCCCAACGAATATTTAATTAGATCATCTTGCATGGTCAGAACATAATTGTTACCCGACAGTGTTGTTACTAATGGCCCCACTATATCAAGAAATATTTTTAAAAGGTCTCGTACTCGTTGATGCGATTACCATGGGTTGCCGTCCTTTTCGATTAGTGACCTTATTTCGTTGACAAGACTCGTAACGCTTAATATAATCCTTTACTTCATCCTTCATCCCATTCTAGTTATGTTGTTTTAATTTCTATAATTGTTTTGTTTACCCCTAAATGACCCTTTACTTTCCAGTCGTGATGCTGTTCAATTATTAATTTCTTTATTTTCCTAGTCCCTAATTCTAATTTTGAGCATATTATTTCAATCTCTAAAAATATGTGGCATACCATTGCTTTAACCTGTGACCAATCTAAATCTTTTCCGTAACCTAATTTATTCATAGCTAAATATTTTATATTATTTTTTTCACAAAATATTTTTAAATTTAAAAGAGATATGTACATATTTTCATAAGTCGGAAATTATTTATCTTTATCTTTCGTCATCATAAATATTATATACCTTTTATTATCCTTAAAATACTCTAATCCCTTATTTTTGGTTGTTCATTTAATAATTGAGTACCTCTGATTTTTTGCTTAGATTCTAAATTTATTTCTATCCTGAAATTATAATGCCTTACTATTTCTGATATTTATTATTTGCTAATTACGTTCTTAAACCAGTATTCATGCCTCGCGACAAAAATATACCGCGGCCAATTTTCCAAATGACAAATTTACCAAACGACTAATTTCATAAGGCTGATTGGCGTAAACTCGAATAGGCTAGTCCGTGGGTTAACGTCAGTTGCCGTTCTTTGCTCTATTAATAAAATGTATTTACTTTGACTTTATTAGTTTATTTTGTACATTTTGTCAGTGCGGTATATAAAAAAAGTGGCGCCCAACTAGTGTATTAAACTTCAACGTATACTGAAATTAAAAGTTTATTTTTCAGTTTGTGTGTTTGTGTGTTTGTCTATCACCTATAGATAGGTGTGTACTATGTATTTAAACAGCAATTTTTATAATTTGTTTGCTTTTGAATTATAAACGTTTCTCCTACTCTAGAGAACAATTAATTTCAGTAAATTTCCTTATACCAATAATTTATAAATAAAATAATATATTAATTAAGGTGTTCTAAGATACGTGCATGTTAAATGTTTATAGGTTATACGATTTATTCAAAACTTGTGTTTAATTAAAATATTTATGATGTGAATAAAATATTGAATGGTATAAAATAGAAATGCATCTAGTCCATATAAGGTATATAATACGGACTCTGTCATTCACGTGTATAAATTGTTAAATACAAATTAATATTTTTACGCAATTAAATGTGAAATCAGTAGTTGCTATAAGTATACGCTCGTAAGGGTCATTAATACAGGTGTGGCAAACTGACGACGTTCCCACGCAACAACGGATAATATGAGTTGATGGATCAAAAGGAAAACGTGTCCTGGTGTGGATAACGTACCACCAGGTGACAAAGACGATAGACGATGACAACCACCACCGCTTAGGCCTCGACAAAGGCGATAATCATATATATGT